>CM042539.1:19606254-20008754 GCA_023630585.1 Cranoglanis bouderius
TAATTAAAAAAAAATTTGTATAAAATCAACATGATCAGATTTGTACTCAAATTTCTATATTTTCTTCATTGTCTTTTAACCTGGCTATGGATAAATATAAGCATTCGAAACAGTTTGTTAGTCTTACTTTATTACTGCTACTTTCAACAAGTGTGATTATTCTGCATATGCATTAATAGTGATGTTGTGGTATACTGAAGGTACAAAATAGGATCATACTAAGTTTGTGATTTGTTAAGGACTCACAGGGCACAGGGCCCAGATCTGCGCTCACAGTATGCCCGTAGTATGCCTACAGTGTGCATGGGGGCGCAATGTGCAATGGTCCCACAGTATGGTTGCCCAGTGGGCCCCAAAGCCCAGGTGGTGAGTCATTTCTAATTAAACAGGCATGCTGTACTTAACAATACAGAATCATATGCAGTGTTTTTACAGTAAATGTCTTTAAACAGTCTTAAGCTGATAAAATGCACATGATTTTTTAAATGATATTCACAGATGTATAGCGATTTTTACAGTGAAATTCTATACATAATATAGCATGAAATGCATTTTACATTGAATTTACATGTAAATAGAACAGCCTTTAATTGTGAAATATGACACTATACTGTTAAAAAGAAATATCCCTACCATATTTTTTACTGTACGTTTTCAGTAACCGCTACCTTATTTTATTGTAGATTTTACAGTTTTCTTTTTTCTTTTAAGGGTACTGTAAACCAGTATACATTTCTTCTGTATTTTTTTTTTTTTTTTACAGTAAATTTCTGGCAACCGCAGGAGCCAATTTTTACCAAAAGCTTTACAGTTTACTTTTAAGTGTACCATAAACTAATGAACATTCATACTGTATTTTTACAATAGATTTCTGGCAACCACAGCTGCCAGTTTTTTAACCATAAATCTAACAATTTTTTTTGTATTTAAATTTATTTATTTATTATTACAGAGCACAGAAGACAACTAAAGTGGAAGAAAAACCCCATTCACTACATTGAGCTAAGTCAGGAACACTCTGGAGGAGGCAGCCGTACCAATGTCAAAGTCTACAATCAAGAGACGCCTTCATGAATGTAAATAGACGGTTTAACTCAAGATACAAACCATTGGTAACACTCAGGAACAGAAAGGCCAGATTAGACTTTGCTTTAAAAAAATATATTTTTTTAAAAGGCTAAACAGTTCTTGTTAACATTAACTTGTACCAGAATGATGGGAAGAGATGAGTATGGAGAAGGAAATGAAGGGCTCATGATCCAAAGCACAACACATCATCTGTCAAACATGTGGAGGTAGTGTTATGGCATGTGCACATATGGCTGCCAATGGTACTGGATCACTGGTGTTTATTGATGACGCGACTGCTAATACAGTGGTGCTTGAAAGTTTGTGAACCCTTTAGAATGGTCTATATTCCTGCATAAATATGACCTAAAACAAGTCCTAAAATTTGAGAAAGAGAAACCAAATAAACAAATGCGACAAAAATATTACACTTGGTCATTTATTTATTGAGGAATATGATCCAATATTACATATCTATGAGTGGCAAAAGTGTGTGAACCTCTAGGTTTAGCAGTTAATTTGAAGGTGAAATTAGAGTCAGGTGGTTTCAATCAATGGGATGACAATCAGGTGTGAGTGAGTGCCCTGTTTTATTTAAAGAACAGGGATCTATCAAAGTCTGATCCTCACAACACATGTTTGTGGAAGTGTATAATGGCACAAACAAAGGAGATTTCTGAGGACCTCAGAAAAAGAGTTGTTCATGCTCATCAGGCTGGAAAAGCTTGCAAATCCACCTCTAAATGGTTTGGACTCTACCAATCCACAGTCAGACAGATTGTGTACAACTGGAGGAAATTCAAGATCATTGTTACCCTCCCCAGGAGTGGTTGACCAACAAAGATCACTCCAAGAGCAAGACATGTAATAGTCCGCAAGGTCACAAAGGAACCCAGGGTAGCTTCTAAGCAACTAAAGGCCACTCTCACATTGGCTAATGTTAATGTTCATGAGTCCACCATCAGGAGAACACTGAACAATAGTGTGCATGGCAGGGTTGCAAAGAGAAAGCCACTGCTCTCCAAAAAGAACATGAACAGAACATCTGCAGTTTGCTAAAGATCACATGGACAAGCCAGAAGACTACTGGAAAAATGTTTTGTGGACAGATGGGACTAAAATAGACCTTTTTAGTTTAAATGAGAAGCATTATGTTTGAAGAAAGGAAAACACTGCATTCCAGCATAAGAACCTTATCCCATCTGTGAAACATGGTGGTGGTAGTATCATGGTGTGGGCCTGTTTTTCTGCCAGGTCAACTTGCCATCATTGATGAAACAATGAATTCTGAATTATACCAGCAAATTCTAAAGGAAAATGTCAGGACATCTATCCATGAACTGAATCTCAAGAGAAAGTGGGTCATGCAGCAAGACAACAACCCTAAGTACACAAGTCGTTCTACCAAAAATGGTTAAAGAAGTGTAAAGTTAATGTTTTGAAAAATCCTGACCTTAATCCAATAAAAATGTTGTGGAAGGACCCAAAGCAAGCATTTCAGGTGAGGAAACCCACCAACATCCTAGAGTTGAAGCTGTTCTGTACTTAGGAATGGGCTAAAATTCCTCCAAGCCGATGTGCAGGACTGATCAACAGTTACCGGAAACGTTTAGTTGCTGCACAAAAGGGTCACACCAGACACTGAAAGCAAAGATTCATGCAACTCACAGATATGTAATACTGTATCATTTTCCTCAATAAATAAATGACCAAGTATACTATTTTTGTCTCATTTGTCATTATCTATTTTAAGGACTTGTGTGAAAATCTGATGATGTTTTAGGTCATAGTTATGCAGAAATATAGAAAATTCTAAAGGGTTGCAAACTTTCAAGCACCACTGTAGAAGTAGCAGGATGAATTCTGATTTATAGAGAATTATTGTATAGAGCTATACTTTCTCTCAGATTCAGTCAAATTCTGCAAAACTGATAGGATGGTGTTTCACAGTACAGATGGATAATGACCCAAAACATACTGCGAAAGAGATTCTTAAGGCAAAGAAATGTTCTTAAATGTCCAGTGACCTCAACCTAAGCTTGTCCCTTACTGAAGACAAAACTGAATGCAGAAAGACCCACAGACAAGCAGCAACTGAAGGCAGCTGTCGTAAAGGCCTGGCAAAGCATATCAAGGGAGGCTCAGCATTTGATGATGTCCATGGGTTCCAGACTTCAGGCAGTCATTGACTGCAAAGAATTTGCATCCAAGTATTAAAAATAATCCTAATATTTATGATTATGTTAGTTTGTTCAATTAATTTTTGAGCCTGTGAAAATGGAGGAACTCTGTAAAAAATGTCTGTAATTCCTAAATGGTTAATGCAATATTTTTATCAAATCCCTTGAATTAAATCTGAAAGTCTACACTTCAATCACATCTTTGATTGCTTAATTTCAAAGCAATTGTGGTGATGTACAGAAACAAAAATATGAATATTTTGTCACTGTCCAAATACTTATGGACCTGAGTGTACATATCAACCTCAAAGTAAATATGTTCTCTACTGAAGGACGATACATGTTCAGCTGTGTGTCAAGATCACAGATCTAACAGCACGTATTCTCAGTTTATGTTGGACCATGTTACTGAGAAGCTAAAGATCGAGAAACACATCACTCGGGGGTTTTTCTACTAACTCTGACTTACCATTGAATTTAAGTGCATCTGATGCAACTGGCTACTAGAGTATTATGGCACTGAGTTCGCTGCTCACTGCTCAATCTTTCCCATCTATTTCCTATGAGGACTATTTTTCACATACCATGATTTCTCAGTTGTTTCTTTCTGATATGTACAAAGAAAGTTTAACGATAAAGTTGGTTACAAACCAGTATTTACACACACACACATTGTTCACATCAACTCAGATACCGAACACACCACACATACTATACCAGCACTACAGTTTCCTGACCACCCACATACAACCACCTCCTCTGTGTATGTGTAAGCATCTGTGTGTGAGCGTATGCAGTGTAAGCGGTAGATCTGGATGCAGTGAGTGTGTGATACATGTATAACAGACCTCTGTGGGGGAGCCCAGGTCAGCTGAACGACTGAAGCTGCCGTTATCAGGAGGAATGGTGCCTGCACTGCTGTGGAAAGGGGATGTAGATCCAGCAGGTTGGGGAGGAGTCTCCCCTTGAAAGCCAGATGCATGCCACAAGATTCCCCTTCTCTGCAGACAGTCCCAAAGACGGCTCCAATTTAGAATCAACTCGTATAATAGCTGCACCTGAGGGTAGGAATGAATAATTTATCAATTTATCATTAAATGTCTTCACTGAATGGTGGAATGCAACAATAAAAGAAGCAGTAGTATGTATCCCTGGTTGGGACTCACTATCACCAAGATTTTGCTACAAATTATTTATCTTCCAAAACACACCTTCTGAAGTTTAGACCCATCACATACAGTCCCCTCTGAAAGTGTTGGAACAGCAAGGCCAATTCTATTGTTTTCGCTATTTCGCTAGACATTTGGGTTTGTGATCAAAAGATAAATGTGAGACAACAGATCAGAAGTTCAGCTTTCATTTGCTGATATTTACATCTAGATGTGTTAAATATCTTGGCAGCTTTGGTGGCAGACCACCCAATTTTTTAGGTGAGCAAAAGTATAGGAACAGATTGTCTTAAAGTAAATTAAAATAAATAACATTTGGTTGCATATGTCTTGCTTGTAATAACTGCATCAAGCCCGTGACCCACTGACATCACCAAACTGTTGCATTTTCTTTTGTGTTGCTTTTCCAGGCTTGTACTGCAGCTTCTTTCAGTTGCTGTTTGTTTTGGGATGTTACTCCCTTCAGTCTCCTCTTCAGGAAGTGAAATGCACGCTCAACTGGGTTAGGGTCTGGTGATTTACTTGGCCAGTCTAAAACCTTCCACTTTTTCCCTCTGTTGAAGTCCTTTGTTGTGTTGGCAGTGCTTTTTGGGTCATTGTCTTGCTGCATGATAAAGTTCCTCCCAGTTAGATTGAATGCATTTCTCTATAAATTGGAAGAAGATTGTTTCTGTAGAATTCTGAATTCATTCTGCTGCAACCATCATCAGTTACATCATCAATAAAAATTAGTGAGCCTGTTCCAGAAGCAGCTATGCAAGCCCAAGCCAAGCCACTACATCCACCATGCCTGACTGATGAGCTTATATGTTTTGGAACACGCAAAGATCCATTCTTTCTCCACACTTTGGCCTTTCCATCTCTTTGGTAGAGGTTAATCTTGGTTCCATCTCGAATTTCAATCTGGCCTTCTGATTCTTACTGCTCATGAGTGGTCTGGATCTTGTGGTATGGCCTCTATATTTCTGCACTTGAAGTCTTTTTCAAATGGTGGATCGTGCTACCTTCTGCCCTGTGAAAGTTGTTGGTGATGTCACTAACTATTGTTTTTTGGTTTTATTCACAGCTTTTATTCACAATGCTTGTGCAATGGCTCTGATCAATTTTTCCTCTTTCCTCAGCTTCACAATGGCTTGCTTTTCGCCCATAGACAGATCTCTGGTCTTCATGTTGGTTTATCCTTTTTAACAACAAATGCAGTCTTCACAGGTGAAACCTAGGGCTCAAACCAAGAGTAGACATTCAAAGCTCTTAATTCTTTATACAATTAATTTAACAGGGCACACCTGGAGAGCAAGAAACACCCATCAGTCATATGTTCCCATATCTGAAAAATGGGTGGGTTCAAACAAAAGGTGCCATGTTCTAAGTTGTTTAACACTTCTAGATGTACAGCCGTGGCCAAAAGTTTTGAGAATGAAACAAATATAAATTTTCACAAAGTCTACTGCTTCAGTGTTTTTAGATCTTTTTGTCAGATGTTACTAACTGTTACTGAAGTATAATCACAAGCATTTCATAAGTGTCAATGGCTTTTATTGACAATTACATGAAGTTTATGCAAAGAGTCAATATTTGCAGTGTTGACGCTTCTTTTTCAAGACCTCTGCAATTCGCCCTGGCATGCTGTCAATCAACTTCTGGGCCACATCCTGACTGATGGCAGCCCATTCTTGCATAATCAATGCTTGGAGTTTGTCAGAGTTTGTGGGTTTTTGTTTGTCCACCCGCCTCTTGAGGATTGACCACAAATTCTCAATGGGATTAAGGTCTGGGGAGTTTCCTGGCCATGGACCCAAAATGTCGATGTTTTGTTCTCCGAGCCACTTCGTTATCACTTTTGCCTTGTAGCAAGGTGCCCCATCATGCTGGAAAAGGCATTGTTCGTCACCAAACTGTTCTTGGATGGTTGGGAGAAGTTGCTCTCTGAGGATGTTTTTGTACCATTCTTTATTCATGGCTGTGTTCTTAGGCAAAATTGTGAGTGAGACCACTCCCTTGGCTGAGAAGCAACCCCACACATGAGTGGTATCAGGATGCTTTACTGTTGGCATGACACAGGACTGATGGCAGCGCTCACCTTTTCTTCTCCGGACAACCTTTTTTCCAGATGCCCAAAACAATCGGAAAGGGGATTCATCAGAGAAAATGACATTACCCCAGTCCTCAGCGGTCCAATCCCTGTACTTTTTGCAGAATAGCAGTCTGTCCCTGATGTTTTTCCTGGAGATAAGTGGCTTCTTTTCTGCCCTTCTTGACACCAGGCCATCCTCCAAAAGTCTTCGCCTTACTGTGCGTGCAGACGCACTCACACCTGCCTGCTGCCATTTCTGAGCAAGCTCTGCACTGGTGGTGCCCCAATCCCGCAGCTGAATTAACTTTAGGAGACGGTCCTGGCGCTTGCTGGACTTTCTTGGGTGCCCTGAAGCCTTCTTCACAACAGTTGAACCTCTCTCCTTGAAGGTCTTGATGATGCGATAAATGGTTGATCTAGGTGCAATCTTACTAGCAGCAATATCCTTGCCTGTGAATCCCTTTTTGTGCAAAGCAATGATGGCTGCACATGTTTCCTTGCAGGTAACCATAGTTAACAGAGGAAGAACAATAATTCCAAGCACCACCCTCCTTTTAAAGCTTCCAGTCTGTTATTCTAACTCAATCAGCATGACAGAGTGATCTCCAGCCTTGTCCTCGTTAACACTCTCGCCTGTGTTAACGAGAGAATCACTGACATAATGTCAGCTGACATGAAGTTCATTTTCATGGCAAAGAGGGACTTTGAAATTAATTGCAATTAATTCTGCGAATTAATTAATGCGATCACTCTTCATAACATTCTGGAGTATATGCAAATTGCCATTATAAAAACTGAGGCAGCAGACTTTGTAAAAATTAATATTTGTGTCATTCTCAAAACTTTTGGCCACGGCTGTAAATGTGAGGAAATGAAAGCTGAAATTTTGATCTATGGTCTCATATTCATCTTTTGATCTCAAACCCAAATGTCTTCAATGTATAGTGAAAAAAAAGAAGAAGAAGAAAAAAGAATTGGCCTTGCTGTTCCAATACTTGGAGGGGACTGTACATTCATGGAATTGATGGAGTGCATCCAACCATTGACCACTAAGCCATGAAAACAATAGTACAGACTAGGCTTGTGCAATATTAGTTTTTCCCTGCTTGTTATGTTCCATTTTGAAATATCATGATATATGATTTAAACTTCAGATACAATGGCCTGGAAAAGACAGGAAAATTAGCATTTCCACCATTCCAGTTGTATGGATAGTACAAGAGGGCATAATATTTTTACCAACTATGTAGAACTGTGGAAATCACAAAAACTCAGCCTGATGGTGGAGTTTTAAGTGATTCTACAGTAATGCCCATTAAACAGTTAAAAAACATAGCACATTTCCATATAATTGTTTTACATATTGTTTAACTAATGTTCACATGGCCAATTTTCACTGTTGATCCTGCTGCTCAAAGTGTTTAAGCATCTGCAGTGATCAGCACAGGAGAGAGCAGGCGTGTAAAGTTAGATCTGACACATCATTGTAGACCTATTTAATCTTTTTTGGTCCAAATCTTCATCCTGGTTTCTCTTTTCTGCCAAAAACTGAAAGCTGTTTTTGGCCATTTTCAATGCCAGTTTTTTTTCTGTGGCATCCTTAAATAAATGTGTCAGTTAATATCAGCGTGTTCAAAACACCTGCTCAAATCATTCCTGATTCATATGTCGATATGCTCATTTCCTGTTTTATTGAGGAGAAAAAGACTGCTTTTTTGGCAGACAGGTCATACTAGCATATTAGCATGTTAAATTACAAAGCTCCTATGCAAAATGCGTAAAGGTTTTTAGGTCTGGTAATATATTATATAATTGGCTTGAAAGTCACTGTACATTTAGCAGTGCAATACCATGTTACATAATATCGCACATGCCCAATACAGTGTCAGCTCTTTTAGGCCTTTTTTGTTTTTTGTTCAATTTAAAGGCATCTGAATTTACCAAAAATCTTGTAAACAAGTCTAAGGTGCTGAATGGTGCTACTGTGTAATGATTTTGGTCTTCTCTTACTCCCACTTTAGTGTAATTTAAATAAATATATAGTACAGCCTACTGCTAAATGATGGTGAATAACTAACTGATTAACTATATTCACAGGTAGACTAAAGGTTATTTAATTTCATTATCTGAAATGAATATTACGAACAGTAAGCACTTGTGTAGGTTTAAAATAACCCTGGTCTAAGGTTGTTAGACTCTGTTCTCGAGCCCTTTGTTTATTGTAATTACCTTGTAAAAGCCCTAAATGTTTATAGTCAGTGACCAGATAACACCAAATTACACTAAGTCTAACACCAAAGCACTTTTTTAATTACTGAGGAGACAAATGATCATTAAGAATTATGATTTATCAGACATCTTCCTGGAAAGAGAGATTCAGAAACATTTTAGAGGAAGACTTCTTCACATCTCCAGATCTTAAGAATGAATTCCAATAATGCTGAGTGTTGGCTGTATTGTGCTGTTACTGTGCTGTTATTGTCCTATTTTTCAGTGTTCAAGCAGTGCATACTACACAGAACGAAAGGAGGGAACAGAACCAATTGAAGAGACAAGTATAATAAATGGTAACTGAAATTAGAGTATATACAGAGTGGCATATATAAAGCCACCGCAATAAATAAAAAAAATAATTTAAGTTTGTCCTTTAAAAAAAAAAAAAAAACCTCTCTACGTCAATCCATCCCTCTGTACATACCCTCTGTGCTAGTCTAGTACGGAATCTCAACAGAGCACAGAAATGAAAAAAATTAAAACATAAAGCATCAGTATGGAACCACCTCCATACTGATGGAGGTTCCTCAGGAACCACAGGCAGAGAGACAGACATACACATAGGTCAGATAGGTGAAACTTCATCTTATTTTAAATAAGAAAAAAAACAAGTGTTTCTCTGTAACAAACATACACAATTTATACTCTCACATCCTTGGCATCTCACAAATCAAATTAATGCTTAAAGAAGGCATTTTGTATTCTGATTAACAAAAAATGTAACTCAAAGAAATCGTATTCACAGTTTCCACTACAATTGGAGGGGAGGCTAGCAAACAGTTTCGCTTTTAAGTGTAGAATTGTGGGAAGTGCAGTGTTGTACCTGTGGATTGGAGACTTTCAAATAAAGTGGTTGCAGGTCTACATGCAGGCAGATGATGAAGGCATGTCTGGAGTCGAGAGAGGTGGAAGCAGGAAGCAGTTTGTGGGAGGTGACGGCAAGGGTAGAGGTAAAACCTACTGGCTCCAGGAGAGAGAGCGAGCGCTGATGTCCCAGCAATGTATATACACTGAATTGGCCTACTGTCACTGTCCAGGGGAAAGCATCACCTACACACATACACATGCACAGACGCACATACGGTATATAAATATAGAAAAACTGATTCCACCACCACTTCCAGATACTTACCACCTTGCTCACTTCTTCACCTGTTAGTCTGTCTATTGAGTGTCTGTATGTGTCTTTCTGTGCATTGTGACTAGGTAATCAAAGTTAAATGTGTGATCACTATTGCATGAGGGGGTATTTATGTACAAATGTGTGTGTGTGTGTGTGTGTGTGTGTGTGTGTGTGTGTGTGTGTGTGTGTGTGTGTGTTCTCCATACCCTCCTCCAGTACAGGTCTTGGCACGGAGAAGGGAATCTCTTGTAAGGGCTCCATGTGCCTATGCCCAGCACTCATCACACTGACTTGGGGCAGACAGATTACTAGAGTCCCTGGCATGGAGGCCTGGCTGTGGTACCAGCTGCGCACAGTGCCTGGGATATCACCACACACTATGGTGCAGGGGCATGGCAGGGTGTCCTTAGGCACAAACACACAGCATGACTGCAGATCCACCTGTGATTGGGGTCACATATACCTTTATTAATAAGACCCAGAAAAGGTCTCTCCTGTGACTCAAATGATTCAAATGTTTAAGAAGACAATAAAGAGAAAGATAGACACAATCAGTGTATGTGTTATATTAGAAATGGTGTTTGTGTGGCATCCTAAAATGTATATTTTGTTGATGTTCTAAACAAACAAAAAAAAAAAAAAAGAAAAGAAAAAAAAAAAAAAAAGTTAATTCTGCAGAGAAATTAAATATGACATTTCTGCAAATATTAATTCCCAATAAATGTGTATTTGCTGCAAATGTTTTTTGTAGCTAATAGATTTTTTTTTATTCTTGTTTTAGTAGATTATCTCCCAATCTTCCTTCTAGAAAGCTTCTAGTTCAAAATTATTATTAAGTTTTTTGTATGCACAGCATGTTTGAACTCTACCCACAGATTTTCAATAATATAATAATATAAGTTTGGAGACTATGAAAGCCACTCCAAAAAACCTTAACCTGTTATTTCATGAAGTTGTTCAAGGTTGGTTTTAGGTATGTTTTAGATCACAGTCTTGTTGTGATATCCAATATCTTTTCCAGGATATTTGTTTCAGCGGTACACAGCACTTGATTCCAGAATGCCTCTGGTTTATGTAAGTATTGCGTTACATACTTCAGAAATTGACCTTTGTGATGAGATAACAGGCAAGGCTTTCTTCTGATGACTTTTGCATGTAGATAGTGTTTTTGAAAACAATTCGGCACAAAGGACCAGTGAAACCAATCTTTCCTGCAGGTCCTTAGCAGTGATTTGAGGGTTTTGCTTCTCATATCTAACCAGTCTGTAATTGGTTCTATCAGAGAAATTTCTGATCTTGTCATAACTTGAACCATGTTCCTTAACCTCCATTTCTTAATAATATTTCAGACAGTGAAAATTACAGGAAACCTTTGGTGCCCAAAACTTATGACTGCATATGATTGAAAGTAGCATATCTGGGATAACATGTCTGCAAATGTGTGAGCAATGAGGGTTATGTCACAGTTAGTAAATATATCATAAATATATCACAAACCACACAGTCAGAGAACAGTGAAATGTAGAAGCCTCTGTGACATATGTGATCATGCAAGAAAGTGACAAATCACTACATGATTGTCTGTTACTGCTTCCTTTTGCTTACGTGGTCAAAACATCATCTTAAACCAGAGCACATTCACACACCAACACTTTCAGCAATTGTTTTAAAGTATTCCACCATATGTAAAATACGTCAACAAAAAGAATTGCATGGAAATACTTGAAAACACACACATGCCTGTATTGTGCTGACTGCTTCTACTCATGCACATGGCTGAGATTCACGTTTCTGGTCAGTCAACATGCCCACAGATAAAGTTTCTATAAGTGATATATATATATACTGATCAGCCATTAGGGATGGGCGATATTTTATCGTTTGCGATATACCGGTAGAAATTCTCCCCACAATAAGAATTAGTCTTCCAGCGATAATAACAATAAAGCCTAGTTGATGACGTATTTCTGTGGGCGACAGTCTGCGACCCATTCACAGCTTACGTGCAGAGCGAAAACAAGTATGGCAGAAGATCGACGTGGAGCTGAGGAGGAGTTTATCGCTAAATGAGGAGTTTGGATTTTTACTGTTATTTTATTCTTTTATGTATTTGGCTCTCAAAACTGCATGCAGCTATCACTTGTAGCCAAAAATAGTGGTGAATGGTACTATATTTATATCGTCACTGATATCGTTATCGCAATAAATACCAGAAAATATCGTGATATCGTTTTAAGTCCATATCACCCATCCCTATCCGCCATAATATTAAAAATACCTGTCTAATATTGTGTACTGTATGTCCTTATTGTAATGCCAAAACAGCTCTGACCCTTTGAGGTATGGACTCCACAAGACCTCTGAAGGTATGCTGTGGTATCTGGCACCAACACGTTAGCAGCAGATCCTTTAAGTCCTGTAAGTTGCAAGGTGGGGCCTCCATGGATTGGACTTGTTTGTCCATCACATCCCACAGACGCTCAATGGGATTGAGATCTGGGAAATTTTGAGGCCAAGTCAACACCTTGAACTCTTTGGCATGTTCCTCAAACAATTTTTTTCATTGTGGCAGGGCGCATTATCCTACTGAAAGAGGCCACTGTCATTAGGGAATACCGTTGCCATGAAGGGGTGGTACTTGGTCTGCAACAAAGTTTAGATAGGTGGTACATGTCAAAGTAACAGCCAAATGAATGCCAGGACTCAAGGTTTCCCAGCAGAACATTGCACAGAGCATCAAACTGCCTCCGCCGGCTTGCCTTCTTCCCATAAGGTAAACGACATCTCTTCCCCAGGTAAACGACGCAAATGCACCTAGCCATCCACATGATTTAAAAGAAAACATGATTCACCAGACCAGACCACCTTCTTTCATTGCTTCATGGTCCAGTCCTGATGCTCATGTGCCCATCATGCCCAGGGGTCAGCATGGGCACTCTGACTGGTCTACAGCCATGGAGCCCCAAACACAGCAAGTTGCGATGCACTGTGTGTTCTGACAATTTTCTGTCATAGCCACCATTAACTTTTTCAGCAAATTATGCTACAGTAGCTCAGTGCATACCCTGAACTGTTCGAAAGAAAGCCAGGAAACTACAATATTGCTGTTTTTCATAACAGTTCCAATATTCACAGCATATACATACCCCCACAGAGCACACACATTCACACTCAATCCTGACTAGTTTTACACAAGTAAAACTAGAACTGCAGGGGGGGTGGGGATGACATATCTTCCTTATTAATGAATGGCAGCTACACTGACCAGTGTTATATATTTTTTCCATGGAAACAAACTTTCTGTTGCAGATCATCCCATTTCAGTTTTGGTGCTGCTCTGCCAAACACTCTGTGACGAACACATGCATCAAAATAGAATCAGTGATTGCTTGCATTAGAAAATACAGAGAAGGGAGACTTGCAGAACTGTTTCACAGAAGAAAACAAAAAGGGTCAATTGTGGCCTCCACAGGCCATGGCTGGCCACGGCTGCAGATTTTAAAACCATAGTTAATCCTAAAGAATACAGGTACAGTTCATAACTCGCAACTCCCACTGACACAAAGGCCACTCCAGTCTGTTCTTTATGTGAGAAACATGGTTCAGACTGCTTGTGTTTAGTACTGAGGATGATGCTGTATGATATGGCTACTGGTTACAAAGAGCAGTACAAAAGATATTAGTCAGAGAGGCAAGCAGTAGAATTTGAACTTTAGAAAAGATGAGGGAAAACAATGCAGTTAGAAATTAAAGCTGAGTTAAGAAATGTGAAGTGCTGGTATCTGTAGTGTGAATTTTTATTTAATGCTTTGTAAGATAATATAAATGATGGGAATGATGGATGATGGCATGTGCCGTTGGATAAACGGTGAATTACAGAATATGACAATGCTGGGTAGTTGTGTACCTGCAGTGTAAGACGTTTGACAGCATCCCAGGCCTGAGATATTAGGTTCTTTATCCACTCCTCTGAAGATACTGCACACTCGGTTGCTGACTGTGTAATCTTCAGTGGGATAGAAAGGGGACGAGACTCTAAAGATATGCAAAGACAGACACACAACACACACAAACACTCCTGTAAGATTACTTCTGACATGTTCACACTGGGTGAGACTACATCAGCAGTTAGAAATTTGCTCTACCCAATAAATAAATAAATAAATAAATAAGTATTCCAAACTCAAAGCACACTTATACCAGATGACTGTATTTTGGTGTTTTGTTCTGTGCTGTTCTAAAGCTCTACATACCTATTACTACAGTTTATTTTCGTCTAGGAGACAATGACAAAATTAATACAGGCAGACAGACAAAAGGCAAAATATTGAGGGTTGGCTCTAATATCATATTTCATTTATACTAAGGTTATTTCGCCACACATTGCAATTGTGATATGCTTTGCAGTATATTAAAATGAACTGGTGTAATCATTTTATCTTAATTAAAGGCTGAACTGGATTAGTTTGACATGATCACACACTCACACACACACACACACACACACACACACACACACATATACACACAGTGGGTATAGAAAAGAATCACCCCCTTGCTTTAATTTGCCTTATTTTTTTTAATTACAGCCTTTAGTCTGTTGGGATATGTCTCTACAAACTTTGCACATCTAGACTTTGCAATATTTGCCCACTCTTGATGATGACCGTTTGTGGACTACAGTCTTCAAGTCATTCCACAGATTTTCAGTGGGGTTTAAGTCTGGGCTCTGACTAGGCCATGCAAGGACATTCACCTTTTTCTCCTTCAACCACTGTGGTCAGTTTTGCTGTGTGCTTTGGGTCATTGTCATGTTGGAAGGTAAACCTTCTTCCCATTGACAACTTTCTGGCAGAAGGCAGCAGATTTTCTTCAAGAATTTGACAGTATTTTGCCCCATCCATTTTCCTTCTATCCTGACAAGTGCTCCAGTCCCTGCTGCAGAGAAACACCCCCATAGCAGGATATGACCACCTCCATGCTTTACTGTATGAATGGTGTTATTTGGATGGTGAGCTGTATTGGACTGTATCGTTTGGTGTTGAGGCCAAATAATTCAATTTTAGTCTCATCTGACCTGAATCTTCAAGGTGTGTTTTGGCAAAGCTCAGTCGTGGGTGGCTTTTTTCTTGCAACCCTCCCATACAAGCCACATTTGTGGAGAATTTGTGATATTGTTGTCACATGCACACAATGATCACTTTTTGTCATAAATTCCTGCAACTGCTTCACAGTTGCTGCAGGCCTCTTGGTAGCCTCTCTGACCAGTTTCTACCTGGCTCTTTCATCCATTTGGTGTTGTACCAAATATCTTCCACTTCTTAATAATAATTAATTCACTGTGCTTCTAGGCATTGATGGAGCCATTGAAATTTTTTTGGATCCATCTCCTGACTTGTGCCGGTCCACAACTTTATCCCGGAGATCTTTTGACAGTGCCTTGCCACCCATAATTGATTGTTTGCTTCAATTGCACTACAAAATGCTCCAGGAAAGCTCTTTTCATGCTGAGCTAATCAAAATGACCACAGCTGATCACAGTTGAAAGTCAAATGGCTTTGTGTGCCATTGAGAAGGTGATTAGCTACACCTTATTGAGTTTACAAGTAATTTTTAGGAGGGGGGGATGATCCTTTTTCCAACTCAGTGATTCTGTTTTTTCTTTGTGTTTTTTTTTTCCCTGACATATTGGTGTTATATCTTTCACTTGGATGTTATAAATTGCACTGAGTAAATACAGCTGGATAAAACAAGAACTGTCTCCGTCTTCATTTCAGGCTGAAAAGCAACAAAATGTGATTTAAAGCGAGGTGATTCCTTTCTATAGTGTGTGTGTGTGTGTGTATAAATATATAAATATATATATATATATATATATATATATATATATATATATATATATATATATATATATATATATATATAAAATTGACAGTTTGTTAGTGTGCTCATTTGCGTTTTGCAGGCTTGTCATATCAGCAGTTCAAAAGCCAAAACAGTGTTATTAATAGCAAACAATACTGGGTAGCCCTCTACCTTCCACCACCAATCACTCTTACATTAAAAAAAATATTTTGTTCCCCTCTTATCTCTGCTGCACTGGTTGTAGTGATTTATGATAAACCACTACAGCTTTACACTCCACCATCTCTGACACACATTTAAGCAGTGTACACTGGCCTACATAAACACACCAAGATTTACAGCCATCTCTCAATATTCAGTCTGAGGAATGATGCATTCAGTCTTTCTTGCATCCTCCTGCACCCCAGTGGCTGAGGTTTGTTTGTATATACTTCTATAACACACTCAGACATTCGGATAGAAATGAGGACAAGGGAGGCAGGCCTGGATAGCACAACTTGTCACTTACTTTATTATTTATTACCCCCAACCTAAATATTTTAATAAAATGATGACGTTAAAACTCCCAAATGATGCTACATATAAAACTTCAGTGAAACAAAAATATGCACTACAATGTGAGGGAAAAAACTGTTATAATATGTTAACCACCTATCTGAAAGGCTTTAGAAAACCGTGTAACTCTGTTTACCTTGCTATGAATAGACACTTGACATGGATATTACAGCACCTTTTTCTGAAAAACAATGGTGTAAAAAATTATCAGCTCACCCCCACAAATCACTGAGTGCCTTCCTGTAATGTCTAATATTACAGGTTGGAGATACTTGTACAGGGATCTTTGAAAATCTATTCTCTGCAGAGCATTCCAAGCTTGTTTACACTGCGTGCATAATTATTAGGCAAGTCAATATTTTGATCATATTTTTTTTTCCCAAGCACATGTTTCCAGTTCCAAACCACATCAATCTTAATAATTACTGAGTATAATCATATTCAGGTTTTGTGTAAATGTTGATAAGGGAAGGTGTGGCTTAAAGAGGCAAACATCTTAAATTCAGATATACATAATTAGGCATATTAGGCAGATTTTTACTTCAGGTAAAAAAGGGCCAAAAAAGAGACTTAACTTGGACTGAAGTCAAAAATTACAAAATGCTTATCAGAAGGATGCAGCACTCAAAAAATTTCCAAACTATTAAAGCGTGACCATCAGACAATCAAACGTTTCGTCAATAATAGTCAGCAGCAGCAATTAACAGCAAAACACCCACAAAGAATTAAGCGTGAAACCACCAGGAACCCTTTAGCCTCCAGTGCCACCATTTTCCAGAACTGCACCCTACATGGAGTCTCGAGAAGTACAAGGTGTCAAGTTCTCAGAGACTTTGCAAAGGTAAGGAAGGCAGAAACATGACCCCCACTTAACAAAAATCACAAGCTGAAGCATCAAGATTGAATACATGAAGACTGATTTTTGAAAGGTTTTATGAACCGATGAAATGAGAGTGACTCTTGATGGACCAGACAGCTGGGCCTGTGGTTGGATCACTAATGGACACAGCGCATACTCCACTGTTTGGCTTGCCAGTAACAGCTTCAAACACGACAGAATAATGACCTGGCCCCCTTCCTCACCTAATTTAAACCCAATTGAGAACTCGTCGGCCCTTCTCGATCATGAGATTTACAGTGAGGGAAAACAATATACATCTTTGAACAGCATCTGGGAGGCTGTGGGGCTACTTCAGCTAAAATTAGACGAGAACAAATAAAGACATTGACTAATTCTATGGATGGGCGGTTCATGAAAGCAATTGAAAAGAAAGGTGGCTATACCGGCCACTGAATACTTTGAAAGGCCAAAAAAGTTATTTGTTTGATGTTGTATTTTGTTTTCTATTATTTATTTGTTTAAACATTCTTGTTGACTATTGAAATAAGTGAGAAAAATCCTTTATAATCTAATTGTAATTGTGCACACAGATATTTGAGAAAGTTGTTGTAATACCCCTGAGAGAGACAAATCTAACTTTTTTTGTTAAATGTAATTTTTTTTTAAACAAAATATAGTTTTTGACTCACTTATAGCATTGTATCTCTTCAACAGTAATAGTAATGAATCATGAAAAACATAACTTGCCTAATAATTACGCACAAAGTATATATGAAACCAAAGGTTTTCAATGGGTTCAAATCAGGATACTCTTTGGGGAAAAACAAATTTTTGCCCACCACATCTTTGTTCACTTGGATGTACTGGATCATTATCTACCAATTCTTACTGTCCTGGTAAGCCGGTTTTAAAATAACAAAAGGTAGATGCCAGAATTTATGATGACATTAGACTTCATCTGAACCCCTGGAGCACTAATTGCAAAACCACCCAAAGCATCATGATCCATAACCATATATTACAGTGAGGGTGATTTTTCTTGTATGCATTCTTATTTTCTCCAAACATGCCGTTAGCCTCCATGATCAAAAAATTTGCATCTGAGCATCTCACCTAAAATTTTCATAGGTGAATTCCTGCGGAAGGAATTGGTGCCCTGTTCCTGTGGCTGCACACATAGGGAAAGATATATACCAAACTCACATTTTACTCATTAGACGTCTAATAATATTCTTTGGCTTCCCACCCAAAATATGTAACTGTATGGGTGACAGCCTGCTAGCTGCAACTTGCATAAAAGGAATAAAAACAGTATGATGTTACATAAGCTTTCAGCTCACCCAGAACATTAGAGGGCTTACATACATAATTCAGTTTATATCAGAGGAGGAGGATTTAGATACAATAAGCTCTATTGATGCATACAAGGTACACACAAGCACACACGCTTATCTTCAACGGGCTTCATTTTTGTGTAGGGCTATCAGGTGAGTTTGCTTGCTCCAGTGCAGGCAGCTTTATAAATGACCCTGACAGACTGCAGTCTTCTGTGCTGTGTGTTTGTATTACTATGTGTGCAAAGAAGGATGCAAGAAGTAGTGTTTACTGAAAACTATCTTAATCTCAGCTCTTTGGTGACTATCTAAGCGCTGCTGAGGCTTGGAAAAGCCATAAAATCAAATTAAATAATTATACAAAACAATGAGGCCTCAAAGCTATTTACCATTCTCTGACACATCTATACTCGGAAGCACACACAAACACCATGAAACTGTATTATATTCAAGATTACTGCAGCAGTGATCTCTCTTATCCTAACAACCAAGAAAAAGAAATGACTGCCCTTCTCAACTACCACTAGTAATCGTGAGATACCCTGTTATATAAGTTACATTGTTATATGCTTGAAGAAATGTTTCCAAAACATACAGTGCATATGTATTTTAAACTGGGTGTGGATTGCTTATTAAAATTCCATTCTGACAGGAGAACGTGTTTTGAATGAAATAGTCAATATAGGCTAATTAAATCAGCTGCTCTCAACCATCTTACTCAGGGTAACTCAGTATTGCTGCCCTGTCCCTGTAGGGTACCTGTTATGGTCTTTGTCTTCATGGGGCTGCTGATGTAGTCTGATGCCTGATTGGAAAGCTGCTTGGCCAGCGGAGTACTGGCCACCGATGCTTCATCCTCCCTTGTCTTCATCATCAACATGGAACCACTACTAAAAGTCTGCATCTACAGAGAGAGCAGGAAGGCAGATAAGCTACACACATTTTCACATATTTAAACCTAGATGAGTTAAAAATCACAAAAACAGAAACAGAGGCACAGAACATATGCACATTAAAGTATTTCCAGAAAGAAACATTACAATGGAATCAGACTGGAATAACATACAACCCCAATTCCAAAAAAGTTGGGATGTTGTGTAAAATGTAAATAAAAACAGAATGCAATGATTTGCAAATCTCACAAATCCATATTATTCACAACAGAACATAGAAAACATATCAAATGAGGAAATGTACCATTTAAAGAAAAAAATAAGATATTTCAGCAAGACAATGCTAAACTACATACTGCATCTATTACAACAGCATGGCTTTGTAGTAGAAGAGTCTGGGTGCTGAACTGGCCTGCCTGCAGTCCAGACCTTTCACGAATTAAAAACATAAAAACATAAAAAAAAACAAAAATACGACAAAGAAGACCCAGGACTGTTGAGCAGCTAGAATCCTGTATAAGACATGAATGGGACAACATTCTTCTGACTGTTGTTAAAAGAAGAGGGGATGTTACACAGTGGTAAAAATGGCCCTGTCCCAACTTTTTTGAGACGTGTTGCTGCCATCAAATTCAAAATTACCTTATGTTTTCCTTAAAATGGTACATTTCCTCAGTTTAAACATTTGATATGTTTTCTATGTTCTATTGAGAATAAAATATGGGTTTATGAGATTTGCAAATAATTGCATTCTGTTTTTATTTACATTTTACACAGCATCCCAACTTTTTTGGAATTGGAGTTGTACAATAACAGAATTTCCTCCCCATTTTGAAGTCTTCAGGAGGGTCCTATAATACTGTCATCAGCTTAATGTCCAAGTCATGGGGCACAACTGCACTTGTTTCAATTTAAAATGGATTAAATTCACTTTTTTTTTTGCAATTAATCTACATGACGATGTAGACTACATGACAATCCATAACGACAAAGTGAAAACATGTTTTTAGAAAATTTGACATTTATTTTTTTTAAATCTAACTCAAAATCAGAAATCTCTCATTTAGATAACAATTCAGACCCTTGGCTAAAGACAGGAGCACGGTGGTCTCCCTCATTGTGAAATTGGAGAAGTTTTGACCCACCAGGACTATTAATAGAGCTGAGACATTTTTTTTTTCTATATTTCGATATTTACATCTAGATGTGTTAAACAATTTAAAACATGGCACTTTTAGTGGCAGACCACCCAATTTTTAGGTGAGCAAAAGTATTGGAACAGATAGTCAAGGTCAATTAAAGTAAACAACACTTAACACTTGGTTGCATATCTCCTGCTTGCAATAACTGCATCAAGCCGGTGACTCACTGACATCACCAAACTGTTGCATTTTTCCAGGCTTGTACTGCAGCTTCTTTCATTTGTTGTCTGTTTTGGGGGGTTTCTCCCTTCAGTCTCCTGTTTGGGAGCTGAAATGTATGCTCAACTTGACTTGGCCAGTCTAAAACCTTCTACTTTCCCCCTGATGAAGTTGCCAGTGCTGGCAGTGATTTTGGGGTCATTGACTTGCTGCATGATAAAGTTCCTCCCAATTAGATTGGGTGCATTTCTCTGTAAACTGGAAGACACATTGTTTCTGTAGAATTCTGAATTCTGCTGCTACCATCATGAGTTACATCATCAGTAAAGATTAGTGTGCCCATTCCAGCAGCAGCCATGCAAGCCCAAGCCATGACACTCCCCCCACCATGCTTGACTGATGAGCTTCTGTTTTGGATCATGTGCAGAGCCATTCTTTCTCCACACCTCAGGTCTTCCTTCACTTTATTAGAGATTAATCTTGGCTCCAGAACTTTTGCAGCTCCTCTGTACTTTTTTATGAATTCCAATCTGGCCTTCTGATTCTTAATGCTCATGAGTGGTTTGCATCGTGTGGTATGGCCTCTATATTTCAGCATTTGAAATCTTCTTCGAATGGTGGATTGTGATACCTTCACCCCTGCCCTGTCAAAGTTGTTCGTGACCGGCCTGTCACAATAACTAATTTTATCGGACGATATGTTATCCCAGAAATAATTGTGATAAACTATATTATTGTCATTTTAAGACCATTTTATGCCAGTGATATGATAATATAATAGCATAGTTTTTATCTCCTGACAAAAAATATCCTTTAAATTTAGTCAATATTTTGTCGTCATATTTATAAATTGTGGTCAATTTTACTCTGACTAAAATGGCATCGAGTATTAGTCAGCTGCATTTTAGGTGATGAGAAAATGCAAAAATTAAACCAAATATTCACACATTTTATATATTAACTTAAACTTGTATCAACAAAAACATGTGAAAACTGCCCTTGTTATGAAAACCTGATCTCCTGAAATATTACAATGAGTACACTATTGTTCAAGTTCACCTGTGCATTTTGAGCAGAAGCAAGATGTAAAATTATGTTCATGTTGTCTATATGTCTGATTAATCTCATATGTGTATAGGATATGTCTGAGTGAGTTAATTAACCCGCTAGTGTTCATCCACTGTTCAGCTTCAGCTCACACCGTTTAAGCAAGTCAATCCCTGACATTATTGACTGTGACTGGATTATGTGAAGAACTAGAATTATTCTTTCTAGATTTTTCTACTTAAATAAACATTGATTATCTCATTACAGTGGCACTAACAATGTTATTGACTCCACCTGACAGTGATTCTAATGTTATGGCTGATGTGTATATCTATGTTCGAATGCACAAATGTGTGTGTGTGTGTTTATATATATATAAAAACAGAAAATATATATATATATATATATATATATATATATATATATATAAAAAAAACAGATCAGTCACATGGAAAAAGTACACCCCTACATTTACCACACCTCCAAATCCATAAAATTAGAATCAGGTGTTCAAGATTGGGTGCCAGAGATTAGAACCTGCTTAGGGAGTGCAGGTTATTTAAACCTCTCACATCTAGTGTCTGGTGTTCCCTTTGTTATTGAGGTGTGGTGTCATCATGCCAAGGTATAAAGAGTTCTATAAGGCCTTCAGGAAAAAAAAAGGCTGTGGATGCCTATGAGTCTGGCAATCTGGAGATTTAAAAAGATCTCCAAATTATTTGAAATACATCATTCCACTGTAAGGAAAATCATCTACAAGAGGTCCAGATTTCAAATGTCTGATGCAAAAAAAAGTCTCCAAGAAACTTTTAAAAACTTTAAAAGAAAATTTAATTACAGAATCTACTAGTAAGTGCTTAGTAATTAGTAACACTTGCAACTGTTGGTGTCAAAGTGCATGCTTCTACAATCAGAAAGAGACTGCACACATTTGACCTGCATGAGAGACTTGCCAGGAAAAGCCTTTGCTGTCTAAAAAGAACATTAGAGCAATACTACGGTTTGCCAGTGAGCATATAGGCAAAGACCAGGCCTTTTGGAATAATGTGCTCTGGACAGATGAATCAAAGATAAAGTTGTTTGGTCACTGTAACAGCAGACATGTTTGGCACTGACCAAAGGCAGCTTCTCAGGAGAAGCACTTCATACCAACCGTGAAACATGGTGGTGGAAATGTCATGGTTTGGGGTTGCTTCGCTGCCTCAGGGACTGGACAGCTTGCATTCATTGATTCAACTATGAATTCTGCATCATTTAAGGGTGCTTGAAGATAATGTGAGGCCATCTCCCCAAAAGTTGAAGGTGAACTGAAAGTGGACTTTTCAACAGGATAATGATCCTAAGCACACTAGCAAATCAACCAAGGAATGGCTCAAAAAGAAGAAGTGGAGGGTTATGGAATGGCCTAGTCAAAGCCTGGAGTTGAATCCCACTGAAATGTTGTGGGGGGATTTGAAATGGGCAGTACCTGCAAGAAACCCCTCAAACATCTTGCAACTGAAAACATATTGCATGGAAGAGTGGTCAAAAATTCCAGCAAGCCGATGTCAGAGACTGGTGGACAATTATGCAAAACACCTACAAGAAGTTATTTCTGCTAAAGGGGGCAGTATTAGCTTCTGAGGCCAAGCATGTACTTACTTTTTCCACAGAAGAATATCACATCTATTGATATTTCTGTTGAATAAATGATTGAAAAGCTATTTTCCTTGTGGTTTTGTTCAAGTATATCAACTTTATTAATAGCTTTCATAGATGATCAAATGTTGCTTGTCCAAATATGAAAAAAGCCAACAGTTTCCATGGGGTGTACATATTGTTTCGCATTACTGTATTTATGCAGATATATAGAAAATTCTACAGGGTTCACAAACTTTCAAGCACCACTGTAAGTGAAAAAATGAGGGAATAACACCGGCCATGAAATGGCTGAGCAGCCAACTGTCCAATTACTTCTTGGTGCCTTAAAAAGGGGGGACCACATAAAAAGTACTGCAATTCCTATGCTACTCATCCAATTTGGATGTGCCCTCAAATTAAAGTTTAATCTGCATTTTGTGCTCATTTATTAATTTTTATTTTTATTCATTTTATAAATTCATCATTTAATTTCAACTCCAATATACTGTTGTAGACAGCTGAAACAACAATAAGTCAATGTCCGAATATTTATGGACTGTACTGTGTATATATACACAGTATAAGAGGTCCTACCTGCTGTGTCTGCCGGCTTGTTGTGGGTCTTTGAGAGTGGTACAGCAGCCAAGTGGACAAAATAGGATCCAGATTTACAGCAATGCCCTGCACACCAACAAGTAGTATGGCACCTACAACATAAAAAGAAACCACAATTTAATATAGACCAAGCAAAGTTTTTCCAGTCTGGCCATTCTTTTCTGACCTCTCTCCATCAACAAGGCGTTTCTGTCCAAAGAATTGCGGCTCATGGGATGTTTTTTGTTTATCACAGCATTCTGTGTAAACTCTAGAGACTGTTATGCATTAATATCCCAGGGGGTCAGCAGTTTCTGAAATACTCAAACCATCAAGTCAACCATCAGGTCAAAGTAACTGAGATCATAGTTTTTCCCCACATGATTGGCTGATTGGATAAGTGCATGGCTGATTGGATAATTGCTTGAATGATTGTGCCTTAGCATAAAAATCTTGAGATTTAAAATTATAAATTAAAAATGCTGTATATATAAATATTAATATTAATACATTTGAGCTGCAAAACAGAATAGTGGGTCCATACATGAAACACTGAGATACTACATTGGTTGCCCACCTTTCTGACAAATATGAAGGGCAATACAGCTGACATCTATGAATCTTAAATTTATTTGATAAAATCTGTGAATCTACATTCGCAGTATTTCACAGACACCCTTTTTCTTAGAGAAGTGCGTTTTATTCTCCATCAAAAATACATCCTCATGTACATCCTAGTACAAACAGGCCATGGTTTGAGAGGACCACAAAGCATTAAAAAAAAAAATTGGACTTTACTTTCATGTATGACATGAAATATGTATATGTATGACCATATGGCATACTGAGCAGTGTACAGGTGCATCTAAAAAAAATTTTAATATCGTGGAAAAGTTCATTTTTTCCCCTGTAATTTAATTCAAAAAGTGGAACTTTCATATACAGTATCTCACAAAAGTGAGTAAACCCCTCACATTTTTGTAAATATTTTATTATATCTTTTCATGGGACAACACTGACGAAATGACACTTTGCTACAATGTAAAGTAGTGAGTGTACAGCTTGTATAACAGTGTAAATTTACTGTTCCCTCAAAATAACTCAACACACAGCAATTAATGTCTAAACCGCTGGCAACAAAAGTGAGTACACCCCTAAGTGAAAATGTCCAAATTGGGCCCAAAGTGTCAATATTTTGTGTGGGTACCATTATTTTCCAGCACTGCCTTAACCCTGTTGGACATGGAGTTCACCAGAGCTTCACAGGTTGCCACTGGAGTCCTCTTCCACTCCTCCATGACGACATCACAGAGCTGGTGGATGTTAGAGACCTTGCGCTTCCATTTGAGGATGCCCCACAGATGCTCAATAGGGTTTAGGTCTGGAGACATGCTTGGCCAGTCCATCACCTTTACTCTCAGCTTCTTTAGCAAGGCAGTGGTCGTCTTGGAGGTGTGTTTGGGGTCGTTATCATGTTGGAATACTGCCCTGCAGCCCAGTTTCCGAAGGGAGGGGATCATGCTCTGCTTCAGTATGTCACAGTACATGTTGGCATTCATGGGTCCCTAAATGAACTGCAGCTCCCCAGTGCCGGCAGCACTCATGCAGCCCCAGACCATGACACTCCACCACCATGCTTGACTGTAGGCAAGACACACTTGTCTTTGTACTCCTCACCTGGTTGCCGCCACACACGCCTGACACCATCTGAACCAAATAAGTTTATCTTGGTCTCATCAGACCACAGGACATGGTTCCAGTAATCCATGTCCTTAGTCTGCTTGTCTTCAGCAAACTGTTTGCGGGCTTTCTTGTGCATCATCTTTAGAAGAGGCTTCCTTCTGGGATGACAGCCATGCAGACCAATTTGATGCAGTGTGCGGCGTATGGTCTGACCACTGACTGGCTGACTCCCCACCCCTTCAATCTCTGCAGCAATGCTGGCAGCACTCATACGTCTATTCTGCAAAGCCAACCTCTGGATATGATGCTGAGCACGTGCACTCAACTTCTTTGGTCGACCATGGCAAAGCCTGTTCTGAGTGGAACCTGTCCTGTTAAACCGCTGTATGGTCTTGGCCACCATGCTGCAGCTCAGTTTCAGGGTGTTGGCAATCTTCTTATAGCCTAGGCCATCTTTATGTAGAGCAACAATTCTTTTTTTCAGATCCTCAAAGAGTTCTTTGCCATGAGGTGCCATGTTGAACTTCCAGTGACCAGTATGAGAGAGTGTGAGAGCGATAACACCAAACTTAAGACACCTGCTCCCCATTCACACCTGAGACCTTGTAACACTAACGAGTCACATGATACCGGGGAGGGAAAATGGGTAATTGGGCCCAATTTGGACATTTTCACTTAGGGGTGTACTCAGTTTGTTGCCAGCGGTTTAGACATTAATGGCTGTGTGTTGAGTTATTTTGAGGGGACAGCAAATTTACACTGTTATACAAGCTGTACACTCACTACTTTACATTGTAGCAAAGTGTCACTTCGTCAATGTTGTCCCATGAAAAGATATAATAAAATATTTACAAAAACATGAGGGGTGTACTCACTTTTGTGAGATACTGTATTCTAGATTCATATATATTTTTTGCAGATGTTGAAAACATTGCTAGCTAAGTGTGCTTTTCTAATGATTTCATCAAGTTTTCAGATAGTTACAGAGTGTAGCAAAATGGACATATCAATACAGTCTGTAAACAGATAGTATCTGTCAAAATGTTTGCAATGCTCCTAAGCTGTCATACTGTACATCATAACAGAGAAGAGTGTTTATGCTCTATACAGATGACAGCAGACAAAGTTTTTAAAATGTTCAAATGACCTAATAAAAAAAAGACATTAATAACAAAAGAAGAGAAGTGAGTGAATGAATAAGTGATTATTTCCCCAATGATATTAGTGTGAACAGAGATCAGTCAAGTGAAGAAATGAAGCTTGTGTTTAAACAGCACAAGTGATTTTTACCTCAGTTGGTAAGACAGAGACTGATGTGGACGATGCCGATGACAAAAGTGAAAACTCATTGCCAATTGTACATTTATAATTTTCTAAAATTCCAACAAGTACTTCCACAAGGTTACAAACGTAGAAGTAGGCAGACTTGAAAAGTGTGACCATATGATGGGTTTAATCATGCCACCACACAAGTAACAGCTGAACTTGGGAAAATGGTGCATACATAAAGTATTGTGCAAAAGTCTTCCAAAGAAATGCCGTAAATATACCTTCAAAAATAATGAAATTAAATGTTTCTACACACACACACACACACACACACACACACACACTTTACAATGTACAATTTGTGCAGTTTTATAAGGGCATTGGCTGGTAAGTTTTACTGAGCATCTGGGAGAATCTGCCACAGTTCTTCTGGAGACGTTGACTGTTGCAGTTGCTTCTTTTTTTTTGAATGCATGTCTTCATTCTTTTTTTTGACTGAAACGTGGGCTGTTACATATTATGTTGCCTTTTTTTTTTTTTTTTTAACTGACATACAAACCTCAACACACACGCAATTGGTACTGCTTTATGCAAGTGTGTTACGGAAGTAATGGCACAAGTGGTAGAATTATCATAACAGGATAAGCTTGCTATGTCTCCTTTTGCTCAAAAAGTGAATAGCCACACACAAAAAGTGTTGGATGTTGGCTTTTATTCTGATTCAGTAATTGATTCCAAATCACAAAGTGCATCACCCAGTGTGCCCACCTACAAACTGCCACAGGGGGGCAGTACTATTATAAAATACATGGTCACACAGACACCACTTTTAAAACACACTACGTTTCTCCTGGAAGTGGACGACGACAATCTTTCTCTGGCACTTTCAGGCCAGTTGTATTGGTCTGTATTGTAGTACAAATGCTGTTTTCTCATCTGCTCAAATGAAAGGCACAGAATTGGGAAATGTACCTACTAAAATGCAATAAATAATGCACCATATGAAATTACTCTTAAAGGAAAACTTCACCCTGAATGACACAGGCTCAGTAATTACTCATAAGCACTGCAACACAAACCACACATGTACCCGCCAAACACTCTCACCCCAAACACGGGTCATAAAGCAGCTGCACACATAAAGCACAGGACACGGCCACAGCGCTCGTGTTATTGTAAATGGTGGTTCTGTTTGAAGCAAGAAAGTTTGGTGGAAGATTTGAATTCTTTGTTCATATGTGTTTTTAAAGCCAGTATACATTTTACTGTTATGAGTTTTTGTTTCCAGCATTTGGCTGAATTAATGCTGGGTCTGTAGCATGTTTGTACTGCTGATAAAACCTAGTAAAGGCAAAAGGCAGGACCTGATGTATGATGACCCAAGGACTGGAAATATAATTCACCCTCAGATCCACTTTGCCCTGCTATTCAACAAAACAACATCTCACAAATCCTGCAGTATGTAAACTACAGATAAAGTTTTAAACATACACACATATGCATGCAAACTCACACCCACACACAGGATTTACACCTCTCCACAATTCTTAATGCAGACTGCTCTCAGTTCTAGCAACTTTAATCATGTATGCAGAGACAGAGAAATCAGGAGTCATAGCACTGTCATACATTAACACAAACCTACATTTCATGTCTGCTTCTTATCAAAGTGGTCACCAGAGACCATGCAATTGAAGGGGACTTAAGATGCAGCCTTTCTCCTACCTCCCACTGGGTCTGTGGAGGTATACTATGGCTCAGATGATGTTATTGGGTGTATATAGATAGGAATTAAGTTTGTGTGTGTTGGGGAAGTTGCATTGTTGATTTGTGTTGGGGTCACAATAAAGTTTGTTAAAGTGTATGCTAGTAACGTCTGAGCATAATGTCTCCAAAACTTTATCCTGGAGATCATTTGACAGTGCCTTGCCACCCATAGTTGATTGTTTGCTTCAGTTGCACTACAAAATGCTTCAGGAAAGCTCTTTTCATGCTGAGCTAATCAAAATGACCACAGCTGATCACAGTTGAAAGTTAAATGGCTTTGTGTGCCATTGAGAAGGTGATTAGCTACACCCGATTGAGTTTACAAGTCACTTTTAGGAGGGGGGTAATCCTTTTTCCAACTCAGTGATTCTGGTTTTTAATTTTTTTCTGACATGTTGGTGTTGTATCTTCCTCTTGGATGTTATAAGTTGCACTGAGTAAATATAGCTGGATAAAACAAAAACTGTGTCCGTCTTCATTTCAGGCTAAAAGCAACAAAACTTGATTTATTTATTTATATATATATATATATTTTTTTTGGGGGGGATTCTTTTCTATACCCACTGCATATACAATAAAGTAATAAGTATACTTATTACAATTAAAAAATAAGTATGCCCCATGGAAATTGTTTTGACATTTGTACAAGCAAACATTTGATCATCTTTGAAACAGTGCCTATTAATAAAGTTTATATACTTGAAAAAGGAAAAATAGCCTTTTCAACCATTTATTCAACAGAAATATCAATAGATATAATTCTTCTGTGGAAAAAGTAAGTACACCCTCAGAACCTAGTATTGCCCCCTTTAGCAGGAATAACTTGTCTCTGACATTGGCTTGCTGGAATTTTTGACCACTCTTCCATGCAATATTCTTTCAATTGCAAGATGTTTGAGGATTTTCTTGCATGTACTGCCCATTTCAAATCCCCTCACAACATTTCAATGTGATTCAAATCCAGGCTTTGACTAGGCCATTCCAAACCCTCAATTTCTTCTTTTTGAGCCATTCCTTGGTGGATTTACTAGTGTGCTTAGGACCATTATCCTGCTGAATGGTCCACTTTCAGTTCAACTTCAACTTTTGGGGAGATGGCCTCACATTATCTTCAAGCACCCTTAAATGATGCAGAATTCATAGTTGAATCAATGAGTGCAAGCTGTCCAGTTCCTGAGGCAGCAAAGCAACCCCAAACCATAACATTTCCACCACCGTGCAGTTGGTATGAGGTGCTTCTCCTGAAAAGCGGTCTTTGGTCAGTGCCAAATATGTCTGCTGTTACTGTGGACAAACAACTTTATCTTTGATTCATGTGTCCAGAGCACATTATTCCAAAAGGCATGGTCTTTGCCTATATGCTCACTGGCAAACTGTAGTATTGCTCTAATGTTCTTTTTAGACAGCAAAGCCTTTTTCCTGGCACACCTCCCATGCAGGTCAAATGTATGCAATCTCTTTCTGATTGTAGAAGCATGGACTCTGACACCAACAGTTGCAAGACTTACTTGCAGATCCTGTGATGAAATTTTGGGTTTCTTGGAGACTTCTTTTTGCATCAGATGATCTGCTCTTGGTCTAAATTTGATGAGACCGGAGGAAAGCCTAGAATGACTCACCACTTATAAACAAATATATTTTAAAATATAAAATATAAATTAGCTTTAGATCCTACAGCCTCCATCTGCTAGCTTTTTGTCCCTCCTCCGTCTCTCTCCTAGGGGGCTCTTGCAGAAAGACTGCAGGATTGTTCAGTGTCCATGGGTGTCTGGATGCCTAGCACTACTCAAAATCACGGTGTCCAAATAGCTCCCTGCTGCAATACACAACAGGTTATACACAATTGCTGCTAATGCTACAATTTACAAATAGCAAGGCAAGGAATTGAGGTTCTCTATTTCTCTGTTTTTATTTATGAATAAACTGTAATTCAGCTCAGCTTAACTTCTCCACATGTGTTAAGTTGAAAAGTTGAGTATTCTACACAGTATCCAGGATGGCCAGGACTGCAGTCAGTCTGCAGCACTTTATTTCTTCCTTAGTAAACTCTGGCATCAGCAAGGTCTCTCCCAGGCAGAAATTTCAAGGCAGACAGGGGTTTCCAGATGTGCTATCCAAGCTCTTTTAAAGAAGCACAAAGAAACGGGCAATGTTGAAGAGCGTAGACGCAGTGGTCGGCCAAGGGAACTTACTGCAGCAGATGAAAGACATTGCAATCGGAAGATGTCCAGCATTGCCATCAGGTCAGACCTGGCAGAAACCAGTGGGACCCTGGTACACCCATCTACTGTCTGGAGACGTCTGTTCAAAAGTGGCCTTCATGGAAGACTTGTGGCTAAAAAGCCATACCTCCGAAACAGGGCCAAGCGACTCAGCTATGCACGAAAACACAGGAACTAGGGTGCAGAAAAATGGCAGCAGGTACTCTGGACTGATGAGTCAAAATTGGACATATTTGGCTGTAGCAAAAGGCAGTTTGTTCGCCAAAGGGCTGGAGAGTGGCACACGAATGAGTGTCTGCAGGCAATAGTGAAGCATACAACTGTGGTTAGTTATCCAAGATGTATATATATATATATATATATATATATATATATATATATATATATATATATATATATATATATATATATATATATATATATATACACATATATATATACACACACACACACACACACACACACACACACACACACACACACACACACACACACACACCACTACTGACCCAAAAGCACAAGAAAAGTTGCCTCAAAATCACGTAAATAAGCCATAGAAGTTTTGGGATTCTGTTCTGTGGAGCGATTAAACAAAACTGGAACTTTTCGGCACAATGGATCAACGGTATGTCTGGAGACAGAAGAATGAAGAAAGAACACTCTGTCCACAGTCAAGCATGGGGTGGCTCGGTGATGCTCTGGGGCTGCTTTCCATCCTCTGGCACTGGAGACCTGCAGCGTGTGAAAGGCAAGATGAAGTATCATTGAAGTATCAGGAAATCCGAGGAGAACACTTCATGCCATCTGTGAGGAAGCTGAAGCTTGAGCGTCATTGGACCTTCCAACAGGGCAATGATTCCAAGCATACCTCAAATTCCACCAAGGCATGGTTGCAGAAGTCATACTGGAAGATTCTACAGGGCCATCAAAGTCACCTGACTTGAACCCCATAGAAAATCTCTGGTGGGATTTGAAGAATGTGGTTGCAGCACACAAACCCAAGAATATTACTGAACTGGAGGCCATTGCTCATGAGGAATGGGCCAACATCCCTCAGGAATGCTGCCAGAAGCTGGTGTCTGGTTATGCATCTCATTTGCAGCAGGTCATAACAGCAAAAGGGTGCTCGGTGCTCTACTAAGTACTAAAGATGCTTGCCATGAAGAGGTTGAATAATTTTGAAACTGGAGAGGTCATTATAAGTTGCATTTTCAGTTGAATTTGGGGAAACCATTTGAAGCATTCGTTGTGTTTAACAATTTTAATTGCTTTTGTTTGATTTGTTCATCGCAAACAGCTGAAAGTCTGTAAATTTTGACAATAAACATGATTTGCAATGGGGGTTGAATAATTTTGATTGCAACTGTATACACACACACACACACACACAGTCACCTCCGAAACTATTGGAATGGCAAGGCCAATTCATTTGTTTGTGCTATATACCAAAGACATTTGAATTTGAGATCAAAAGATGGATATGAGATGAGAGATAGGATTTCAGCTTTTATTTCTGGGTATTTACATCTAGATGTGTTAAACAACATATCAAGTCGATGTTCCTTGACTACCGTAAGCTAAGGTACATCACACGCATTAGTTAGCAAGGCACTGGGTGAGTTTCAAAAGCTGCTAAGTTTAAAAATAAAAAAGGAAATACTTATCGGCATTACTAAAGTTAACAATGGTCAGATTATACTAACCAATTAAACATTATGTTAATCTTTTTTGCTTTTGCATTTCACTTCACCCACGCTTCTCTGCATGTGTATCAGAGTACACTTCAAGTACTGTTGACAGACCAGGGCAGTACAGGAGTGCATGTGACAGTATCGCAGGACAGGCAGATGCAGGAATTGAGAGAGTTCCCCACATGTGCTCACACAGCCTTCCCAATTACAGTCATTGTTTTATGACTAAACTCTGCTCTCTCAAAATTATTCCCACTAAAGTCTTTCTTCTTCAGTTCATTGGCTGTGCCTCCCCATACTGTTCTGCATGGGAGGAGAGAATGAAAGATTATGAGAATGTCTAGCCCTGACTGGGCAGCAGGCAGGCTCCCATCCATCCCACACTGCAGTTTGTTTTTACATCTTCAGTCAACCATGGAGACACCAATTTGTTCAGCTACTAGCACAGAAAACTAGCTTTTGGGTGCCGAGTTCATCTTAACTGCAGTTACCTGTTACCATGAATCAGTAACTCAAAACTGTAATGAGGATCAACAGTAGTGATTTTCCCTGATGCAAAAGGAACACACGGAAATCTACACTTTAAAGCTTACAAATAGGAAGAAGATATACTCTATGCAACAATATCATCACACTCAGATCATCTAATAAAATATATATGCATGTGTTGCTCCACTAAACAATTCTTTCCCTACCCTACTATCCTGAGAAATATGGATTTGGAGCTTTATCTTCAGTCACAGTTACAGACCCCTCTGAAAGTATTGGAACAGAAAGGCCAATTCTATTGTTTTTGCAATACACTGAAGACATTTGGGTTTGAGATCAAAAGATGAATGAGATGACAGATCAGAATTTCAGCTTTCATTTCCTGATATTTACATCTAGACGTGTTAAATAATTTAGAACATGAGACCTTTTGCTTGAACCCACCTATTCTTCAAGTGATCAAAAATATTGGAACATGTGACTGACCGGTGTTTCCTGTTGCCCAGGTGTGCCCTGTTAGATTGACTGCTTAAACAATTAATAGCTCTGACTGTCTACTTTTGGTTTGAAACATGAAGACCGCATTTGTTGTTAAAAAGAATAAACAAACATGAAGACCAGAGAGCTGTCTATAGGAGAAAAGCAAGCACATTTTGAAGCTGAGAAAAGAAAGAAAATCTATCAAAGCCATTGCATAAGCATTGGGCATAACCAATACAACAATTTGGAATGTACGGAAAAGAAAGAAACCACTGTTGTACTAACAACAAGACACTGAACTGGTCAGCCAACAGCAAAAGTTCTGGAACCAAGATTAACCGCTACCAAAGTGACAGAAAGGCCAAAGTGGAAAAGCATGACAAAAGAAGTAAGCAACAGATTAGTGCTGTCAGTGGGTCGCTGGCTTGATGCAGTTATTGCAAGTGTTATTTACAGCAAGACTGTTCCAATACTTTTGCTCACTAAACCATTGGGTGGTCTATCATCTCATATTCATCTTTTTATCTCAGACCTAAAAGTCCAGGTACAAGCCTAGAAAAGGCTCACAAAAGAAGAATGCAACAGTTTGGTGATGTCAGTGGTTCGCTGGCTTGATGCAGTTATTGCAAGTGTTATTTAATTTAAGACTATTCCAAAACTTTTGCTCACCAAAAATTGGGTGCTCTAACACCAAAGGGGGGCCATGTTCTAAGTTGTTTAACACATCTAGATGTACATATTAGGAAATGAAAGCTGAAATTCTGATCCATTATCTCATATTCATCTTTTGATCTCAAACTTAATGTCTTCAGTGTATAGCAAAAACAAAAGAATTGGCCTTGCTGTTTTTTTTTTTTTAGAAGGGACTGTATTCTAGTCTTAATTATGTTATTGTTATCTTTATCACTAACCATTAACCATTCACTATGAATTGCCCTTGGCATGCCCCTTAGTTAAGGCACTGGTATGTGTAAAGTGCTGTAAAAAGCCTACTCTACTGTCTTATGCTCTACTTTAACAATTTTTTCTGACAAATGAATTCAAGTGAACAAGAAATTAAAGCATACATATGTGTATATTGAAGTAAATATGTTGCATCTTCACTATTTAGAGTGTTCATTGTCATGGCTGCAACTCTCTAACTGGTGTAAATACAGCAGTCTAAAACACCAGCGTTTAACCTGACCCTCGGGCATACAACCACATTTGAGCCAAGCTACCCTAGGTGAAGGCTAAATTTTACCACATACAAGGCAGATTTAACAGTAAATATGCCTGTGTACAATGCAAACATATACACTCACACAGCCATACTCACAAGTAGGGTTGCAACAGTATGAGATTTTCAAGGTATGATAACCGTCTCAGAAAATATCATGGTTTCACGATACAACACAATTCATCAAAAACAAATCATGTGATTGGATAATTGGCTAATGTGATTGGATATTCAGCACATGTGGCCAACTTATAGAGCGTTTTTCTGTGGCAACTGGGGTGCGATGGGTCGCATAACTGCACTAACCAGCGGACAAATCTAGATGAACAGCATCTCAAATGTTTTTGTCATTCTGAAATGCCTGAGCCAAAGTCTGTCATTGAAATGATTTGGTATAATTACCTCTCAGAACTATCTCACACTATTCCGCTCCCCAATATCAGGCATCCACCTCCGATCGCAAGATAACGTGCAGTTTGTGATGGCGTTTCGTCTGCACACTCTGAAGCACAAATAATTTATGGCTAGTGAGAGAGAGAGAGAGAGTGTGTGTGTGTGTGTGTGTGTGTGTGTGTGTGTGTGTGTGTGTGTGTTCGTATTCGTAAGTCAGAGGTTACCGAACGGACAGACAACGCAGATGTAGCCGGAAGCCGGGATGTGGAAAATGATTTCAAAGGCGCATTGTATGGTTGACGTTTAAACTTTCACACTTTTTTTTCGTTAGGGATTAAAGTTATATAAAGGACGTATCCTCTAAGATGAGAGAGGATCTTATTTTTGCAGCGTTTTAAAAAGAGTTGTTCTGAATACCAACAGGAAAGTGAACTCACCAGAGAGAAACAGTACAATGACCAACAGTCAGTGAACCTGTTCAAAAATAAATGTTAAACCCTATAATCTATTCTAAGAGAAAAGCACAAATGATTACACAAGCAAGTCACTATTGTGAAAGCTATAATCCACCTGGGCTGAAGGCCAAGAAAAAGTTCACTTAAAGCTTGTTTCTTTTCCTTAAGTAAACATGCATCTGAAAGACTGCATGCTTTCTGACAGCTGAACAAGTGAACAAGACTTACCTGGGCAGAGAACAAAGTGCGGCTAAAAAAACACATGAACACACAGCTTACTGGCAAAGTCAGTGGCAGCTTGGTGAGAACTGGAATCTTCCAGTTGGAAAATTGATAAGCATCATTGACTTGTTTGCTAGCTGCATAAACGTATATGTTAAATTCAGTAGGTAAGTGATATTTAGTTAGCATAAAGACAGCACTGATGAAAGAAGCATAGCCTTGAAGAGCTTTTAATGAAGAGATCTCTCACAAGCAGGCACAAACACACGAACACACCCACGCACACACATGCACAATCGCATGCAAGTGCATGCACACACAAGGATAAGGTTACAGGTTGGCGTAGCTGTGGGGGAGATGGGGGCTCTTGGGTCTCCTTGGGGATGAAGGGACTGTGTGCAGCAGTCTGCTCCAGCTGCTTCCATTAGGCTCTAGCCTGCTAGTTGGAGACCACCTGGAGCAAAGTGTGTGGAAACAAAGAGGCTGTGGAACTTGGGCACTTCAGCAGACTTTAGTGCTCTATTTCGAGCTAAAATGACACCTCAGGCATTGCCACAGAGCCCATTATGTTTCAGTCGATCATTTTCAAAGTCCCCAGTTCAGAGACTTTGTTTATTCAATCAAATTTTTTGGAGAATCAGACCATGGGCGCTCAGCCGCCATAGCCAACCTTGGCGCACTCTCCAGGGCTTGTCCTCTCGCCTCACTATAAACTATCACTACTAGTTCTACAGTAGTTTGGAGCCGTTATGGCAACACCAGCTGAACCTCATCCAACCTGTGTGTGTGTGTGTGTGTTTGTGGTATATAATAGAGAATAGACACGGTCCATGAGAAATGTCAAACGGCAAAGCATGTTAGCACCTAACAGTGACTGCAAGCATACATTTTCTTTAAAACATTTTTTTAAAGAAGTTTTTCCACTGCCCTATCTTGTTAACCCTTTCTCTTATCTCAAATCTCACTTCTTTCCTCAAATCATCTCCTCTCATGTAGCACTGTTAACTTTTAAGAGTTTCTAAACCTCTTCTGGGCGTCTTCTTCCCTTTTCCTACCCCAGGACCAATAATATATTCCTTTAAAAAGGGACTAAAGAGGCTTAATGAGTTTACAGACAAAATAGGTCTCACGTCTCTACAGACTATAAGCAACAATTCATTGTTTATTCATAATTATTTTCAGTCTAATGTCCTAGCTTAGGCTGTGTCCTGTGGACATTTGAATAAATGTAAGAAAGGACATAAATCATTGTCTTGCAGCTGCTGCTGCGCCCAGGAGTGTAAATGTCCTTGCCTTGCTCTCCTCCCCTTTTCTATAATTATAAACTCACCCTTGGAAACTCCCACCTTCCTTTTTTACAAGGTCTAGAGAACACCTGCAGGTCAGGACAGCAACGCTGAGTTGACAGAGTTTGCCCCAAATCCTGTCTTGGACATTTATTTAATGACTTCAGCATTGTTGAGTGTGTAAAAATAACATTTCCAAAAATACGTTTAAATGTTGCAGAAAAATGTTTATAGTTGAAATTTGAATTTGGAGGTTTAAATTAAATGAGCTTTAATTTGAGGGAATTTACATCCAAATCGGGTGAACAATGTAGGAATTTCAAGTGTGGCATATGCATTTGGAATCTGTTGTTATTAACCAATTTAAAAGTAAATAAAGTACATATTTTAAAGTATGTAAAGATCTTTTCTACACCTTTTATTCAATAATGCATGTCTATTTAAATGAATACAGATGATATGCTGAAGAAAAAAAAAGTCGCAAAGGGTGGTCACACCAAATATTGATTTGGTGTAGATGTTCACTCACTTTCCATTTTGTTAATTGATAAATATAAACTATTAACATGTCTATTTTTGAAAGCATTCTTACTTACTGCCTAAAACTTTTGCACAGTACTGTATGTGTGCAACAATTATAGGCACCCTTTTAGTTAATACTTTGTGCTACCTCCCTTTGCCAAGATAACAGCTCTGAGTCTTCTCCTATAATACTAGCTTCTGAGGCCAAGGTTATACTTTTTCCACAGAAGAATATCACATCTATTGATATTTCTGTTGAATAAATTATTGAAAATGTTCATTTTGTGGGAAATAACATGAGTCTGTTCCACTTACCAAGTAGGAATTTTCAGGTGCTTTAATTTTAAGTGTTCATGCATTTCACACAATTGCACAGCTTTTATTATGCCAATCCACATTATAAACAGAGTTTTAATAATTTTAGTTTTATAATAACTTGTTTTATTATAATTAGCTTTATTTATAAACAGATTGACTATTGACTAAAATATTTAGTGTAAAACATCTGGTGTTGCCATGTAATCAACAATGCACTAATTGCAATTATCTGTCCTGATGTCCATAAAAAATTGCTGCTTGAAATCTTCTATGTTAAATTTGACTGTGTTCCAGCCACCACCACCTTGCAGGATCAACAGGAGTTTGGGGAGGGCACAATTTCCATTTTCTAAGTAAAGTGGAATCTCTTTTTTAATTCACTTGCAAACAATTATGGACCATATGGCCAGGGTGGAATTCAAAGGAAGCCCAATTTTTTAAAGAGACATTCTAAATGAGAGATGAGAAAACATGTTCAACACTGATGAACTGATCTGGAAATTATACATGTCGTTTCAAGGTAATTCAACATAATCATTTGTATAACACTGTGAGGTTGAGCTCAGGAGAAAGCAGAGAGAGACTAAGTCTGAAAAGGAAAAAATTAAGATGGATAATACAGCCGTGGCCAAAAGTTTTGAGAATGACACAAATATTAATTTTTACAAAGTCTGCAGCCTCAGTTTTTATGACGGCAATTTGCATATACTCCAGAATGTTATGAAGAGTGATCAGATGAATTGCAATTAATTTCAAAGTCCCTCTTTGCCATGAAAATGAACTTAATCCCAAAAAAACATGTCCACTGCATTTCAGCCCTTCCACAAAAGGACCAGCTGACACCATGTCAGTGATTCTCTCGTTAACACAGGTGAGAGTGTTAACGAGGACAAGGCTGGAGATCACTCTGTCATGCTGATTGAGTTAGAATAACAGACTGGAAGCTTTAAAAGGAGGGTGGTGCTTGAAATTATTGTTCTTCCTCTGTTAACTATGGTTACCTGCAAGGAAACACGTGCAGCCATCATTGCTTTGCACAAAAAGGGATTCACAGGCAAGGATATTGCTGCTAGTAAGATTGCACCTAAATCAACCATTTATCGGATCATCAAGACCTTCAAGGAGAGAGGTTCAACTGTTGTGAAGAAGGCTTCAGGGCGCCCATGAAAGTCCAGCAAGCGCCAGGACCGTCTCCTAAAGTTAATTCAGCTGCGGGATTGGGGCACCACCAGTGCAGAGCTTGCTCAGGAATGGCAGCAGGCAGGTGTGAGTGCGTCTGTACGCACAGTAAGGCAAAGACTTTTGGAGAATGGCCTGGTGTCAAGAAGGGCAGCAAAGAAGCCACTTCTCTCCAGGAAAAACATCAGGGACAGACTGCTATTCTGCAAAAAGTACAGGGATTGGACTGCTGAGGACTGGGATAATGTCATTTTCTCTGATGAATCCCCGTTTCAATTGTTTGGGGCATCTGGAAAAAAGCTTGTCCGGAGAAGAAAAGGTGAGCGCTACCATCAGTCCTATGTCATGCCAACAGTAAAGCATCCTGAGACCACTCATGTGTGGGGTTACTTCTCAGCCAAGGGAGTGGGCTCACTCACAATTTTGCCCAAGAACACAGCCATGAATAAAGAATGGTACAAAAACATCCTCAGAGAGCAACTTCTCCCAACCATCCAAGAACAGTTTGGTGACAAACAATGCCTTTTCCAGCATGATGGGGCACCTTGCCACAAGGCAAAAGTGATAACGAAGTGGCTCGGAGAACAAAACATCGACATTTTGGGTCCATGGCCAGGAAACTCCCCAGACCTTAATCCCATTGAGAATTTGTGGTCAATCCTTAAGAGGCGGGTGGACAAACAAAAACCCACAAACACTGACAAACTCCAAGCACTGATTATGCAAGAATGGGCTGCCATCAGTCAGGATGTGGCCCAGAAGTTGATTGACAGCATGCCAGGGCGAATTGCAGAGGTCTTGAAAAAGAAGGGTCAACACTGCAAATATTGACTCTTTGCATAAACTTCATGTAATTGTCAATAAAAGCCATTGACACTTATGAAATGCTTGTGATTATACTTCAGTAACAGTTAGTAACATCTGACAAAAAGATCTAAAAACACTGAAGCAGTAGACTTTGTGAAAATTAATATTTGTGTCATTCTCAAAACTTTTGGCCACAGCTGTACATGGAAAAATCGGATCAGAAAATTGGAGCTCCAAAAACATCTGGCTTCTTTGGAAAGGGTCCTTTTCAAAAAACAACATAAGGTAGTGGATAATGAAATAGGTTTATTAAGTATAACAGAAAACGTTCTATTACAGGTGGGCAAGATGGATTGGTGGTTAGCACTGTTGCCTCACACCTCTGAGGTTGGGGGGGTTCAAATCCTGCCTCTGCCCTGTGTGCACGGAGTTTGCATGTTCTCCCCGTGCTTCGGGGGTTTCCTGCGGGTACTCCGGTTTCCTCCCCCAGTCCAAACACATGCGTTGTAGGCTGTAAGGCTCCAACTCTCTCAAATTGGCTGGGCATCTCGTGTGCACAGCCCTCTTCAGGTCACTACAGATCTTTGATTTGATTTAGGTCTGGACTCTGGCTGGGCCATTCCAAAACCTTGATCTTGTTTTGGTGAAGCCATTCCTTTGTTGGTCTGGAGGTTTGCTTTGGGTCGTTGTCATGCAAGGCGAAATTCCTCTTGACCTTACGTGTTTTAGCAGAAGCTGTATGGTTATGCGCCAAAATTGACTGGTATTTGGAGCGATTCATTATTTCCTCCACCCTGATTAAATCCCCAGTTCCAGCTGAAGAATAACATGCTTCTCCGTGGGGATGGTGTTCTTTTGGTGAAGTGCTTTTTTTTTGTTTGTTTGGGTTTTTTTTTTGTGCCAAACATATCTTTTGGTATTATGGCCCAAAAGTTCAACTTTGGTCTCATCAGACCAGAATACAATATTCCGCATGGTTTTGGGAGATTGGATGAATTCATATTTATTTATTTATTTTGTGTGGTTAAAAAAGGCTTCCGCCTTGCCACCCTAACCCATAGCCCAGAGATATGAAGAATTCGGGAGATTTCGTCACATGTAGGGAGCAGCCAGTACTTGCCAGAAATTGCTGCAATTCTTTTACTGTTGCTGTAGGCCTCTTGGCATCCTCCTTGACCAGTTTTCTCCTTATCTTCTCATCAATTTTAAGGGGATGTTCCACCATGACTTCCTGTTTCACAGGGGTATAAATATGAGGCACCGCATAGGCCAAATTCCCTTAGTCATTCATAACAATGGGTAAGACCAAGGCATATAGCTGTGATGTGCGGCAAACGGTTGTAGAAAAATAGCACTGGCATTGAAACAGTCATTTCCACCATCAGGGCAATAATTAAGGAGTTTCAGTCAACTGGAAATGTTATGAATCAACCTGAAATTGGACGTGTGTCTACATTGTCTCAGTGCACTGTGAAGAGGATGGCTTGAGTGGCCAAAAAAACTCCAAGGATCACAGCTGGAGATTTGCAGAAGTAAGTTAGGATACATGGCATCATGGACTATCAAATAACAACAGATATTAAATGAAAACCTGACTGCGTCTGCCAGAAAGCTTAAAATGGGCCGTGGTTGGAGCTTTCAGCAGAACAATGATACAAAACATACATCAAAATCAACACAAAAATGGTTTACTGACCACAAAATCAAGGTCCTGCAATGGCCATCCCAGTCCCCTGACTTGAATCCCATAAAAAACCTGCAGGGTGAACTGAAGAAGAGAGTCCACCAGCGTGGACCTCGAAATTTGAAGGATCTGGAGAGATTCTGTACAGAGGAATGGTCTCAGATCCCTTGCCATGTATTCTCCAAACTCATCAGGCATTATAGGAGAAGAGCTGTTATCTTGGCAAAGGGAGGTAAGCACAAAGTATTGACTAAAAGGAGGCCAATAATTGTTGAATGCCTATATTTAACAAAGATTTTTTTAATAAACCTGTGTTTTGTTTGCAGTTGTTTGATATCCATGAGGGGGGTATATGGCTGTCATCACCCCCTACATCACCACTGTTTGAGAGCAGAAGCAGTATTGAAAGTAGCCCTATGTAGCAAATAAACGAGCAGAGAAAAGTGAAGAATGTCTACAATAATACTTGCAGAACACAGAGCAAGGATTTCTGGGGAGCATCTACTCCCAGAAACCTTACTATATTACATGTGTTTTGTCCTGTTCAGCTTTCAATATCTCACCAATGCAGCCTTCAGCCTTTCTAAGCCACAATGGGCTTAAACAGTACATCACCAAACAAAAACACTGTTCCTATGTAGCTTTGTCCTGATACCCACAAATACAACAAGCCATTACATATCCTCAGCATGCACAATGCATACTGTAGAATCTACATAAGGTGCTTCAGGCTGCACATTACTGGTTTCTCCATTCCATCCCCTGTGCATATTAAAGAGCAGAGAGAATGTGAAATACAGTGAGAGTAACATGTCTGATGACCTAGGGGCCTATAATGTTGGTGTCTGATTCCTGTGAGCAATAATAAATCTGTCTTCAGTACCTTCTCACATTCCCTATGATACTGCATCTCTGATTTCAGCCTGGGACATTAAAGCAGTACGCTGACATAACTCTGAATGAGAGATTGGACTGTTGATGTGTGTGTGTGTGTGTGTGTGTATGCATGTGCACAAGAGAGCAAATTACTGAGTGTGTGCATGCATGTATGAGAGAGAGAGGGAGGGAGGGAGGGAGAGAGAGAGAGAGAGAGAGAGAGAGAGAGAGAGAGAGAGAGAGAGAGGGAGGATTTACGGAAAACCGATCCATCTGTTATCTGAAAGTGATAGAGAGTTTATGTACCCACCAGAGTTATGCCAGTCTCCGGTGGGCTGAGGGATCTGTAGCGAGAAAGTGAGTAGGTCTGGAGCTAGAAGAGACTGTGGACGGCGGTTCTCACACAGCCATTGTCTACTGTATAGCTCTCGCGTGTCAGCTGGGCCCTGCAGCACAACCACCAGCTGCTCCTTCTGCCGCTCACCCATACCTGTAGCACAACGCACTGTACTTCAGAAACACATAATTGCAGCACAGCTTTAACTTATCACATACACACTACAACTGCATGAAAGAACAATAATCTTGATCAATGAAAAGTTTTAAAGGAACCAACAAACTTGTGCCAACAGACACAAGAGAAGGAGGCCAGAGAGAGAAAAAATAACTAATAAGAGAAAGAAAGTTGTAGCAGAGTGCTTGAGAGTGATATGCGTTAGCAGCAAACTATAACCGTTTTCAGCTGTACTCACCCTGGGTCCTGGAACACACTGTGACTGCTCCCAACATCCCTGAAGCACACCATAGCATTGCCTTCTGGCACACCTTTAGCTCCACACTCTGTACTGATACCTCCAAAGTGGGAGCACATTTCACACCTACACACACACACACACACACACACACACAATATTTACATACTCCACTGAAAAAAATACACCATAAGCTATTTAAACCAGGCAACATATTACCCCTGTCACTTGATACATGAAAAGGGCTTTGAGTAAATGCATGTAATTTATGACATACACTATGTGGCCAAAAGTATGTGAACACCTGACCACCACGGTATTAAAAGGGGTAAACACATAACATGAAGCAGGCTGTTGAATTAGTGTACACTATAGTTTGCATCAATGTTACATCATCAGTGTGCTTCACACCACCATGTAGCACATTTTATTCAAATATACAGTACTGTGCAAAAGTTTTAGGCACCCTATTTTTTTTTTAGTACAAACTTTGTTTTTATTTTATGACTACTACATTATCCAGTCAGTACAAAAACCATTTTAGATTCCCAAAAATTAAGTTTTCTAGCACAAAATTAAATGTTACAGAAAAATGTTTGTATGTCATTAAAGAAAGCAGCATATTACGTAAGAGAAACTTTTCAGACAAAAAAAACACAATGAAGGCTGCTGGGTTTTTTGCTGCAAAAATAAGAAGCAAGTGCGAAAGTCAAAGTCTCCAGAAGAACTGTGTCTGGTTCTGCAAGATGCTCAATAAAACTTACCATCTCATTTCCTTATAAAACTGCACAAATTGTACTGGAGACTACTATTTTTATTTTTATGTTTTTGACTTTTTATGTTTAATTTACTACTGGTTACTGCTCTTTGCGGTATTTTATTTATTTATTTATTTTTATGTAGAAACATTTAATTTCATTATTTTGAAGGCATCTTTGCTCTACAGCATTTCTTTGCATGTGCCTAAAACTTTTGCACAGTACTGTATATACCAAATAAAATTGCTTGTTTTGTGAAAATCAATATTGAGTAGGGCTTGTTTTCTGGTCTCTGGTTGTTGAATGTGAAAAGAAAAAAAATGCTGTCGATCAATACTGACCCTACCTGACCACTGAGCAACTATGAATAAAAACTAAATAGACTGCACATAAAATTTTCTTGTCCCAGGCACAAGGGTGATTTGTCCATAATACTGTATGTAGAGACATACAGAAAGACTTTCATGGCTGCAGTTCAAAACTACAGCAATCAGTAAAGTCTGCTAATAGACATTTTAATCATAAAGCACCATGCTCAACCTCCCTGCTAGAACAGCTGTAACGGTGGTGGCTGCCCTAGCATAAATAAAAACTCTATTACTGAAAAGGTTCGGGTGCCAGTCAGGTTTTAACCCTGACAACATTCAGATTAACCCAGGATAGCGATTAAAACACCACCTGTTACAACATTAAATCAAAAAGTCAAAATATAATACTGGTCAAAGGGAAGCTTTTATTCCACTTTTGTCCATGGCAAAAAACCAAAAATATTTGTTTTAACAATAACAAAAAAACAACACACAGAGGAAAAGAGAGAAAAAAAAAACAACAGTAGTTCATTCAAAATAAGTTTCGGCGTAAGGCCCACGTAGGAATTGCGTCATCCTAGTGTACGTTTCCAACACAGCAGATTCACGTCCACAAGCATTTATAAATTGTCCATAGAGAAAAAAGAAGGGGAAAAGGAACATCAAAATAAGCATTTATACATTTTATCCTGATCAAACAATATTCTCAAAGCACAATAATCATTTACCATGCATAAAAACAATAAGCACACTAAATGTGCAAAAGTGAAAGTGGTGCACGTGCGTGCATGTGTAGTGAGTGAATGAGTATGTGTAATAGCGGCAGAGAGGTACTGACCAGGTTTGCAGTCATGGTGGAAACTGGAGAGTGTAGCGGGATTTCAGACTCCAGAACAGGTGGATAAGCAGCTGATACTTGCCTTCAGAACACTTTAAAGTGCAGACGATCTGGTAATGCCACGTTTAAAAGTAATTTAGCACTTCACAACGCCCCAGACATCACTCACACAAAAAGCAACCGTGTTGACAAACAGCCGTCTTTCCACTTCGCAGGGTTCTCCGAACAATCACTACCACACTACTGCAAACTTTTACAGGTGATGCCATTACTCTCAGGTATGACTCACTTCCTTATATCCTCTTTCCGTCCGCTGATAATTGAAATGCTCCACCCCCCAAACACAAACACACAAAACGAGAAAAGAAGAAAAAATGAAAGCAAACCACAAGGACACTGTGGCACAATGTCCACACTGCCACACAGCCTCCACTCTTATGGGAAGGCTTTCCTCTAGATTTTGGAGCATGACTGTGGGGATTTGTGCCCATTCAGCCACAAGAGCATTTGTGCAGTCAGGCACTGATGTTGGCCAAGGAGGCCTGGTGCTAAGCTGTTGTTCCAATTCATCCCAGAGGTGTTCACTACCATACAAAGACATGCTAGACAATTGTGTGTTTCCAACTTTGTGGCAACAGTTTGGGGAAGGCCTATATATGGGTGTTATGGTAGTGTGTCCACATACTTTTTGCCATACAGTGTGCATACACAACCTCATGCAGTCACACTTATGGGCCATAATGGACTTCAAGTGCACACTTCAAAGCTCTATTATTCTGGTGTTCCAACAGTGACTTATTTGAAAATTCAGAAGACATGATTCATTTCCTGATCACTAGAGCCAATGAAACTGCCTTTAAACATGATTCAATGTAGACCAAATTAAAGCAATTGATGCATTCATCTAAGCAAGTACTGCACACTCTGTGTGCAGTTCATTCCACTGACCAGAATGTTTCAAGAAAACACAAAGACAAAAACAGAAAAAACACAGATGATTAAAACAAAAAAGTAAAAAAGAGAAAGGCAGGAAATCAGGTGAGGTGGAGTGCCTCTCTGATTGTGGGTTAAATTCTGGGGTCGTATGAAGGGCCAATGTTAGCTCTTTGTTGAAAGCTGATGGCAAATAGCTAGAGGAATGATGCTTAAATAACACACATCAAATCTTCCCTCTGAGGCACCATTTCCATCAAATCCCATGAGGGGTAGGATGTTACAGTGAGTTGGCAACTCAGCCAGAAATACTTACATCACCTGTTCCATTCCACCCACAGGCCCTCAGTGCCAGACAGACAGCATTTAATTTCCTCATGGACAGAGAGAGGGGAACTCACCAGGACCTGGTAGACAGAACTTTAGAGTCCTCCATTTGACCTCCACTTCATCACTCTCAACAATGAGTCAATGTCACTCTCAGAAACAAAAGGTGGAGGAAAAGATGGAGGTGCAGTTCTCCTTTTCTCACTTGGTTACTTTCTTTAGCCTCCTAGGGCTCTAAGATAGGTTCATTTAACAACTAAGGAAGAACTGGTGTGTATGTATGTGTGTGTGTGTGTGTGTGTGTGTACGCATCAGGGCAGGTGCAGCTGTGCCTAAGAATACAGCTGGGTATGGAGGGGATAAAAAAAAAACCCATCAAACATCAAACAGTTGGTGGGTAGACCCCAACAGCTGGCTCTATCATCTTAGTGCACACGCTCACTCTCTCTCTCTCACACAAAACACACACACACACACACACACACACACACACACACACACACACACCATGTCAAGCCATGAGAACGAGTACTTCAAGTACTATGCACAGCACATGTGTGAGCTGGTGTACATGCATGGGACACGTGCAGTAACATTACTACCACTTGGCCTTTCTGGGAATGCAAGCATGAGAACACTGCACTTTTTTTTTTTTTTTTTTGCACACATTGTGTTGAGTTTGCCACATGGTGTTAAAACAGTTCTGGTTGGAAATGGTGAGAAAATGCCTACAAGTGGTAAGAAACCGTGTGTGTGCTTATGTATAAGCTACGTTCTTTCAGTCAGAAATTAAATGAGAGAGGAGAAACTATAAAGTTCTTAAAAATGCTTGCTATTTCTCGAAGCAAACAACTCTCGGCTGTTTGTTTAAGAGAAAATGTTCATACAGCTGGACAATGACAAAGCTCCAAGAACACTGTAATATGTGCTATCGGATGGTGTTCTACAGGAAGCATACAAACCTCACACCTGTCCATGCTCCTGGTAGAACCTTGAGATGGCGCCAAGAAGTGTGCTACTAAGGGGCTTTACAAAAATTTATGAATGTGCCTTGGACAGTCAAAAACCAGTCTAACTGTCATAATACACACCATGGTGGTGGATGTACAATTGTTTTACCCCCTTAGATTAATAGTTGCAAGAAACAACAACAAAAAAAAGCTTCACAATGTCACCAGAAACCCAAAATTTCTTGCTCTGTTTCAGCAACTTTTCACTCATTGCCAATGGTCAGTTGTCTAACATTGCCTAAATTTATGTATGAGATTAGGTATGATAAGGTATAGATGCATCTCTATAGATGCACTGTTAACCTGATACTGTTCTAGTAGGCTAATCTTCAAAAATTCCGTAATGTTTCTTCTAATTAACATCAACTCTCTGATCCATTTGTAGCAATATTTGAACTATCCTGTGTTCAGCTTCATTTTCATGGTTCTAATTAAAGCACTAGCTGCTTGATATATGCAAAAGGGCAAGGTTATGTTAAAATTAACATGATTAACATAGCAATAATGTAAGAGAAAAGAAGAACTGAACAAACTCCTTCCCTGCTATTGGACATTAATTACCCTGCAAGTTTGGTGGTACCCTGCAATCTAGTCACTTTTTGAATCATAAAAAAAAGTGCTGCATGATAGTCTATCCGCCATTGCTCCTTAATATCTCTCCTTTAGAAGGCTGTTTACAGAAAATAATGATATAATTTTGCCCAGTGGAAGACCATGCAAGCCAAACCTACAAAGCAACTATGCAATTATATGAAACACCTTCAGAACCGAGGCAATATAGGAGAGTGCAGAAAGCTGGAAGAGTTTAACATCCACATAAAGGCTTTCTTCTAGGGAGGTCTGCCATATGGACAGTGTCACAGGAGCTTGGAAGCACTTCAGTGGAAACTCTTCACAACAGTCGGCACAAATGAGTGAGGCCTAACAGGGTAGCAACACCACAAACACTCTCACCAGTTTGCAGCTAATCAGAGTTAGCAAGCCCTGCACATTTTATAAAAGACCAGCTTTAGTCCTGAACAGCATAAACATTGAAAATAGGAGAAGATGCAATTTCGTCACATGTGATAAAGACGCATACAGTTGCAATCAAAATTATTCAACCCCCATTGCAAATCAGGTTTATTGTCAAAATTTACAGACTTTCAGTTGTTTTCAGTGAACAAATCAAACAAAAGCAATTGAAATAGTTCAACACAATGAATGATTCAAGTGGTTTCCCCAAATTCAACTGAAAATGCAACTTATAAGGACTTCTCCAGTCTCAAAATTATTCAACCCCCAAATAGAATCCCTCACAACAGCAGATGCAAAACGGGTGTTGTCTCAAGCACACTTGATGCAACTAATCAAGGGCTTCATTAGTTGCCCCAGGTGTGCTTGAGCTAGAGTACATGACATATCTGAACTGGCTAGGGGCAGAAAATACATGAAATACCTGCGCGGGGCAGAAAAAGGAAGCTATCAACGGCTGCAACCAGATTTCTGAGAAGGCAGGTTGTGAAAAACCCTCGAGTGACTGCAAAAGACCTGCAGCAAGACTTCCTGGCAACAGGCACTAAAGTTTCAGTGAGCACAGTATGGCGCGTACTAAACGCAGAAGGTTTCCATGCCAGAACTCCAAGATGTACACCACTACTGACCCAAAAGCAGAAGAAAAGTCGGCACAAAATCACGTAAATAAGCCATAGAAGTTTGGGGATTCTGTTCTGTGAAGCATTGAAACAAAACTGGAACTTTTCGGCACGATGGATCAGCGGTATGTCTGGAGCCAGAAGAATGAAGAAAGAACACTCTGTCCACAGTCAAGCATGGTGGTGGCTCGGTGATGCTCTGGGGCTGCCTTGCATCCTCTGGCACTGGAAACCTGCAGCGTGTGGAAGGCAAGATGGATTCATTGAAGTATCAGGAAATCCTAGGAGAAAACGTCATGCCATCTGGAAGCTGAAGCTTGGGTGTCATTGGACCTTCCAACAGGGCAATGATTCCAAGCATACCTCAAATTCCACCAAGGCTTGGTTGCAGAAGAAGTCCTGGAAGATTCTACAGGGCCATCAGTCACCTGACTTGAACCCCATAGAAAATCTCTGGTGGGATGTGAAGAAGGCGGTTGCAGCACACAAACCCAAGAATATTACTGAGGCCATTGAGGCCATTGCTCATGAGGAATGGGCTAAGATTCATCAGGAACACTGCCAGAAGCTTGTGTCTGGCTATGCATCTCATTTGCAGCAGGTCATAACAGTAAAAGGATGCTCTACTAAGTACTAAAGATGCTTGCTATGAAGAGGTTGAATAATTTTGAAACTGGCGAAGTTATAATAAGTTGCATTTTCAGTTGAATTTGGGGAAACCACTTGAACCATTTGTTGTGTTGAACTATTTCAATTGTTTTTGTTTGATTTGTTCACTGAAAACAGCTGTAAATTTCAGAACAGAAAAGTCTGTAAATTTTGACAATGAACATGATTTGCACTTGGGGTTGAATAATTTTGATTGCAGCTGTATATTCAAAGCAGCCTTTCAAAAGAAAAATATATGAGAATGAGTCAAATAAAAACCAGAACATCATTTTCTAGAGGGCTTTGGACACTTGTTATGTGCTGAAACACTGCATTGAATGACTTTCTGGTTTAATATAGCTGGATCCATGTCGGATTGTCCATAGGGGAAGGTTTTGCAGATCCCCACCGTATATCGGCCATTCAAAAAAATATTAATCATCATAAAGTCCTCATTCACAGCTCCACGCATTTTAAACTGTCTTATAGTAAATAATTTTAATTCAACTTGATAAAGTGCAGACAGCGCATGTGTATGAGATAAAGAACCATTTCTATAACATATATTGCAAAGATTGGGGAAGGGAAAGTGGAATTATGGAGTGGATAATGTCTGTACATCAGAAATGTGTGTGCACCACAGTTACCTTGTTCCAATACACAAAGAACGAGAAAAAGAAAAAAGATGTCTCTTTTTACCAAGGCCACTCGAAAAGTACTCAAAACGAGATCTTAGACTGTACACTGGATAACGATGTTGTCAGCGCTGAACTGCCAATTACAGGATTCTTCTAAAGTATGAGGCTATGTCGTTATTAATGTCATCCTGCCAAATCACAATCTATGGTCACGAGCTGCTGAGCTGGACCAAGAAGTTAAATGCATTTTAGATTGCCTTTCCCACCATGAAAGCTTCTGGTCACATGCTGAAAACTTTAAAACGTCTGAAACCATGGATATTTGTTTCATGGTTATTCCAGTTTTCTGCAGAGTAATAAGCTTTACTGCTGTCATTAAACAGTAAATTGACAGATAATCTGAACTGGTATGCTCCGATCTATTGTTACAGAATCCATCCACTCAGTGACCAACAGGCAGTGATCAAAGACAAAGTGTGTTTTCAAAACTGGTTTTAATGAAAATGCACACACATTTCTGTGCACACGTCAGATTAATACTGGTATTATGAAATCTAGGAGCTTATAGTGTGCAATGAGTGATCAACAGAGACATGTGTGTGGTGGTACCTGGTGTTCTGTAGATCTCATTGATGAGTGAGTCGCTGGCGGTGGAACCGACCCCACTCTCCGTGCTGTGTGTCCAACTCTGCCACAAACAGTGTAACAGCAACATCTGACCATGAGTGGCCTGCATCGTGAATTTGGGTAACTCAAACAGGTACTCCGTTATGGCCACCGAGGACCTCTTTGGCCTGAGGCAAAAAAAAAAAAAAAGATGGTGAAAATTAATCTAAACACATCTGATTGGTAGTAATGGTATTCTCATGTTCACTAAAGCTTTCCAGCTTTCCAAAGGTGTACATGTAACAGTGCCACTGCCACCAATACAACGGTTCTATGATTTATGTCAAAAACCAAAGTCTGACAGTAATACTGTGCATGTAACATGTTCTTTATTGCAATACTCATAATAACAGGCAAGCCATCCACACAGTCTTATTCACGGTCATTCCCATCCACACCACCCACTCCATTCTGGCACAACATATGGGTCCATATTAACTTCTGAGCAGCAGCTGCTGAGATGTGAGAGTTTGGATTTATCCATATTTCTCACTGAATGAAACAGGAATGGCAATCACCCATAAATTACCAGGCACTTACACGCCACAGCTGATTTGCATTTGGTGACACCCAAAAACTCCATGAAAGGCTCTTTCACAGCAGAAAGCTCAGAAAGATTAATATATATATATATATATATATATATATATATATATATATATATATATATATATATATATATACACACACATACATATACAGGTGCATCTCAATAAATTAGAATGTCGTGGAAAAGTTCATTTATTTCAGTAATTCAACTCTAATTGTGAAACTCGTGTATTAAATAAATTCAATGCACACAGACTGAAGTAGTTTAAGTCTTTGGTTCTTTTAATTGTGATGATTTTGGCTCACATTTAACAAAAACCCACCAATTCACTATCTCAACAAATTAGAATATGGTGACATGCCAATCAGCTAATCAACTCAAAACACCTGCAAAGGTTTCCTGAGCCTTCAAAATGGTCTCTCAGTTTGGTTCACTAGGTAAGCCACAAACATTCATTGCCAAAGAAGCTGGCTGTTCACAGAGTGCTGTATCCAAGCATGTTAGCAGAAAGTTGAGTGGAAGGAAAAAGTGTGGAAGAAAAAGATGCACAACCAACCGAGAGAACCGCAGCCTTATGAGGATTGTCAAGCAAAATCGATTCAAGAATCTGAGTGAACTTCACAAGGAATGGACTGAGGCTGGGGTCAAGGCATCAAGAGCCACCACACACAGATGTGTCAAGGAATTTGGCTACAGTTGTCGTATTCCTCTTGTTAAGCCACTCCTGAACCACAGACAACGTCAGAGGCGTCTTACCTGGGCTAAGGAGAAGAAGAGCTGGACTGTTGCCCAGTGGTCCAATATCCTCTTTTCAGATGGGAGCAAGTTTTGTATTTCATTTGGAAACCAAGGTCCTAGAGTCTGGAGGAAGGGTGGAGAAGCTCATAGCCCAAGTTGCTTGAAGTCCAGTGTTCAGTTTCCACAGTCTGTGATGATTTGGGGTGCAATGTCATCTGCTGGTGTTGGTCCATAGTGTTTTTTGAAAACCAAAGTCACTGCACCCGTTTACCAAGAAATTTTGGAGCACTTCATGCTTCCTTCTGCTGACCAGCATTTTGAAGATGCTGATTTCATTTTCCAGCAGGATTTGGCACCTGCCCACTCTGCCAAAAGCACCAAAAGTTGGTTAAATGACCATGGTGTTGGTGTGCTTGACTGGCCAGCAAACTCACCACACCTGAACCCCATAGAGAATCTATGGGGTATTGTGAAGAGGAAAATGAGAAACAGGAGACCAAAAAATGCAGATGAGCTGAAGGCCACTGTCAAAGAAACCTGGGCTTCCATACCACCTCAGCAGTGCCACAAACTGATCACCTCCATGCCACGCTGAATTGAGGCAGTAATTAAAGCAAAAGGAGCCCCTACCAAGTATTGAGTACATGTACAGTAAATGAACATACTTTCCAGAAGGCCAACAATTCACTAAAAATGTTTTTTTTATTGGTTTTATGAAGTATTCTAATTTGTTGAGATAGTGAATTGGTGGGTTTTTGTTAAACGTGAGCCAAAATCATCACAATTAAAAGAACCAAAGATTTAAACTACTTCAGTCTGTGTGCACTGAATTTATTTAATACACGAGTTTCACAATTTGAGTTGAATTACTGAAATAAATGAACTTTTCCACGACATTCTAATTTATTGAGATGCACCTGTATATATATATATATATATATATATATATATATATATATATATATATATATATATATAAAAATAAAATATAAATATGTAAATATCTGTTGCCTCCTAATGGCATCATCTGCTAACTCTTCCAGTAATATAAATTCTGCCAATTGCATCGCTTCGGCTTACGGCTGTGTATTTGTAATAAATAAGCAATTTGAACTTTACAGCATAATCCGTATATAAAAATGATGTTTGCAAAGAATAAGATTCTAAGAAGATCAACTGATGTTTACATTAGTTAACATCATTAGTTTTCTTATGTGTAAATTTACACACTCACAAATTTACAGAATTTTCATGAACACCAAATGTATTGTGTAAATGCTCAAAGGAACAATTTAAACATAAATCTGTTCATATCCAGCTTAATGAGGCCCAGATAAATGAGGCCCATTGTTTCTTTCCTCCTTCACTCATCTTTGTGTTCATGTATAGCTTGTTATGTGAGAGCAAAGTGGAGTGTGTGCATGTGTGGCCATCACCTCAGAAGAGCTGATATAGCCATGAGTCGCTTCATTAATAGATTCTGTTAATAAATTCCTGCCTAAAAGCTGTTCTCTCTAGAGCTCTGGGTACTGAAGGCTGGTTCAAGTTAACAGGACGGCTATGCTAATGCATAACTCTTTACAACCGTGGTGAGCAGAAAAGCATCTCAGAATGCAAAACATGTCTAACCTTGAGGAGGGTGAGCTATAGTAGCCTATTGATACTGGACCCCTTAATCCCAGGTGAGCATTGTTTGAATGTCACAGACAATCTGAGTATTGTTGACATATACATAGTATAGTAGCCCAGGGAACTCCCAAATTAATCAAAAGCTATGAAAAAATATTTTTGACAACGTGAGGGATCACAACAATTTGGAATGTCCTGAAAAGAAGAGAAAAAAACACATTGGTGTACTAACAACTAGACATCGAACAGGTCAGACAAGGGAAATAAGAGCATCTTTATTGATGATGTAAACTCGTAAGGTTAGCAGCAGAATGAATACTATTGATACTTCAGAAATGCATTTTCTGTCCAAGTATGTGAAAGAGGGTAAGAGGTGGTTGATTTGTGCATGTTAAAGTACTAACCCCATTTCCATAAAAGTTGGGATTTTTTTCTAAAATGCAATAAAAACAAAAATCTACGATTTGTCAAGTTTCTTGAAACTTTAATTAACTATCAAAAGTACAAAGAAAAAATATTCAATGTTTTCACTGACCAACTTAATTGTATTTTGTGAATATAAACAAATTTTTATTCAAGTAACACCATTTTGGAGGATCAGGTTAATTGGTAACAGGGGAGGGTATCAGGGTTGGGCATAAAAGAAGCATCCACCAAAAGCTTAGTCTTTGCAAGCAAGGATGGGTCGTGGCTCACAACTTTGTGCCAAACTTCGTGAAAGATTTGTCAGTCAGCTCAAAAAGAACATTGCTCAACGCAAGATTGCAAAGAATTTAGGTCTTTCACCATCTACAGTGCATAGTATTGTGAAAAGATTCAGGGAATCCGGAGAAATCTCATTGTGTAAAGGGCAAGGCCGGAAACCACTGTTGAAATCGTCATGCTATTGTGATAAATATAACCACATGGGCCCAGGAGTACTTCGGAAAACCGCTCTCACTTAACACAGTCCGACGCTACATCCAGAAATGGAACCCGAAACTTTATTATACAAGGAGGAAGCCACACATCAACTCTATGCAGAACTCTATGCAGAGTTCTCTGGGCCTGAACTCATCTCAGATGGACTGAAAGGCAGTGGAAACGTGTGCTGTGATCGGATGAGTCCACGTTTCAGCTTGTTTTTGGGAAAAATGGACGTCAAGCTCTCCGTGGCAAAAATTAAAAAGATCAACCAGACTAAAAGCGAAAGGTGCAAAAGTCAGCATCTGTGATGGTATGGGGGTGCCTCAGTGCCCATGGCATGGGTGACTTGCATATGTGTGAAGGTACCATTGACGTGGAGGCATATATTGGGATTTTAGAGAGACATATGCTGCCATCAAGGCAACGTCTTTTCCCAGGAAGTCCATTTCATCAGGACAATGCCAGGCCTCATGCTGCACATGCTACAACAGCATGGCTTCGTAGACACAGAGTGTGTGCGCTTGACTGGCCTGCCAGCAGTCCAGATCTGTCTCCTATGGTGCATCATGAAGAGGAGAATCAGACAATGTTGACCAAGGACTATTGAGCAGCTGAAGTCTTGTGTCAAGCAAGAACAGGCAAAAATTCCACTTGCAAAACTGCAACAATTCCTCAGTTCCTCAGTATCCTCAGTTCCCAAATGATTAAAAAGTGTAATTAAAAGGAAGGGTGATGTAACACAGTGGTAAACATGCCTCTGTCCCAACTTTTTTTTGAGTGTGTTCAAGGCATCAAATTCTAAATTTGTTTATATTTACAAAATAAGTGAAAACATTGAATATCTTTGTACTTTTGTCAGTTACAAGAGACTTGACAAATCACAGATTTTTGTTTTTATTGCATTTTAGAAAAAATCCCAACTTTTATGGCAATGGGGTTAGTACACTATATGGTATATATACACTATATACATTACTACATATGTAGTACTATAGTACACATATGTTCAAATGTACACATATGTACAGTGCATCCGGAAAGTATTCACAGCGCTTCACTTTGTCCACATTTTGTTATGTTACAGCCTTATTTCAAAATGGATTAAATTCATTATTTTCCTCAAAATTCTACAAACAATACCCCATAATGACAACATGAAAGAAGTTTGTTTGAAATCTTTGCAAATTTATTAAAAAAAAAAAAAATCACATGTACATAAGTATTCACAGCATTTTGCTCAATACTTTGTTGAAGCACCTTTAGCACCAATTACAGCCTCAAGTCTTTTTGAGTATGATGCTACAAGCTTGGCACACCTATTTTTGGGCAGTTTCTCCCATTCTTCTTTGCAGGACCTCTCAAGCTCCATCAGGTTGGATGGGGAGCGTCGCTGCACAGCCATTTTCAGATCTCTCCAGAGATGTTCAATCTGGTTCAGGTCTGGGCTCTGGCTGGGCCACTCAAGGACATTCACAGAGTTGTCCTGTAGCCACTCCTTTGTTATCTTGGCTGTGTGCTTAGGGTCGTTGTCCTGTTGGAAGATGAACCTTAGCCCCAGTCTGAGGTCCAGAGCGCTCTGGAGCAGGTTTTCATCAAGAATGTCTCTGTACATTGCTGCATTCATCTTTCCCTCAATCCTGACTAGTCTCCCAGTTCCTGCCGCTGAAAAACATACCCACGGCATGATGCTGCCACCACCATGCTTCACTGTAAGGATGGTAATGGCCAGGTGATGAGCGGTGTCTGGTTTCCTCCAGACATGACGCTTCCTATTCAGGCCAAAGAGTTCAATTTTTGTTTCTCATGGTCTGAGAGTCCTTCAGGTGCCTTTTCACAAACTCCAGGTGGGCTGTCATGTGCCTTTTACTGAGGAGTGGCTTCAGTCTGGCCACTCTACCATAGAGGCCTGATTGGTGGAGTGCTGCAGAGAAGGTTGTTCTTCTGGAAGGTTCTCCTCTCTCCACAGAGAAATGTTGGAGCTCTGTCAGAGTGACCATCGGGTTCTTGGTCACCTCCCTGGCTAAGGCCCTTCTCCCCCGATCACTCAGTTTGGCCGGGCAGCCCGCTCTAGGAAGAGTCCTGGTGGTTCCAAACTTCTTCCATTTATGGATGATGGAGGCCACTGTGCTCATTGGGACCTTCAATGCTGCAGAAATTTTTCTGTACCCTTCCCCAGATCTGTGCCTCGATACAATCTTGTCTCGGAGGTCTACAGACAATTCCTTGGACTTCATGGCTTGGTTTGTGTTCTGACATGCACTGTTAACTGTGGGACCTTATATAGACAGGTGTGTGCCTTTCCAAATCATGTCCAATCAACTGAATTTACCACAGGTGGACTCCAATCAAGTTGTAGAAACATCTCAAGGATGATCAGTGGAAACAGGATGCACCTGAGCTCAATTTTGAGTGTCATGGCAAATGCTGTGAATACTTACGTACATATGATTTTTTTCGTTTTTTATTTTTAATAAATTTGCAAAGATTTCAAACAAACTTCTTTCACGTTGTCATTATGGGGTATTGTTTGTAGAATTTTGAGGAAAATAATGAATTTAATCCATTTTGGAATAAGGCTGTAACATAACAAAATGTGGAAAAAGTGAAGCGCTGTGAATACTTTCCGGATGCACTGTACACATATGTCCAAAGAGCATTAGTTAGGTTGGGCACTGATGTCAAGTGAGGAGGCCTGGTGCGATTCTTGCCAAAGGGTGTTCAGTGCGGTTGAGGTCAGGGCTCTGTGCAGGCTACTTGAGTTCTATCAAATGTCGGCAAACCAGGTTGGACAAGTACACATACTTTACTATGGGCAAACACGTGTTCCACCCTACAAACATGTCAATGATCAGTCCAGAAGGATTTTCAGAACTCTAGGAAATCACCCTGCCTCTCTCCCAAGCAAAAAAAAAAAGTGTTTGAGACTGTGTACTGACTTTAGGAGTAGAGATGTTTCACCTTCATCAGAGGGTTTGAGTACTTTTAAAATACTATTGCACATAAATTCACCCTGATGCACTCAAAATATTCCACACTCAAAAACTACATACCCCCAGTCACTTCAATGCCATAAACAGTCTAACAGGCTTCAGTGCAGCTCAATGGACCTCAGCAAAAACAAGTGATGAAAGGGTGGTATTAGATGCAGGAGTGAATTATTCATATTGAGACTGAGAGGTAAATGGTAAAAAGTTAGTAAGGGGAAAAACATTCATCCCACTGCTCCAACACAGCTCAGACCCAGTATAGTTCAAACACCAAGAGAGAGAACGCAAGGGAAAAAGATACTCTGTGTGCATGTGTGTGTGTGTGTGTGTTCTGTTCTAGTCTGCTGCGTAGCTCCCTGTAGCAGATTAGTTAAAAACATATGCAGTCCAGACATACTGAGTGCCAAACTAATGGGGTGAAATCATCTCCCAGCTTAGAGCTTTACATAGCACTTTCACATAGCACTTTCACAGATGCAACATGAGAACGAAGGTGAGTGTACAGAAGAAAATCATCCTGCATTTAAAAAAAATTTGATATCTCATCTTACAAGAATAAAACTTATAACACAGACTTACTGTCTTCTGTCCATAGTTACCTCTCTCTGTTAAGATTATTAGTAGACATAGCAGTATTTGTGTGTTGGGTATACAGGCCCACTGAATCTACATTCCTTACCAGCATGTGGGAAACTGAAGTATCTTCCCATAGAGGGCAGTACTAAAGCAGGGAATTATGGGTAAGAGTGGAGGTGTGCTCTCATTATCCAGCAGAGTCAATCCAACCTGCAACTCAAATACCTAGAGAGAGAGAGACAGAGAGAGAAGCAAGGAAAAAACACAGAGGAAGGAAAGACAATGTTTGTAAATCCAAAATATTCATGCTGGAACAAGTTAGAAGCATACAAGTGTCTAAAATGTATTTGTATGCTGTAGCATTAACACTACCCTTCGCTGGAACTAAGCAGCCTAACCCAAGCCCTAGAGTTTTAAAGTTTTAAAATTTCAGTATTCGGTACCAATACCAGTCAAATTCCACGGTACTCGGTATCAATTTCAGTACCAAAGCAAAACACAAAAACATGCTAATTGAACACCACACTATTTTATTAATAAAGTTAAATATCAATATAAAATATATTTTTTTAAAAACAATACCATTCTGTATACTTCAAGTATTTCAGTGTTTCAAGTTTTTTTTCCCCACAAGTAATTAAAGGTATAAAAATAAATAAACAAAAAAATTACAAGCATGCAAAACATAAAAATATGCCATAATTGAACAACACACACTTCTTATTTATAAAGTTAAATATTAAAATTAATTAAACAAATGTATATGTATATTTCAAGTATTTCTGAAAAATGCTTTAAGTTTTGGCCTTAGGTTTTTTTCCCCTTCAAGTAAATAATAACTAAATAAATTACTAGCAAAAAATACACACTATGTAAATACGTTTCTGAAACGAAACACTTGCCACTCGTTAGGCATCTTTACGCACAGACTTTTAAACTGAAGTGCTGAAAATGAAACGGAGTTATAACACTGAAAACGTGAAAGATTAGGCGCATCTGCCTATAATTTGAAATGACTCAGCAATAGTCCGTGGGTATTTATTGATGTAATAATGTGTTATGGACTAAATATTTTTACTTAATTGTATCGTTTGGCCCTTTGCCAGTGTAACAAGACTGTTTTTGTCAAGATTTTATGGATCAGTGGACTATTGATCTATAGAGTATTGCTTCATAGGTGAGTTGCCTCAGTTTTGTAGGTGTTTCTTTATATCAATCGAAGCACAAGAATCTTAGATTTCCAAAGATATATCGCATGTGTACCTACATACACACAGCAGCTGTGTACATAGCATATAGTTTTACACTTAACAACACGGCGGTCAACGGATGTTTTTAAAAGAATTAAATGGTTAATAAGGACACATGACCGTATTAGTATTACACGCGCATATGCTAACCATTAAGTAAGAAAAAACAAGGATTTTTTTTTCAATCCTACACTTGAATTAAACTATGCTACAACATCCATAATGCAACCGCTACCATAATTGCATGGTGCACCTATGAAAAGTTCCCGACTGACTACCTGTCACACAGTGCATCAGTTAGTCGTACCGTTACTTGTGAAAATCTGGTACCGTCAACTTTTATTTTTTAGTACCGACTTGGTACCGTAGTACCGGTACTTTTGACAACCCTACCAACCACTGAAAATCTGCCACAGACCATTATCCCTCCTCTATTAAGTTTACTGTTGTCACTATGCATTCAGGTAGGTAGTGTTCTCCTGGCATCCACCAAACACAGATTCATCCATCAGACTGCCAGATAGTGAAGCATAATTCATTACTCCAGAGTACCATGGCCATTGGAGTGGCAGTGTGCTTTACACCACTCCAGCTGACACTTGGCATTGGACATAGTGATCTTAGGCTTGTGTGCAGCTGCTTGGCAATCCATGTGGTGGCCCTATTCTTTATAAATGTCAACATGTTTTTGATTATTATTGAGGTTTACAGTCTGCCACGTAGTCTGGCATCAGTATTGTGAAGATTGGCCAAAAAACATAGAACTAGTTTGCAAAAGTAGGCTTTGCACATTAGTATTAATTTTGTTAATGAAAACTATGACAAAAAAAATGTTCATCGAAGACATTTTTCCATGACTAAGATGAGACAATGACGAGACGACATAGCACATGCAATATTGTTGACAAACTTAAAAGTTACATTAATAGACGAAATGGTAGAAACTTTGATGTGGATAAAACTCTGTGCACATACCTGAAATGATCCAGGTTTAATATATTTTGAACGCCCTTATTCATCTTAATTTATTTTCACCATCATAGCTTGCTATATACAACCCCAATTCCAAAAAAGTTGGGACGCTGTGTAAAATGCAAATGAAAACAGAATGCAATGATTTGCAAATCTCATAAACCCATATATTAATCAGAATAGAACATAAAAAACATATCAACTGTTTAAACTGAGGAAATGTACCATTTTAAGAAAAAAATTGGTAATTTTGAATTTGATGGCCGCAACTCATCTCAAAACATTTTGGACAGGGGCAACAAATCAGGTTAATTGGCAACAGGTCAGTAACATGATTCGGTATAAAAAGAGTATCTTAGAGAGGCAGAATCTCTCAGAAGTACAGTGCTTATAGAAAATCATCATACCCCTTTGAAATGGTCACATTTTTTGCCTGAAATCAAAACCCATTAAAAATATTTTTTTTTGTTCCAGCTTTATTTACACATTCTGCCTTATACCATTCAAGCATCATAAAAAGGCAACAGTTCGGAAATATAAAAAAAGAAAATAACACTAGAATAACAGAATTAGAAAAGTGATCAGTCCCATGATTTAATACTTCGTAGAGCCACCTTTTGCTTTAATTAGAGCCATCAGTCCGTTTGGATATGTCTCTATTAGCTTTGCGCACCTAGAGTGGGGAATATTTGCCCATTCTTCCTTGCAGAATTGTTCGAGTTCAGTCACATTTCGTGGTGAGCAGCGATTGACTGCTGTCTTCCAGTCCATCCACAGATTTTCAATTGGATTTAGGTCAGGGCTCTGACTTGGCAACTCAAGGACCTTCACCTTCCTATCCTTAAGCCACTGTGTATTTTTTAGCAGTGTGTTTAGGGTCATTGTTGTGCTGGAAGATGAACCACCTGCCCATCTTCAGCTGTCTAGCAGAGGGCCACAGGTTTTCCTCAAGAAGTTGGGTGTACTTAGCAGCATCCATTTTCCCTTCTATCCTGACCAATTGCCCAGTCCCCGCTGAAGCGAATCACCCCCCCCAACATAATATTTCCACCACCATGCTTTACAGTAGGTATGGTGTGTTTTGGGTGGTGTGCTGTGTTTGGTTTTTGCCAAACATAACGCTTGCAGTTCAGTCCAAAAAGTCTTGGTCTCATCTGACCATAAAACCTTTTGCCACATAGCGTTAGAATCATCCAAGTGGTTTTTTGCAAAGCTTTTTCAGAAGAGGCTTCTTTCTTACCACCCTGCCATACAGGCCAGCTTTGTGTAAAGCTTGTGAGATTGTAGTCACATACACAGACCAACCAATCTCTGCCATAAGGACTTGTAAGTCCTTCAAAGTTGCCACTGGCATCTTGGTAGCTTCCCTGATCATAATCCTCCTGGCTCAGTCATCCAGTTTGGAGGGACGGCCCAATCTAGGCAAGGTGTTGGTGGTGCCATACACTTTCCACTTCTTAATAATGTTCTGAACGGTACTCAGAAGGATAGTTAAATACTTTGAAATCTTTTTCTATCCTTCTCCTAACTTGTGCCTTTCCACAACTTTGTCCCAGAGCCCTTTTGAAAGCACCTTTCCAACCATGGTGTATTCTTTGCATTGCCATGCACTACTAGTAATGGAATCATCATGGAACAGCCGTTTTTTTAATGAAGTAATCAAAACCACTGCAAATTGATGTCAAGTGGGGGGCAAAGTTTATAATGGTTACTCGAAGGGGCTGATCACTTATCCAAACTAATTAAATTTTAATAATTGTTTGTTTAAAATGTTATTTCCACTTAGATGTCGAGGGTTATAATGTGTAAATTCAGCTGGCAAAAGTAAGATTTAACTTATTTTAATTTCCAGGGTGTAACGTGACAAAAGGTAAGGATTTTGACAGGGTATGATGATTTTCTATAGGCACTGTAAAGATGGACAGAGGTTCACTGATCTGCGAAAAACTGCATCAACAAATTGTAAAACAATTTCAGAATATTGTTCATCTACAGTACATATCATCAACAAAAGATTCAGAGAATCTGGAGAAATCTCTGTGTTCGCAAGGGACAAGGGCAAAAATCAGTATTGCATGCCTGTGATCTTCGGGCCCTCAGGCGGCACTGCATTAAAAACAGGCATGATTCTATAATGGAAATAACTGCATGGGCTCAGAAACACCTCCAGAACTCATTGTCTGTGAACAATTGATCATTCACAATCACAGCTCTATCATGCAAAGAAGAAGCCATATGTGTACATGATCCAGAAACACCGCTGTCTTCTCTGGGCCAAAGCTCATTTAAAATGGACTGAGGCAAAGAATCGAAATTTGAAATTCTTTTTGGAAACCATGGATGCTGCGTCCACTGGACTAAAGACGAGAGGGACCATCCGGCTTGTTATCAGCGCTCAGTTCAAAAGCCTGCATCTCTGATGGTATGGGGGTGCATTAGTGCCTATGGAATGGGCAGCTTGCACATCTAGAAAGGCACCATCAATGAAAGGTATATACAAGTTTTAGAGCAACATATGCTTCCATCCAGACAATGTCTTTTTCAGGGAAGGCCATGCATTATTTCAGCAAGACAATGCTAAACCACATACGGCATCTATTACAACAGCATGGCTTTGTAGTAGATGAGTCCGGGTGCTGAACTGACCTGCATGAGTCCAGACCTTTCACCAATTGAAAACATTTGGCGCATCATGAAACGAAAAATACGACAAAAACGACCCAGGACTGTTGAGCAGCTGGAATCCTGTATCAGACACGAACATTCCTCTCCCAAATCTCCAGCAACTGGTCTCCTCAGTTCCCAGATGTATACGGACTGTTGTTAAAAGAAGAGGGAATGCTACACAGTGGTAAACATGACCCTGTCCCAACTTTTTTGAGACGTGTTGCTGCCATCAAATTCAAAATTACCTTATTTTTTTCCTTAAAATGGTACATTTCCTCAGTTTAAACATTTTATATGTTTTCTATGCTTTATTTTGAATAAAATATGGGTTTATGAGATTTGCAAATCATTGTATTCTGTTTTAATTTACATTTTACGCAGTGTCCCAACTTTTTTGGAATTGGGGTTGTATTATAGAGGCATATATAAAATATATGTTTATATTTATATTATATTTACACATATTTAAATAAAACAAACAAACAAACAAACAAAACTCCCCAACTAAAGTCCCCCCGGTGTATCTCGGCCATTTCCACCACTGCCTAGACTAGACTGACTGAAATGTTAATCAATAATAAACTTATGGCTAAAAATGTCACCAGATTTCATTGACTAAAACTAGACTAAAATACTTACAGTTTTATTTCACTAAAATAAGAGTAAAATGCCCAGACTTTTAGTCAACAGGATAAGGATGACTAAATATCATAAAAACCATCAAGGACATTTGACACAGGACTAAGACTAAATTCGAAAATAGCTGACAATATGAACTATTGTACATTATTATGCAAATTGGCTAAAAAGCTGCGTGGGCAGAGTTTGATGGTTCTTTTTTAAAAAATGGCTTTTTTATATTACAAATAAATCCATTCATATCCAGCTTGATAAATGAGGTCCAATGATACTAAAAGAGGAGTGACTACCTTCAGACAGCAGTGTGTGTAGCAGTGGTGCAGGAGGTTGTCTGAGGGCATGCTGAGGCTGCTGACAGTGTGGATGAGCTCTGTGCCATACATTGGTACAGAATGCTCCAGATTCACCCTCTCTACCTGCATACGAATCGCAGGCAGTGGCCTCACTGGATGGAACTGTGTAGTAGTCAATGGCACAGCCAAACCCTGGCGGAAAAAAAAAAAACACATCCAAGCACAAAATATACCAATATAGCTTATAGTAATGTGTGCACAAGTAAGTGTGTGTGTGTGTGCGCGCATGTATGTGTGTGTGAGAGTGTGTGCAAGTGTGTATGCATGAGTGTGTATGCAAGTATAGTACCTTCTGGCCCAATACAGCAGGAAGTAGTATATGCAACAGGTTGAATTCTGCCATGGTAACAGTAATGGAGGCCTTCAGTAGTGTCACACACGTCAGCCGTGTTGGGATAAATTCTTCCAAGCCTTTCTCATTCCCTACTGGAACCTCCTTGTTCTCCTCCACCACATCTATCCACCAGGAGACAGAGATACACATAACGAGAGATGAAAGGACTGAGAAAAAGAGAGAGGACACAACTGGTGTTTCTATAAGTTATGACAAAATTATCTAAATCTCTTGCTCAGTCAGCAGCTTTGTAACAGTCACCTGGCTTCAGTGTGTAGTAGGGCTCATACTCATGGTCCATGGCACAGGCAACCATCTTCAAGATGCGATGAACAGCACTGCTATGAAGCAGTAGATCCAGAGGGCCAATCACCAATCGCTTTATCGACATTTCCTGAGCCGAGTGACCAGAGTCCACCTTACCCATCAGAGAAAAATCCTGTTGTCCTATTTACACAATATACAAGGTATTGGGATAACGTTTAATGTAAGACACAGAACAGAGTAATCAACACCAAAATCTTAAAAACAGGATGCCACTCATGATGCTGCAATCTGAAGCATACAGAAGATTAGTAGCTAGCTTTGGGGATTTTTCTAATGTTAGACCAGTAGCTTTACTTAAGGATATTCTATGACTTAAGCTTCTATTTGGCAAATGTGTCCAACACTAATATCTAGTTTTGTTTGGGAATAATCATTTAGCACTATAAAAGCCTAAAAATTATCAATCTCAGCTCATGTGAGACCTAGCTCAAGTTGATTAAAGTTTACCTGTGGAAAAAAAAAAATTATTGGACATGCAACTCAGTCTACATAGAAGAGTGTAAATACTTTCTGAACGCATTGTCCTGATGGAATATTACAGCTAGCTAGCAAACCATTTCCCTAATGCCAACCAGTTCATCTAATATTACAGAGATTTAAAGTGGCCTTCAGAATTACTGACACCCTTCATGAAAACACAGGGACTAAGTGATATTTTGAGCTTAAATATACAGGGACATTGTATAGTTTGCAATTTATATTTCGTGATGCCTGTCCTGGAAAGAATAGCAGCACTGAGTCGCTTCCTTATCTAACAAGGTCAGAGACACTTGTAAAGGGATCTTGATCCACTCCTCCATGCAGAACATTTTACTGTACGCTGTTGTCATATTGAATTTTTTCAGCATTTAAAGAAAACCTATCCACTGGTTGGCCTTTTTATAGTAGTTGAGCTTTAGTTGTATCACTGGCATGAAGAAGCATGCCATTTAAATCTCCTAAAGGCATCCTTTCCCACATTGAACAACATTTTGAGCCAGCCTCATCAAATCTCTGCATTTCTGTTATTCATCTATAATCTACATATTTTTGCTGCTCACAAAATATTTAAACGTTTAGCATTTAAAGAACATGTTGGCGTTGCTTAAATCTTGTTTTTGAAAAAGTTACAAGTTAGACCACACTGAGGAGTAAACCAATAATGCATGAAATGAGTCCATTTTAGCAATTTTACAGGTACAGAAGACAAGTATGTGCTTTAAAGAAAGTTAAGATGACATGTATATTTTTGCAAACATAACTACCATATTTTAATGAGAGAAACTAAATTGCAGATCAGAATTCCAGCTTTCATTTCCTGATATTTATATCTAGATGTATTAAAAGAACATGGTACTTTTTGTTTGAGCCCACCCATTTTTCAAGTGATCAAAAATACTGGAACATGTGACTGACAGGTTTTTCTTGTTGCCCAGATGAGCCCTGTTAATCAAATTAGAACATGGCACCATTGGTAGCAGACCACCCATTTTTTTAGGTGAGCAAATGTCTAGGAACAGACAGTCTTGAAGTAAATTAAAGTAAATAACACTTAATATTTGGTTGCATATCGCTTGCTTGCAATAACCGCATCAAGCTGGTGACCCACTGATATCACCAAACTGTTTTGGGATGCTTTCACAGGCTTTGTTCACAGCTTCTTTCAGTTGTTGTTTATTTCTCCCTTCAGGCTCCTCTTCAGGAGGTGAAATGTATGCTCAGTTGGGTTAAGCTCTGGTGATTGGCTTGGCCAGTCTAAAGCATTCCATTTTTTCCCCCATAATGAAGTCATTTCTTGTGTTGGCAGTGTGTTTTGGGTCATTGTCTTGCTGCATGATGAAGCTCCTCTCAATTATATCGGATGCATTTCTTCGTAAATTACAATCTGGCCTTCTGATTCTTAATGCTCATGAGTGGTTTGCATCTTGTACTATGGCCTCTATATTTCTGCTCTTGAAGCCTTCTTCGAATGGTGGATTGTGATACTTTCACCCCTGCCCTGTTTGTGTTTTCTTTCACAGCTCTCACAATGTTTGTGTTATTAGTTGCTGTTGTTTTCCTTGGCTGACCTGTTCAGTGTCTGCTTGTTAGTACACCAGTGGTAACTTCTAACAAGAAACAACTGCCAGTCACATTCCAGCTATCATCTCATATTCATCTTTTGATCTCAAGCCCATTTTTCTTCAGTGTATAGCAAAAACAACATAATTGGCCTTGCCATTCCAATACTTTGGAAGGGACTGTATGTTTATCTCATCACATTGTCGAAAGCTCTATCTATGGCCAGGTCTATGCATCCTGGCAGAGGCAACCAGATTTTGGGCTGAATTACCCTGATACTTAGCACAATTCATCAGCCACAAAAAGCATCAATGACACACCACCATATTTGACTGTGGGGCATCAGGTGCTTTCTTTTCTCTATATGCAGTCCTCCTTTCTTGCTACATATGTGGATGGTGTTCATCAAAATGTTTACTTTTGGTTTCATCTGACCACAAAACTAAATTGTAATTGTAGTTCTAATTACACTTGCTGCCTTTTGTGAGATGTTCTGAGGAAGGGCTACTTTATTTCAATGCTTCCAAATAGCATTTAACCATTCATTTTGAAACTTGAGAATGCCAAAGTAACTGGACTATACAGTTCAAAAACTGTGATCTTTGGGCTCTTTTCCCCCTCCTTCACCATCCTCCTAACTGCTTTTTAACAATGTCTACTGTTAAAATAGCTGCACAAACAACATTGAATTGAACTGTTTTGGACATGTGAAAGTTTTTGTTATGGCCCTAATTGTGCTTAATAGTATTTTTATCTGATTATGCATTTTTAAATCCAATACCTAATCAGTCTTTTCTGTCTTGAAATCAGTCCTTGTTTTTTCCCCATGGTAATGGGTGAGAAAGTAATTTTACCCCAGGGTAAAGGACATGATCACCCATAAATATTTTTTTCTGACATCATTCATATGGGTATAGCATATAATAACAATGAACAATTATTTAAGATTTACTAATTACAGCATACAGTCAGACCAATATAGCATCACTCCTCTGGCCCTTACTCTCATACAGTCTTTAATTCCCTAATGTCCTCTTTTTTACAGCTGCCCTTTATTCCAAGCTGTCGCTATAGTTCAAATTCCACCTGTTGCTCTATCTTTAATGAAGCAAGTAGTTGAGAGAATGAGACATGAGTTGGGTTTTAGAGTGTGGTGTTAAAGGGTTCAAATTACAACTTGAGGATAAAACTGCAGTGAGCAACAGCACTTCCTCTTCCCACTGATCCAAGCTAGATTAGTGCTAATATCAAACATATGCCCATTCCTTGAGACTTGGAGAGGCCAGCTAAGGAAAGTTAGCCAGGATTTAGCGGATTAGGGGCCTTTTTGTCTGCTTCTCGCCTCTTGGCCTAGGCGTAACTGAGTAATGAAGTCAGCACAGAGCACAGCCGCGTTTTGGGTTTCAGTTTTGCAGAACTGACAAAAGTCACAGAGTCGGGCGTGGGACAAGCCCAGCATCATCCCACACCATGATCCTACAAGAAAGTGTTTAATTCCAACTACACAGGAAGAGTCTGACAAGTGTCTGTACTGTCAACATGTTTTACTTCAAATTTAGATAATTATCTCAAGATGTGCAAAAAAATAAAATATTTTAGCAAGTGAAAATATCTTGAATATGGACAAACCTATCTATTATTTCTTATTATTAGATTATTATAAATCAGATAAATTATGATAATTGCAGCTTTTTTTCTATAAATAAATGTTTAAAATTAGCTAAATTATTCTTCAACGACTATTTCAAGCTTGAAATTAGTAGAAATCTTATTTGGTTTATTGTAAACTTACAATAGGAAATACTAGATAAATATACTATTTATATGATTTATATACTATAAATCAAGATATTTTCACTATAGAGAGAGAAGTTGAAGGATGCGTCAACATTAGGTGAGTGTGTCGGGTAGTACCTTTTCCACTCTCGTTCTCCATTGTGTAGAGGTAATCTAGATAGAAGGCACCGAAGCGCTGTAGCCCTGCTGCTTCAGTGTAGGTCTCCTACCATAAGATCAGTGTTTATTACATATTACACAGAAACATAAAACACATAACAGGAAGCCACACTAAGCAGTGTGGAAGCAGAGATGGGGTCAAAAAAATGCTTTGAGTAGACAACACAGTTGTAGCAACACATTCAGTGGTGAAGCACCTTATTTAATTTAACATTTTTCAAGATGTAGACAAACATGGAGAGATGTCCAGCATGGGGCTAGAGGTAACATCCGTGTTAATTGCAGATGACGTTATTCTCTTGGCACCTCCAATGCACACTTGAACATTTCACTGTTGAGTGTAAAACAGCTGGGATGAAAATCAAGACCTCCACGTCCAAGGGAGGGATCATCAGTGTGAGAAAGATTACTCATACTCGTCATCAATTACTCATACTCGTGAAGAAAGGAAGAAAAAAAAGAAAACACACAAGCTCAAATAAAAGCATCTGATACCATGTGGCACTGTGTGACGTAATCCTACTGTATGTTGTCTTGCTAATAAATAGAAGACACGACAGGACAGCTATCTGGGTGTATTTCAAAATTAAACAGTAAAAGCAAAGACTGAACTGCAAAGACTGAAAATATCAACAAGAAGAACTACAGCATCTACATACAATACAAGTAACCTGATAAAACATCTTAAACATAAAACTCAGCAGAACAAGTTAATTGCTAGCAGAAAAACACTAGCCAAGCGAGACAAAAACATCTACATACAACACAAGGTGAACGAAAATAACTACTACCCAGTATATTGTTCTTGAAGATCAACCGCTATCGGTCATTGACCACAATAGCGTGACATACACCAATCAGCCATAACATTAAAAACACTGACAGGTGAAGTGAATATACATTGCTGTGTATAGGGCAGTGTAGCCTCTTTTCCCAAGTGAAACACAACCCGCTCTCCACTGCAACCCTGCTTGACCCCTATTTCAAGCTGCCACTTGTCTATGTTAGTTAAGATGTAGACACTAGAGAAGATTAAATCCAGGAAAGAAGAAAAATTGACAAAGCTAAAAAAAAGTTTACCCTCTTTCTTACTATTATACTGTACATAAAATATGTTATGTACAGCAATTAATAATAAAGTGTGCATTTTAACTTTTCTAGTGTCTACATCTTATTTAAAAGAGATCAGCAGCAGATTTTTTTCTCCCCGCAAGTGCCTGGTGGTTACTGTAAAACCTAATATATCCATACACTCCAGTTTCTACCAAGACAGGCTTTATTTCATAATAACGAAGTAAAGAAAAAATCTTCATTTACCTTGACAGAAAGCAAGGGTTGAGCATCAGTGCATCTTTTAAGCATGAAAATGAGATGAAATGAGATGAGATTCTTGTGACCTATTCTTATGTGAGGTGTGGTGAGGTAAGGCGGTGGGGCTACCAGGGTGTCAGTTAATATTAGAGTTTTCAAAACACCAACTGTCAATTATTCCAATATATTCATTATATTCAAAGTCTTCGCAATTTTACATTCAGGAACATTATTCTGAAATTATTCCACAATTTGTAGACAGTTTTTCGCAGATTGGTGAACCTCTGCCCATCTTTACTTCTGAGAGACACTGCCTCTCTAAGATACTCTTTTATACCCAATCATGTTACTGACCTGTTGCCAATTAACTTAATAGGTTGCAAAATGTTCCTCCAGCTGTTTCTTTTTAGTAACACTTACTTTTCCAGCCTTTTGTTTGATGTGTTGCGGCCATCAAATTCAAAATTACCTTATTTTTTCTTAAAATGGTACATTTCCTCAGTTTAAATATTTGTTAAGTTTTCTATGTTCTATTGTGAATAACATATGGGTTTATGAGATTTGCAAATCATTGCATTCTGTTTTTGTTTACAATTTACACAGCATCCCAACATTTTTGGAATTGGGGTTGTATTTCTCTGTACGATATCGCTATAAATATAAAGTGTGACAAAAAAGTGTGCAGAAATCTGGCATGAATATCAAAAATAACAGAAACTTGTGGCACGGCCTGTGAATAAGGTATTGTCAAAGCTATTGATTTAGCTGGCTAATTTAACAGGTTAATTTATCTGGGGAGAGATGAATAAATGGAGGGAGGAATGAGGTGGTGTTTGGCAATAAAGCAGAGCGGCACCCACACAGACCACTCTTTCCAAGAACCGTTCTGCCTTTGCCAGCAATGTACTTCTACAAATGTTAACCAGATTCAGATTTTTAAAAATCAGGATGAAAATGAGGAATGAAAATGTACTGATACCTTGTGGAGGTTGGCATCAAGTATGAATTCAGCACGGACGCCATTGTTTTCTGGGCTGCGACTGTCAAATAGTGAATTGGTCAAGTAGGTAATTCCTTTAGAGCTTAAATTCTCTCCACAGTAGAAAAACACAGCATCCTGCAGTGGAGCACATCCACAAGACATCATTTACCATGCACACATACATAATAAATAAAACTGTAAAAAATAATATGATTTGCACATTCTACATATAAATCCCCATTGTACAGTACTGTGCAAAAGTCTTAGGCACCCTATTTTTAGTACAAATTGAGTTATAGATATTTATTTTATGAATTATGCATTATTGAGTCAGTACAAAAACATTTTAGATTTCCAAACATTACTTTGCAAAGAAATTATGTTACAGAAAAAATGTTTGTATGTCAGTAAAAAAAAAAAACTCAACATATTACGTAAGAGACCACTTTTCAGACAAAAAGCATACTGAAAGGCTTCTGGGTTTTGCAAAAAGAAAAAAAGAAAAAAAAAAGAAGCAAGTGTGGCAGTCAAAGTCTCCAGAAGAACTGTGGCAGATTCTCTGGTAAAACTTACAAGCTAATTTCCACAAGTTTTTTGCACAAATTGTAACTGGGACTACTATTTAAGGGAAAAAAGCAAAGGATCGTGACACCAGATCACCAGATATTGACTTTGTTTAGTTTATTACTGTTTACAGCACACTTCAGTATTTTTCTTTTAAGTAGAAAATTTTAATTTAATTATTTTTAAGTCATCTTTACAGCATTTCTTTGCACGTGCGTAAGACTTTTGCACAGTAATGCATATGTAATCTTTCAAAAAAATGTGATATGTGCATGTAAATTTAGGTTTATATTCGGGGTGTGTGTGTGTGTACATGAGCATAAAACAAAAGTGTACATATGGAAAGTTATGAGTGTGTATTTAAATGAATAATTTAGACCATGTGTGCACACACAAACACATTACCTCTTCTTTTCTGTCCGTCTTTTTCTCGAAGTCCCACACTCCCATGAAACCTTTCAGACACAAAGCCCTGCAGCCTACCACCCCAATCTGACAGTCAAAAAATAGCTCTCCCATCATCAATGCCTAAAAGAGAGTAAGAGTAACAGATTTGTAAAAGTCCCACAAGACTTGGCTGCTGCCTAAGTAGTCAGCTGAAGAGCCCTGTCTTTACTTCTTAGCCCCATCTCTGCTCCCACCCTTAAAGTGGCTTTATTTTTACAGTTTTTACGGTCCCACCAGCCACCTCTCCCCTATACGACAGCTACCAACCAGGAAGGGTGAAGGCTAACACATGCTTCCTCCGAGACACGTTAAACCAGTCAACCATATCATTTCATACTGCTGCTCATACTGCGTCACAGGGCAGCGCAACAATCTCAGAGGAACGCATTATCTACCCTCTTCCACATACATGAGCTCACAGACACCCCTGATTGGCTAGTGTCACTGTGACTGACAGGGGACACAGTGTGAAAAAACACAGTTCTTACTGTAGGAGACCTATCTAGATTACCTCTACACAATGGAGAACAAGAAGATTCCAACAGAAAAGGTACTGCCCCATACACTCACTGTGTTTGTGCCTACTTCCTCTCTCTTTGTCTCTTTTTTTACCCTGTTGCCTCTGTTCTCCTTGTAGTACATATTTACTTGTTAATTTGCATAATTTCAGTATTGGCATGGTGTTAATCCACTGATCTAAGGAGTTTTAAATAAATTATTTATGACCATGGATTTGACTTTTACCTCCACAGTGATACCTTCCTGTTCCACACATAGTACCTCCTGTGACTTCACTTTCTGAGGGCTATAGTAGCTGCTCTCAGAACTGCTCTCAGTCAGCTACAGAAACAAAGGAGGGAAAAAAGGGAGAACCATCAGTAACACAGAACAGAAAAGTTAAGCAAATAATCAGCTAACAGAGTGTGGGATTTAGAATATCATCACCAGGCAAACAAGAAGACATCAAATAGCCATAACGCAGAGAGCTCTGGATTTAAACAAAATCCACTCCGGAAAGGACAGGAAAGCTAGATCACTATAATTACTGTAACAACTATTACATACTGTATGTTCAGAACTTCAGAGATGATGCCAGTATATTAAAAGACCCAACCAAATATGTCTAAAAAAGCCCACTAAATACAGTTTGCATGGAAGTGTACTGCATACTGTAAGGATTTATATTTTTCTTGACTTCAGTCTAGTTAATTACCTTTCGAATTTAAATTTAAAGTGGTCATGGACTAAACCAGAAGGGGTTTGATTTTTCCACATTTTAAAATATATTTTATTTATTTATTCATTCATGCATTCATTAATTTATTCATTCATTCATTTTTTTTTTTTATTAAACATGAGCCCTACCACTATGCTTCCAGAACCACTGGAAACGGTTGAAAAAAAACAATGTCAGCAGTGTGTGTGAACTGTGGCTATGACAGATATTCAATATCTGCAAGATCATTCCAGTTCATAACCACTCTCAACCAGAGATGAGCACAGGACTTTTTTTGTTTGTTTGTTTTCCAGATATTCCTGTTTGTACCTGCTTAACGAATTTAGTTGGTTCCCCAAAATATGAACAAACTAGAAGTAATTAAAACAACCAGCCGGTTGCTAAAAATGCTGTAAATGTTAATGAGCATGGATTTTGTTTGTCCCAGGAGTTTCATATAGGACTGTTTGATTGCACCCACATGAAAGTAGAAACCTCTCACTCCTGTGAGAGGAGAAAACATGTGTTCCTGCTATATGTATCTGTATTTGTATAACATCTGAATTTGTGTTACGAATAATGTATTCATATTAGGTTAAATCCCTACTGTGTGCTTTCAGTTGAGCCCAAAATGTGTTGATTCCAGGCATTAAAAACTAAGAGACAAATCCCAAATCTTTGGAGGTGACTGCACACATCGAAAATGATTCACCTTGCATTCGCACACAGTAAGCAAAATTCATTTAGCATCAGAGTGTTTCAGTTAGTGAGATAGGCAGCGGATATTTATGCTGCCTTTATTTTGAATTTGTCTGGTCGGAATTAAATAAATCGAGGCTTAAAATGCAGGTAAGACAGTGGTAAAAAAGTGGGCAGAACCAGTAAGAATGTACAGCATCACCTTGTGTTAGTTTGTGTGCCTCTCTTAGCTCAAAAAAACTTGATAATGTTCTCATGCTGTGACAGATTATCTATTAATCTTTTTATAATTAGATTATCGATTATCTAATAATATTTTTGGCATTAAATACATTTTAATAAAGATCCAACTAATCAATTAATTGAAAAATAAAATAAATGGAATAATTTATTATCAAATTTATCATTCATTAAAGAAGAAATATGCTCTTATTTTAGAGCTCAGTATGGCAGTTTTAAGGTCAGGCTACTGAAGCAGACCACAAATGATAGCAAATTAATAATTAAAACAAGTTGAACTGGATGCCAACAGTGTCGATGGGGATGCATCCCCCTCCAGAACTACCTTAAAACATACTTTTGAAGCTACTGAAGTAAGACAGTTTCAGACATTTGACCTTGCTGTGGCCTGGACCCTGTTTGGATCTGCTGGTTACAATGATAATTTCATATAAATCCAACAAATATTCAACCACACTTTCTTTAGATATCTCACTAACAAGAATCTCGTACAGATGAACAGACACACAAACAGAAAGGAAGCTATTGAAGAAAAAAATTTCAGACATTTGAACTTGCCTTGACCTTGTTTGGATCAATTTCAAAATCTAATCAGTTTATCTGCTGGTTAGAATATAATAATTCTATATAAATCCTACAAACATTCAAATCACTCGTTCCTGAGATTTCATGCTAACAAGAATCTCGGATGGACGGAAGGGATGGCTGGACACACAGATTGACAACCTGAAAATATATTTTTTTAAAAGTTGTTGTCTTATGGCTTTTATCGACGCCTCAATGAAGTTACTAATTTATCCATTAAAGAACCTTTCTTGGAATTATTTGGAGCAGTTTCTCAGTCTTGGTTGTGTCCAGTACAAAGACTAATGTACACTTACAGTCCAGCACTGTATAAAACACAGAAAAAATTTATTTGTTGAAGAAACATAAGGTGGATGGTGAATGCAGAGTGTTCCAGGAGCAAAACAGCTTATTTCTTCTTGGAAATAAACCCAAAAACACATTTGTTTAACTTCATGGTTAAAAAGTATGACCAGTACATTGGCTAACTATAAACAGACAAGCTGAATAAGTTAATTCAAACAGCCTGTTTTCACTCATAGTGGTGACACAAATGATGCTGTTGTGAAGGCTACATAAGGCTAGTGAAGGCTACATAGCTGTTATAGCCATATGAATACACCAATTACTAATAATATTTTGAATAGACCTATCAAATATAAAATGTGTAAGGCACATATTATTAATGACTAGTGCAGCCCTTTTTACTGTGATATTTTGACCGATGTGCCCCCAACCCCAGATGTGTTTGCCAGCCCTGACAAAAAGCAAAAAGCCTGCTAGTCTCTCACCTTGAATGTAACTGAGGCTTTGGTGCAGTAGAACCCTACAGAGACTATGGGTTCCCTGAGAGAGGACTGTAGTGGGCTGGGATTCCCAGTGTTCTCCATCTCAGCATCACACTGCTCCTCCTCCCCAGTGTTGATGATGGCTGGGACAAAGGACCAGGCCCACGACACCCAGCCCTGATCATCGTTGTCATTTTGCATGTATTGATCTTGTGTTGAATATTGATCTGAAGCATTTGGATCCATTCCCTCACTCACCACACCTGCTGAAGTAGAGAGACAGAAAAGAGCTAAAACTATACTCATAGAGGAGTGGCGAGGTTGTAACACTCGTGGGATGCCCACGGAGCAGTACACAAACAAAGGGATTCATATGCCTCTCTAAATTGTGTACATCTAAGCACTTTGGAAAAGAAAAACACACACAACAAACAATTATGAAACACCCTGCATGTATAATACATATGATACAAGTGCAACCAACAAACAAACCATGCGATGGCGTGTGTGTGTATGTGTGTGTGTGTGTATATATATATATATATATATATATATATATATATATATATATATATATATATATATATATATATATATATATATATATATATACACACATAGATATAGATATAGATATATAGATAGATAGATAGATAGATAGATATGGTAAAGTTCCTTCCCTGAAAAATAATCCTTGCACGAGACAGCTGTGGCTTGTAACAGCAGCAGCAAGGGGAAGAGAAAAAAAGTACTCTGTATCCGCAGTGATAGCAATTGTGCAAAGAAAAAAAAGGTGGAAGAAAAAAAGGCTTCTTTTTGTGTCGGCGTACCATCTCCTTTTATGGCAAATGACAACAACCTTCCTACATCCGCCTGGGGTCATGGGGTCATGGGGTCATGCATGACAGGAAGTCTCGCAGGGGGTATCGCAAGAGTGCAAACATAGCCATGAACTGCTTATTTGTGGCAAATGAAGCACAACGGGAGAACAATAACAATAATTAACCTTAAAACATCTTATCACAATAGTTGGTGTGTTAACAAGTGTATATGTAGCCGCACTACAAGGTAGGCAGAGAAGAGAGGAGAGAGAATAATGTCATATTGGTATGTTTAATCTTGCTAAAGACGTCCTCACACATCACACACATACAGGATGTGATGGGTTTGTGTGTGTACATTTCAGGAGTGCTGTTTTGAAGCATCCAACACAAAGTGTGTACAATATGAGCTGTGTGCGCGCATGTGTTACTGTATTGCATTGCATTGCCATATGAAGTATGAAAAGTATAAGCTCAGTGTGTGTGGATCTGCGTATGGAAAAAGCAGGAGGGCTATAAGCAGTGAGAAGGTAATGCAGTGTGCGCTCTCTGATCAGCCACTGCTCATTCAGGCCAGCAAGTCTCCCTCCACATGTAGAACAAGCAGGAACATGGCTTAAATGTGGCTTAAAGTAGAAAATTTGTGTGATGTGAATTGTGTGATCTTCCTAAGTGCAGTGTACGAACAGTAAAGTTCAAGGATAGTCTTGTAAATCCACTAACCTGGAATGTTAACCACAACTTCAGTGGTAGAGGTACTCTCCTCTCTCTCTCCATCTCTCTGAGCTCTAATCTCCCCATAATATAGAGCAACTGCAAGCTCCAGAAGCCGCACAAACATGGGAAGCTGTTGGTCCGTCAGAGACAGCTTCAGGCTCTCAACTATTGTGTGGATCTGAAAAACACACACATGCACAAATAAAAATGTATACATCTTCACACAACTACATGCCTACACACACACACACACACACGCACACACACGCACACACACACGCACACGCACACGCACACGCACACGCACACACACTGTATACACTACAACACTCAAAAGTAATGCCACTTTTCATAACAGGAGGGAGAGACAAGGAAATGGAGAACCAAGGATTGCTACTTGTTAAAGCTTTCAAAAGAACAGCATACCAAAACTGGCAAACACTGGCAATAACCAAGCTTTATTACGCTGCTGACAGCTAACTGTGTTAGTTAATCAAAGTCTAATGCCGATAGTCCTGTTAGGGACACAGACCAAAGATGGAGAATAGATGATTGGGAAATAAAAGAGAGCTGCGTCTTACTTTGATGATGGCTGGGATTTTGTAATTGATGTTGTGGTAGGTGAAGTGGAGCCGAGTTCTGAAGGAGCACTTGTAGAGCAATGGGTCCTGATAAAACTCAATTTTCCCACTGGCATTCCGCTTATCCAAACATACAGTGCAGTCCTCAAAATTGATCACCTTCTTCAAAACAAACTTAGGAGCTGCAGAAAGAAGAAGAGAAGGGTATGGGATCAAGTAGTTTATAGAAAGAATAACAGAAAATGAACAGCAGTAAATCTCTGTGTGTGTGTGTGTGTGTGTGTGTGTGTGTGTGTGTGTGTGTGTGTGTAGACAGTAATGACCACTACTTTAAGAACTAGCTTATCAATCATGTGGTGAGGAGAGAGAAACTCACAGGTGATGTCCATGAAGGCCCTGTCCCACTGCTCATCCACTGTGTAGCACTCCGCTGACGTGATGTTGACTGACAGCACTATGTCATCCTCCACGTACTTCAGAATCAGGTTATTGATCACAACATTCAAGTTATTTACTACACGGCGGATCAGACTCTGTACATAGCCTGCAGAGAGAGAGAGACAGAGACAGACAGAGAGAGAGAGAGAGAGAGAGAGAGAGAGAGAGAGAGAGAGAGAGAGAGAGAGAGAGAGACAGACAGACAGACACACAGGGAGAGACAGACAGACACAGGGAGAGACAGACAGACACATTAAATTTCTCTAAGGATGGACCGAAACATACACAACTTAATTATTCTTTGTCTACAGTGCATAAAACCTCTCTATGTGCCCACAAAATTCTGCCCATAGAATTCTGGTAACCTGTGAGTAACCTGTGAGATCTTTATTTTAAAAAAAGAAAATTCAACTTTGGGGTCTGACTTTTACTAGTTCTGAGCATTTTATCAGCACCCCAAGTATAATACACATAGTGGAACCACATAAGATTTGTAATTGAGTGCTAGAGGAGCAAAGTGCACAGAGTAGAGGTGCAAGAGCAGTTGTATATGCAGATTTCTTTTTTTGAGTGGGGACAAGTTAGAGGTTAGTTAAATGTTTATGGAAGTGTTGGGTCTTTAGCTTTTTTTTTTTTAATATAGTGATGGATTCTGCTTTCCAGATTGAGGTCAGACGACTGAGGGACAGTCACTTTGAAGAGTCCGGAAAGGAACCTCATGCCTCGCATAGTAGGCACTACCAGGTGTCGGTTATTAACTGATCGTAGGCTGCAGGAGGGAACTTCAAGGAGAGTGTTGGGGGGGTACTGTTCCTGACAAGGTACTGTACGTGAGGATGAAGGCTTTGAATTTTATACGGGCGGCTACAGGAAACCAGCGGAGAGAGACAGAGGGGTGTGATGTGGGTTTTTGGGCTGGTTGAAAACAAAGCATGCTGCTGCATTTTTAATCATCTGAAGGGGTTTGATGGAACTGGCTGGGAGGCCTGGGAGTACTGTGTTGCAGTAGTCCAGTTTTGAGAAACAAGAGCCTGGACTAGTAGCTGTGTGGCATGATCAGTGAGATATGGTCTGATTTTCTTGATGTTACACAGAATTAACCTGCAGGACTGTGCAGTTGTTGAAACATGGTATGTACAGTTCAAGTGGTCATCGAAAGTCACCCCACTGTTTTGGGCTGTCCTGGTTGATGAGAGTGTGGTTATGCCTAGCTGCACGGTGAGGCTATGGTTGGTTTAGGGGCAGGCAGGGATGACAAAAGCTCAGTTTTTGCCAAGTTAAGCTTAAGATGGCATTTCCTTCATGCAGTCTGAAATGTCAGACAGGCAGGCAGAGATGTGTGCTGATATCAATGGATCCTCAGGCTGGAAGGACAAATAGAGCTGAGTGTCATCAGCAAAGCCATGAGAATCAATCACAGGCCCCAGAGATGTAGTATAAATTGAAAAGAGCAGTGGACCCAAAACTGACCCCTGGGGAACTCCAGTTGTGAGTTGCTGAGATTCAGACACCCCTCCCCTCCATGATACCTTGAAGGAGCTGCCTGAGTGATAGAAACCCACCCAGCGCAGAGCCATTCCTGTGAGAGAGTTGACAGGAGGATCTGATTATTCACAGTGTCGAAGGCAGCAGAGAGATCAAGTCAGATGAGGACAGATGATCTTGAGGTTGATCTTGCTAGTCATAAAGCTTTAGTGATGGAAAGCAGAGCAGTCTCTGTGGAGTGACTGCTTTTATAGCCAGACTACTTGGTGTCAAAGATGTGTGTGAATGCAGGTGGTAGTGGAGAGATGGCCTGAAAAAAGGTGAGAAGAGATAGGGTCTAGAGGACAGGTTGTAGGACAGCTAGAGAGGAGGAGCTTAGAGACATCATTCTCCAAGAGAGGAGAGAAAAAGGAGAGTTGAGAGTTGCGTGCAGGAGGAGCCTATGGGTGTCTGGGGTGGAGAATTGGTTCCTGATTGATGTAACCTTTTTGGAAATGAGAGTGGCGAAGTCATCTGCAGTCAGAGAGGTAGGGGGTCAGAAAAGAGAGGAAAGGGTTGTGAAGAGAGTACAGGTGTTAGTAGAGCTGCCAATCTTCTCCTGGTAGTATGCAACTTTAGCAGTAGCACTTTCTGTCCATGTGACTCCAAACCCTCTACACCAGGCTCTGACCTGTGAGAACAGTCTGCTCAGCCTTCTACAACATAAAAACAGGTGGACTAGAGTTTCCTCCCTGGCACAAGAGAGACATTCTCTACCTCTAGTGGAGTCAATGTGTGCCACGTGTCTGTTCGTGGCCATGGCCCCGTGCATCCGCCACTGTAGATCAGCTCCATGCTTCTCTATGGGTGGTTTGCACAGGGACCTCCAGCAGTCTAGTGGGGAAGAGTCCAGCACCAACATTCCTGACCACCATGACTCCTTCACACCAGTCAGAGAGCCTCTGTGCACTACCTTCACACAGGTTCAGAATAGCACTTTTTTTAAGGCATTTTCAAACGTTGTCAGCTGTAGTGTCCTAAAGGACAGAAAAGTTCCCCCCTCACTGGTAATCCTCACTGGTTTCCTCCAGGGCCATGCCCCACAGCTTCCTTAAAACAGGAGGGCAGCACTGAGACCGACCTCTCCCAACAGCCTCTGCATCAGATGGCTCGACTGTACCCCTGTCTCTGCACACAGTTCACCTGCCTTCTTCCAATTGTTGCCAGACCTCAGTTCTTTAATTTTGGTGATTCCTGCTCTCCCGAAGTTCTGTAAGATGTATGCAGATATTAACATTTTGGGCTGGCTCAGTGGATTGTGGAACAACGGCTCCTCTTTGGTGCTTGGGAAAGGTTGTGCAACAGTCCTGCTAATGTTCAGCACTGAGGACCAGGCTCTTAAGACAAACTGGTAGTTTGGTGTTGTTGCTGACAGGTCCAGCTCACTCTAGTTCAACACAAACAGGTATTTGTCACAACCAAGTACTCTATGTATTGGAGTAAGGCCCATGCCAGCCCTTCTCCATAGAGCAGCCTATCTGTAGTCGGAAGGTTTTGACCCAACAGAACAGGTTGTAGCGGCATATATAGTACTGAAGCTTCCCTGATTAGTGTTTCTGGTGGTTCAAGGGCGGTGAGACTATGCCACACTCAGGGTGTTAGTGACCAGTACTCTGCCCCTATAGGACAGCTGGGGAAGGAAAAAGGTCCACTGAGACAACTTGGCACACATGTCCACTAACCTTTCCAGTTATTGCTTTGAAAATCTGCTGTTCCTAAAAACACTCCAAGATATTTCAGTCCAGCTTGTTTAAATAGTAGAGTAAATAAAATATATACATCCAAACTGAACCAAAAAGTAACACTCCAAATAACAAATAAAAATAGAGACATCCAAAATGGATTAAAACAAAAAAAAAAAAACACTTCAAATAACACAACATAATTTGTCAGTGATTATTATTTCGCCTCTAGAGGCCACTCTCATACTGTATAATGACAGCGGACCCTTCTCAGCTGCTCCCGCAATGGACGCAACAAGGAAAACCTATCTGTTTGGATTTTTGCAGATAACCGATAGTCCCAGCAATTAGTTATTGGTGCTGATTAAAACGCAAAACCAATCAATCAGTCGACCTCTAATCCTGATTCTTGATTAGAATCAACTCTAAGTCTGACCAGCAGTGATTCTATAGCAAAACTGTATAGCTGTCCAGATAGCAGACACCCCGTCTTTTTTCCATTCTGATTGGACAGCTAAAACCACCTCCAACATTAAGCATAAAACAAGCTTCAGAGTAGAACACTTCAGTCACAATAAAAAATCCTTTCCTATACCAAAAGCATCAAGTGTTTTAAATAGAAAAACATGGTCAATCCTGTCAAATGCTTTTTTCTGGTTCATTATGGTGTGGTTTTCCATTATGGTGTGGTTTGTTATGTAATAAGACTGATTATTGTGCACTATTGTGTGCATGCACTGTTTCAGTCTGTTTGTGAGGCACTTTGCTAAAATATTATAGTCACTGCATAATGTTCCACAGGTCTCCGGTTCTTTAAAAATCCTAAATCTTTTGGTAGCAGTGATAATACCATGTTTGTGCAGCTGTAGTTTTCTGTCTTTAAAAGAGCAAACAATTTCGCTCCTAGAAGTACCCAAAAGTGTTTGTAAAATTTGCTTGACAGTCCAATGAATCCAGGTGCACGTCCCACTACGAGCTACTGAACAGCAGTGGCCAGTTCCTGCAGTTCAAGATCTGTATCCCACATGCTGCTCTGTTCCACTGTCAGTTTGGGCAGCTCCCTGAGTTACTCCTCCCTGCAGGATGGGTTCAGATGAGGCAGTCCTCAACCATGTAGAGATCTGTGTAATAGTTCTCTGCTGTTATACAGTGCATCCGGAAAGTATTCGCAGCGCTTCATTTTTTCCACATTTTGTTATGTTACAGCCATATTCCAAAATGGATTAAATTAATTATTTTCCTCAAAATTCTACAAACAATACCCCATAATGACAACGTGAAAGAAGTTTGTTTGAAATCTTTGCAAATTTATTAAAAATAAAAAATGAAAAAAAATCACATGTACATAAGTATTCACAGCATTTGCTCAATACTTTGTTGAAGCACCTTTGGCACAGCCTCAGGTCTTTTTGAGTATGATGCTACAAGCTTGGCACACCTATTTTTGGGCAGTTTCTCCCATTCTTCTTTGCAGGACCTCTCAATCTCCATCAGGTTGGATGAGGAGCATCGGTGCGCAGCCATTTTCAGATCTCTCCAGAGATGTTCAATCGGGTTCAATCTGGGCTCTGGCTGGGCCACTCAAGGACATTCACAGAGTTGTCCCGTAGCCACTCCTTTGTTATCTTGTCTGTGTGCTTAGGGTCGTTGTCCTGTTGGAAGATGAACCTTAGCCCCAGTCTGAGGTCCAGAGCGCTCTGGAGCAGGGTTTCATCAAGGATGACTCTGTACATTGCTGCATTCATCTTTCCCTCGATCCTGACTAGTCTCCTAGTTCCTGCCGCTGAAAAACATCCCCACAGCATGATGCTGCCACCACCATGCTTCACTGTAGGGATGGTATTAGCCAGGTGATGAGCAGTGTCTGGTTTCCTCGACATGACGCTCGTTATTCAGGCCAAAGAGTTCAATTTTTGTTTCTCATGGTCTGGGAGTCCTTCAGGTGCCTTTTGGCAAACTCCAGGTGGGCTGTCGTGCTTTTCACTAAGGAGTGGATTCCATCTGGCCACTCTACCATAGAGGCCTGATTGGTGGAGTGCTGCAGAGATGGTTGTTCTTCTGGAAGGTTCTCCTCTCTCCACAGAGAAATGCTGGAGCTCTGTCAGAGTGACCATCGGGTTCTTGGTCACTTCCCTGGCTAAGGTCCTTCTCCCCCGATCGCTCAGTTTGGCCGGGCGGCCCGCACTAGGAAGAGTCCTGGTGATTCCAAACTTCTTCCATTTACGGATGATGGAGGCCACTGTGCTCATTGGGACCTTCAATGCTGCAGAAATTTTTCTGTACCCTTCCCCAGATCTGTGCCTCGATACAATCTTGTCTCGGAGGTCTACAGACAATTCCTTGGACTTCATGGCTTGGTTTGTGCTCTGACATGCACTGTTAACTGTGGGACCTTATATAGACAGGTGTGTGCCTTTCCAAATCATGTCCAATCAACTGAATTTACCACAGGTGGACTCCAATCAAGTTGTAGAAACATCTCAAGGATGATCAGTGGAAACAGGATGCACCTGAGCTCAATTCTGAGTGTCATGGCAAATGCTCTGAATACTTATGTATGTGATTTTTTTCATTTTTTATTTTTAATAAATTTGCAAAGATTTCAAACAAACGTCTTTCACATTGTCATTATGGGGTATTGTTTGTAGAATTTTTTAAAAAATAATTAATCATTTTGGAATAAGGCTGTAACATAACAAAATGTGGAAAAAGTGAAGCGCTGTGAATACTTTCCGGATGCACTGTAGTTCCATCAGATCATCTGAGATGCAGCATCTGGTTCTGGTGTTTTATTTTCCTTGGGAGAAGAAAAAGGCACTGGGAGCATCAATGGCCTTAATTGTAGATATAAGACCTTATTAAGGCTACTTTAACTTGTTCATGGGGGAAAGAGTTTAAAGCTTTTCTGTTTCCTTCCAGCAAATTGCTCATGTCAGCATCATTCTAATTGCTCACGTCAGCATCATTCTTGCTAATCATTTTACTTTCTATTGAACTTATTTCTGTCTCAAGTTCTTGAATTATACCCTTTACCATACCTGATGGGTGTGCTGTGTATTTCTGACAGAATATTCTAACGTGTTATTCCGACCTTCCATCAAGAAAAACCAAACTGTTAAAATCCCCATTCCTTTTCCTCCACCCCTCCCAGAAATCCCCAAATATTTCACAAAACCCCTTGTCTTAAAGCAGCTTTGTAAAATCCTTGCTTTTTAGTGTCAGACATCATTAATGATGTTACGACTAGATGATGATCTGAATAACCAGTGGAGAACATGACTGCTCTAAAAACTCTACTCCTGGTATCACTAACTTTAACCCATTTGTATTGTTTTATGCCCGGATTGTTCTCATTCCACACATCAACCAAGTCACACTAACTGATGGGTTGATGTGTAGAAGGAGAAATGTGTGGGTGCAGTTGCTCCCCAACCTGCCTACAATGAAGTTCGTGGTGCAGTTACAGTCCCCCCCATTACCACTAAAGGTTTACTGCTGATATGTTGTCATACCCTCTCACTTCCATTATTGGAGACATAAACATTTACAAAGGTGAACACTGTCCTCCTTATTTCTGCCTGCACCATTAGAACCCTGGCCTGTTCTACTTCTGTGACCCATGTGTAGACAATGCCCCGTGCACAAATTGAGGTCCATGAAGACATTGTTTGACAAGGTCGGAGTGGAAGAACTCAAGTAGCCTGCACAGAGCCAGGACCTCAACCCCACTGAACACGTTTTAGGATAAACTCAAACGCCAACTGTGCCTCAGATCTCCTTGCCCAAGATCGGTGCCCGAATTCACTAACGCTCTTGTGGCTAAATAGGTTCAAATAGGTACATAAAGTACTTATCCTCCACATATCTGTGTATGTGAGGTGAAGTGCAATCTTTCAGGTCATGGGCTGATGGGACAAAGAGAGGGAATGTGTGTGAGAGAGGTGTCTGGTGGGAGATTATCCCATTTAGACCTATATGCAAGCAGATCCTCCCTAGACACACAACAACCTCATTCGCATAACTGCTCTACTGAACAAGCTATGGCTCTACAGGGGCTGAATAAACACTTAAAGTTTGGCATTCTGTCATGATTCTGCAGTGTCACTTTATGAATATGTGTCTGTGTGTTCACCGACACTAGTTAGTGACTAGTTACTGGCACTAGCCAGTAGAATGTGATTTTGCCAATGATTCTACCTCTTTACAGGTTAATGAAACATTCCACAAAAATTTCCTAGCTGAATATCAGATTGAAAAGCACAAAATCCTGTTTCATATCAAGGCTGTGTGCATTTGTGCCAGACATCACATTAAAAAAAAGATCAATATTAATATTTTCAGAAAAGTAGACATCACAATTTTTAGTAAATTATAAAAGATACAATGTTAATATTACCAAGTACTGTGCCATATCTTAAAAGCTATGCTAATAATGTGCATGTTGTGTAAGTAGTCTTACATATCTGATTTTAATTTCAAGAAAGAAAGAAAGAAAGAAAGAAAGAAAGAAAGAAAGAAAGAAAGAAAGAAAGAAAGAAAGAAAGAAAGAAAGAAAGAAAGAAAGAAAGAAAGAAAGAAAGAAAGAAAGAAAGAAAGAAAGAAAGAAAGAAAGAAAGAAAGAAAGAAAGAAAGAAAGAAAGAAAGAAAGAAAGAAAGAAAGAAAGAAAGAAAGAAAGAAAGAAAGAAAGAAAGAAAGAAAGAAAGAAAGAATGAAAGAAAGAATGAAAGAATGAAAGAAAATGTTAGATTTAAATCCTGGTCAACCCTACAGATTCCTAAACTGACTAAACAAATCCCATTGACCGGAAGAAGACACACAAGATGTGTGTGGTTTGTGTAACAAGTGTCTGTCTGATAAGAGCCAACACTCTGGCCCTGAAGACACCACTCACCTGGGGGTAAGTCGGGGTCAGGGGAACTCTGCTGGACTCGTCGAGGTTTAGGCACACTCTTCTCAGAGGCGCTCCAACTAGATGCACTGCTCTCATTCTCATCCTACAAACACAGAAAATGCATTTGTACTGAAAGAAAAGTGAAGGAGAGAGAGAGTGACAGGTGAGAGGACAGAGAAGGGACTATGGGTGAGCAAATGGGCATGTTAAGTATCCCCTCCTATGTTTATAGCCCCTGCTAGGTTGTACAAATAACTTTAAATCTAGGGTCATAAAGCTGCAGTGTGTGTGTGTGTGTGTGTGTGTGTGTGTGTGTGTGTGTGTGTGTGTGTGTGTGAGTGAGTGAGAATTGTGTTGGAATGTGAGTATACCACAGGAAGAATGTAAAGGAGAGCTGCTATTGACCATCTGTAATAAACAGCAATGAAGGCCACTTAAGTAATTTAGTGCTAGAGTTGAGTAGATGACAGAGATAGCAACTGTAACTGCGGAAAAAGAATTCTTCCTAGCAGAAGTAAGAGGTGAGCAGTTTCAGCCTGCCACAAGCACTAAGCATTTAATCTGTTATAATGTCTACTTTAGTTTAAATGCTATATAAAATGATTTTATAGTCCAAAATAACCACCAGTGTACTCCCAGAGGGTTGGTTTCTATTGGAAGATCTTGCTATTTTTTCCCCCACTACCACTAAAAATTTCTTAATAACCATTTCATTAAAAACATGAGAGTAACAATATGTTACAGCATAAAAAAACACAATGCAAAAAAAACATCGATGGGCCTTATCATCTGCCTTTATTCTGCCATCTAATCGCAGTTCATTGTTTCAATTCTCAAAATTAATCCTCACTTCCTCTTTCCAGTTCTGGATTTATTAGTAAATTGTGCGACATCATGGATATACAGGTGAGGGTGAAAATGGAATTGAGACTGCCCTGTCATCTATTAAAGCAAACTCATGGTAACATTTAAATTTTGCCATTTGTCAAACAAAATGCAGACAAGGTATCAGACAGAACCAATAAACTTTGTAAATACTGAAAGCCAGCTGTTGTTAACATAACATATGGAACATTTACACCACAATCACAAATGAAAACTACTTAAAAGCCAAACATACACTCACCATCCACTTTAATAGGAACACCTGTACATTGTTGCAGTTATCTAATCAGTCAATCATGTGGCAGCCGCACAATGCATAAAATCATGCAGAATCATCAGAGTGGGGAAAAAGTGTGATCTCTGTGACTTGGTATGGCTCTTGGTGCTAGATAGGCTGGTTTGAGTATTTCAGAAACTGCTGATCTCCTGGGAATTTCACGAACAACAGTCTCTAACGTTTCACAGAATGGTGCAAAAAACAAAAACACATCCTGTGTGCAGAGGGTCTGCTGGCTGAAATACGTTGTTGATGAGAGACCAGACAAGAATGACCAGACTGGTCTGAGCTGACAGGAAGTCTATAGTAACTCAAAGACTCTTTTTGTGTGTGGAAATGCCTTGTTGATGAGGAAAATGGCCAGATTGGTTCGAGCTGCCAGGAAGGATATAGTAACTCATATAATCACTCTTTACAACCATGGTAAGCAGAAATGCATCTCAGAACATACAACACATCAAACCTTGAGGTGGATGGGCTACAACAGCAGAAGACCACATCAGGTTCCACTCCTGTCAGCCAATAACAGGAATCTGAGGCTATAATGGGCACAGACTCACTGAAACTGGACAGTTGAAGACTGGAAAAAGACCAGGTGATTTTTTTCTATTCTTCAACTGTCCAGTTTGGGTGAGTCTGTGCCCATGATAGCCTCAGATTCTTGTTCTTGACTGACAGGAGTGGAACCTGATGTGGTGGTCTGCTGTTGTAACCCATCCACCTCATGGTTTGATGTTTTGTGCATGATGAGCTGCTTTTCTGCTCACCACAGTTGTAAAGAGTGATTTTTTCAATGGTGTGTTTTTCGCACCATTCTGTGTAAACGCTAGAGACTGTTGTGTGTGAAAATACCAGGATATCAGCAGTTTCTGAAATACTCCATGCCACAAGCAAAGTCACAGAGATCACACTTTTTCTTCATTCTAATGTTCCTTGTGAACATTACCTGAAGCTCTTGACCTGTATCTGCATTATTTTTTTCATTGCACTGCTGCCACATGATTGGCTGATTAGAGAACTGCATGAATGTGCAGGTGGCCAGGTGTTCCTAATAAACAGTAGACGCTGAGTGTATATACTGTTGTGAAAGAGTAATGATTCATAATCACACTATCCAGTGTCAGTCAGAAGAGGATGGGTTTGCTTTAGTCTGGTTCCTCTTAAGCTTTCTTTTTCTTGCCACTGTAGCCTCTGGTGTCATCATTTGGGATCTAACTCTACATCCACATTTCTAAAAAATCTGTATTTAATGTTGGCAGCTAACTTGGCTAAATTCATTACCCCAGCATTTATTTTTACCACATTATTATATTATCATGAATATGTTTTATTATTTCATTCATTAAGCATTCATCTTCAGGAGCCACTTTACCCTGCAGGGGATCCAGAGCTTATCCTGGGAAAACTGGGCATTAGGCAGGGTATGAACTCTGGATGGGATGCCAGTACATCACATATGTTTTATTACTCCACACTAAATGACAGATTGATACTTGATGACTGCTAGTCTGTGGTACATATACAAATCCTGTAATAATTTACACTCAATGCTAGTTTAGTGCACATATCTGGTGAAGTTGTCATCTGGCTAGCTATATATATATATATATATATATATATATATATATATATATATATATATATATATATATATATATATATATACACACATATATATACACACATATATATACACACATATATATACACACATATATATACACACATATATATACACACACACACACACACACACACACACACACACACACACACACACACACACACACAGTATCTCACAAAAGTGAGTACACCCCTCACATTTTTGTAAATATTTTATTATATCTTTTCATGGGACAACACTGACGAAATGACACTTTGCTACAGTGTAAAGTAGTGAGTGTACAGCTTGTATAACAGTGTAAACTTGCTGTCTCCTCAAAATAACTCAACACACAGCCACTTATGTCTAAACCGCTGGCAACAATGTGAAAATGTCCAAATTGGGCCCAAAGTGTCAATATTTTGTGTGGCCACCATTATTTTCCAGCACTGTCTTAACCCTGTTGGGCATGGAGTTCACCAGAGCTTCACAGGTTGCCACTGGAGTCCTCTTCCACTCCTCTATGACAACATCACAGAGCTGGTGGATGTTAGAGACCTTGCGCTTCCGTTTGAGGATGCCCCACAGATGCTCAATAGGGTTTAGGTCTGGAGACATGCTTGGCCAGTCCATCACCTTTACCCTCAGCTTCTTTAGCAAGGCAGTGGTCGTCTTGGAGGTGTGTTTGGGGTCGTTATCATGTTGGAATACTGCCCTGCGGCCCAGTTTCCAGAAGGGAACTGCTTCAGTATGTCACAGTACATGTTGGCATTCATGGTTCCCTCAATGAACTGTAGCTCCCCATTGCCGGCACCACTCATGCAGCCCCACACCATTACACTTCCACCACCATGCTTGACTGTAGGCAAGACACACTTGTCTTTGTACTCCTCACCTGGTTGCCGCCACACACGCCTGACACCATCTGAACCAAATAAGTTTATCTTGGTCTCATCAGACCACAGGACATGGTTCCAGTAATCCATGTCCTTAGTCTGCTTGTCTTCAGCAAACTGCTTGCAGGCTTTCTTGTGCATCATCTTTAGAAGAGGCTTCCTTCTGGGATGACAGCCATGCAGACCAATTTGATGCAGTGTGCGGCGTATGGTCTGAGCACTGACAGGCTGACCCCCCCACCCCTTCAACCTCTGCAGCAATGCTGGCAGCACTCATACGTCTATTCTGCAACGCCAACCTCTGGATATGACGCTGAGCACGTGCACTCAACTTCTTTGGTCGACCATGGAGAGGCCTGTTCTGAGTGGAACCTGTCCTGTTAAACCGCTGTATGGTCTTGGCCACCGTGCTGCAGCTCAGTTTCAGGGTGTTGACAATCTTCTTATAGCCTAGGCCATCTTTATGTAGAGCAACAATTCTTTTTTTCAGATCCTCAGAGAGTTCTTTGCCATGAGGTGCCATGTTGAACTTCCAGTGACCAGTATGAGAGAGTGTGAGAGCGATAACACCAAACTTAACACACCTGCTCCCCATTCATACCTGAGACCTTGTAACACCATCGAGTCACATGACACCAGGGAGGGAAAATGGCTAATTGGGCCCAATTTGGACATTTTCACTTAGGGGTGTACTCACTTTTGTTGCCAGTGGTTTAGACATAAATGGCTGTGTGTTGAGTTATTTTGAGGGGACAGCAAGTTTACACTGTTATACAAGCTGTACACTCACTACTTTACATTGTAGCAAAGTGTCATTTAGTCAGTGTTGTCCCATGAAAAGATATAAAATATTTACAAAAATGTGAGGGGTGTACTCACGTTTGTGAGATACTGTAATTACATACATACATATACATACATATACATATATATATATATATATATACATATATACATATACATACATACATACATATACATATATACATATATATATATATATATATATATATATATATATTACACATACATATATACACACACACACACACACACACACACACACACACACACACACACACACACACACAGTATATTAAAATCCACAGTGCAACTCAAAGTCCAACAGGGCACGTGCTCAATAATGGTGGATGGTGTTTGATTGGGTTTGTTCATACTGTGAGTATGGCAGTAACATCCAAGAGTGGTACAGAAGTGGTGCATGTTAAAATAAATAAGTGCACTGGTGTACAAGATGATTTGGGCTAGCATTCATTTAGAGTGCATATCAAAAGGCACATTCCATGGGTTAAATGTAGTAATTGCCTTGGTCTCACAGTCTCAGTTTGCCAACACTACAGGTCCTGGAGGACAGGCTGCACCAGCTGAGTAAGAACTCTGGCTGGCCACCTGAGGGCTGCATCTCCTGCTGCTTCTGAAAATTCGTCTTCACCACTCTCCAAAAACTGGCTCTGACTGATGCCAATGTCCCCTACTGCTGTTCATGTGGACTTAGCCAATACTTTGGCCTGCTTAGCTTCAAGTAAGTCACTTTCAGTGGTATCCAAACCCATCCAATCTCATAACATTTCAGTGAAAAGGGTACCAGAACTCAAAACTGGTGAATAATCAAACTCTACCATATGCACTCATTAAAATATTAAAATGCACTAATATTAAAAACTATGCTGACTTCTGGCTGACAGGCCTCACACTAAGAGCACACCTTTATCTTTCCTAAATAAAGACAAAAACACAAGACTTTTTCCCTCTCTCTCCATCAAAAATAATGTACCTGTTGGCATCACTAGTATGTCTTCTACTCTGAAGACTGATGTATCAACAAGCAACAAAACAAACCATTCGTTTCCTACTGTAATTAAAACAAACATCATCATCTAAAAGATCATCAACAAATCAAGTTAAAGAAATTCACCACAGTTAATCTCTGAAGAACAAATAGCAGGGATGGTGTGGCAAGTTGGATATGTCTGTTTGCATTGTGTGAATGGAGTCATAGAGATAGATGAGATAAGGTTGCTCAGATTTCTTTGTTTGTTTTCTTCAAGGTTAATTCCAAGGTACATAGTTTGAGATACATATCCTTAATCACGCTATATGACATGCATGCATGTTTACACACACAAACATGCAAGTAGAGCTGCAGCTATTAGGCAACATAATTGATGATTGAGGACAATGTCGATTTGGAAAAATTATCAACATGGGTTAAACAACAGCTGAAACATATTACATTGCAAGAGCACACAGGCCTTTATCCCTGGGTAGAATGTAATTGAATAGTGAAGCTGTTGGAGGCTGCCACACTGTTGCTGCAAGTGCACCACATAGCACTGTGAACAAAACAGTTTTCAGTGGCCCAGCACTGTTAAGGCAGTTTTACAAAACAGACTGACTGAATTCACTTGCAACATATAAGCATCTTGCATAGATATCAAGAAGCCAAATGGAGTCATCAGCCAAAAAGTGAAGGGGGAAAAGGAAAAGAAAAAAAGAAAAAAAAAAAAAAAACAGGTATGCAATAGAAAACATACCTGCAACACTATGTGAGAAATCGCACATCACAGGCAGAACTTTTTTTGGTTTGTTTAAAACAAATTGTTTATCAAACTCTTTATTTGTAATGTAATTACATGTGCATTCTGAGATGATTTCTACTCACCATGGTTGTAAAGAGTGATTATTTGAGTTACTATAGACCTTCTGTCAGCTCAAACCATTCTGGTCATTTTCCTTTTATCTTCCTCATCAACAAGGTGTTTCAGCCTGCAGACCCTCTGCACACAGGATTTTTGTTTTTTTGTTTTTTGCACCATTCTGTGTAAACTATAGAGACTGTTGTGTGTTAAAATTCCAGGAGATCAGTAGTTTTTGAAATACTCAAACCAGCCCATCTGGCAACAACCATGCCACCAAGTCACAGAGATCACATTTTTTTCCCCATTCTGATGTTTAATGTGAACATTAACTGAAGCTCTTGACTTGTATCTGCATGATTTTATGCAGAGTGCTGCTGCCACATGATAACTGCTTAAATGAGCAGGTATAAAGGTGTTCCTATTAAAGTGGATGGTTAGTGTATGTGTCCCAGACCACCTCTAAATGTGGCTTGAGTGATCAGCTCACAATGCATCTTCACGACGCATTTGAACCCATTCACACCTATACTTAGCGCTGTCCACTTGTGATTTAATCACCCAGGACGCATGTTAAAGGGAGGTGTGAATGGGGCCTAAGGAACTGAGGGTGCTCATATCAACTAAGGACTGGGCCTAAAAATCTGGCAACAGAAAGGAATACCGCCTTGCAAAATGGCACTTTAAAAGGGCCAGATATTGGGAATGGCTGGAGAACAACTTCACAGAAAAAAGTAGGACTTACTGGTGCTCCTAGCAGATCAGCACTAGGACACTGCAGATCGGCTAGCTCCTATAGTCACCCGGATTATCAAAACCTAACTGCAGTTATGCAGAGCCCCAGACTGCTTCAAAGTTTCCTATACTCATAAAGGACAACATAACAGGACTGAAGGATTATAGACCAGTTGCTCTAATATCAGTCACCATGAAGACCTTTGAGCAGCTGATACAGTCGATACTTATGTCCATTGCAGAGTCACTACCTGGCCATCTACAGTTTGCCTACAGAGCAAAATGCCCTGAAAAGGTTCTACTCAGCCTTATAGAGTATGTGCCCACTACCTCCATCACAGTCTGGGTCCCCTCTGACACTTCTATCTGCAAAAACAGACTGCAGAAAGTGGTCCACTCAGCTGAGGAGATCATTGGCTGTGGACTCACCAAATTAAAGGACCTGTACACCTGAAGTTTAAGAACACCTCTTTCCTCTCTGTGTTGAGTTGTATATGGAATATACAACTCCTGTCAAACCCTGGGGCATTTCTACTGCTGTGGCTCCACCCACCCTATATATTTTCCTGATACAGCCTGTGTTTATTTCAGGACTCCTATTTATACTGGTCATATTAAATGTCCTTTCAACACACTTGGTGCAGTTTGCCTTTACTCTTCTATACCTGTTTACTGAAATAACTTATAGTCATACTATCTGGGGGGATATATTAGGTGGCAAGTGAACAGTCAGTTCATTTTTGATGTGCTTGAAACAGGAAAAATGGGCAAGCATAAGGATCCGAGTGACTTTGACAAGGGCCAAATTGTGATGGCTAGACAACTAGGTCAGAGCATCTCCAAAATGGCAGGTTTTGTTGGGTGCTCCATCTGGTCTGATCCCACAGAAGAGCTACTGTAGCACAAATTGCTACAAAAAAAAAAGTTAATGCTGGCTATGATAGAAAGGTGTCAGAGGACAAACTGCATCGCAGCATGCTGCATATGAGCTGCGTAGCCACAGGCTGGTCAGTCAGCTCACAGAGACCCCCGTCCACTGACAAAATGCCTACAACGGCATGTGAGCATCAGATCTGGACCACTGAGCAATGGAAGAAGGTGTCCTGGTCTGATAAATCGCGTTTTCTTTTACATCATGTGGACGGCCGAGTGAGAGTGAGTCGCTTAGTGTGATGGTAGTGTGATGCTCTGGGCAATGTTCTGCTGGGAAACCTTGGGTCCTGGCTTTCATGCAGATGTTACTTTGACATGTACCACCTACCAAAACATTATTGCAGAACAAGTACATCCCTTCAAGGCAGCAGTATTCCAAGTGGCAGTGGCCTCTTTCAGCAGGATAATGCGCCCTGCCACACTGCAAAAATTGTTCAGGAATGTTTTGAGGAACATGACAAAGTGTTCAAGGTATTGACGTGGCCTCCAAATTCCGAGAAAAAAAAAAAAAACATTCAGCCCAGTTAGTGGTGCTTAAATCATGTGGAAAATTTAGAGCAGATAATGCTGAGGGAAGACACGACCTGATGGGTAGAATGGAGAGAACCCCAACTCTAGCATGTTACTGGAATCCAGCTAACTTAGTAAGCTCAAAGTGAAAGCATGTGGTATAGCATGCAACCATGTTTCAGTCATGTATTCACAGGCCCACAGGTTTTTTAGATTTCAAGGATGTGAAATGCTCGGAGGACATGGCACTGAGATATAACCTAAACCATCAGGAAGAATGATAGCTTTAATTTGCATTTTGTTGTTGCCCAGTATCCTTAATCAACTAACTCATGAACAAGTGCACTGAGTGACAGCTAATATGGCTAGCAATACTAATGACTCAAACCAACTCAACGCTAGCAGGTGCCACGAATTTACATAGAGAACCCCAGTAAACACTAAAAATGCATGGGGGGGAAAAAAAAAAAAAAAATCACCACAGAAAAAGAAATGATTGGAGTCATGGTGTACATGCGTATGAGGAAATAAAGGGAAAGATGACCATATGATGACAATTATTGAAAATACTACATCACTTTGTGTCTTTTTGAAAGGACTTAATAGACCTGATGTGTTCACAAGAATTTAGTCACATACTCAGGTAAACTGTACAAATAAACCAGATCAATTATCTGGTTATCAATTATTTCCACAGAAATAGTTGTAAACAACCACCTGGTAAACTTGGCATGGAAAGACATCCATTAAAAACTTGCAACTTTTAAGCTTCAGTAAAATCAACACTATATGGCCAAATGTTTGTGGGCACCTGATCATCACACCCATACATTGCCTTCCACTAATATTGGCACCCTTGGTAAATATGTGGTAAATATGAGCAAAGAAGCCTGTGAAAAATTGTCCTTATTGTTTAACCTTTTGATATTTTGTTCAAAAATTCACAAAAATACTCTGCTCTCATAGATATCAAACAATTGCAAACAAAACACAGGACAGGTTTAAAAAAATATCTTTGATAAATATAAGTGTGCAACAATTATTGGCACCCCTATGAATTCATGAGGAAAATATATTTGCAGTACATTCCCATATGTTACATTTTTTTAGTACACCTGGGTGACTAGGAACAGGAAATGTTCAACCATGACTTCCTGTTTCACAGGGGTATAAATATGAGGCAACACATAGGCCAAATTCCCTTAGTCATTCATAACAATGGGTAAGACCATGTAGTATAGCTGTGATGTGCAGCAAAAGGTTGTTGAGGTTCACAAAATGGGAAGTGGCTATAAGAAAATAGCACAAGCACTGAAAATGCCCATTTCCACCATCAGGGCAATAATTAAGAAGTTCCAGTCAACTGGAAATGTTATGAATAAACCTGGAATTGGACATATGTCTACATTGTCTCAATGCACTGTGAAGAGGATGGTTCGAGTGGCCAAAAAATCTCCAATGATCACAGCTGGAGAGTTGCAGAAGTTAGTTGCGTCTTGGAGTCAGAAAGTCTCCAAAACTACAATCCGAAGTCATCCACATCACCACAAGTTGTTTGGAAGGGTTTCAAGAAAAAGGTAGCGCAAAGTATTGACTAAAAAGGTGCCAATAATTGTTGCACACCTATATTTAACAAAGGTTTTTTTTGATAAACCTGTGTTTTGTTTTCAATTGTTTGATATCCATGATAGCAGAGTGTTTTTGAGAATTTAAAAATAATTAATTAATTAATTAATTAATTAATTAATTAATTAATTAAAAAACACAATGAAAGGTTAAACAATAAAGACCTTCTTTGCTCATATTTACCAAGGGTACCAATATTAGTATTATGTGCTTGTTGAACATCCTATTCCAGATTTAGAACCTCCACTCTTCTGGGAAGGCTTCCACTAGTTTTTTGGAATGTGGATGGGGGATTTGCCCATTCAGCCACAAGAGCATTAGTGAGGTTGGGCACTGATGTTGGGCAAGGAGTCATGTAGTCAGTGCTCCAATTCATCCCAAAAGTGTTCAGTGGGGTTGAGGTCAGGTTATTTTGTGCAGGCCACTCGAGTTTTGCACTCCAGCCTTGGCACACCAAGTCTTCATGGACCTTGCTTTGTGCAAAGGGGTACTGTCATGCTGTCATCCTTGGATATTGGACTGATGTCATCTCCACACAGTACAGGATATAAAATTTCCAATTATTACACAAACGAGAACTAAATATATGAAATAGATGAATAGAGCAAGTGAATTGTGGCTGCATACACCATCTCACTCAAAACTTGCCAAAGACACATAATGCATTTAAATATTTTGCCACAAAATGGCTTACGAGTTGCTATCAGCAGAACAACAGCAACATGCCCCAAAACATGACTTACATGGGAATTCCTCCACCACCAACAAGTTTAGTCCTTCTTGTTACTAATTTGTATGCCAGAACTACCCTTAAAATATACTTCAAACATGAAGGAAGCTATTGAAGAAAAACTACAACCCCAACTCCAAAAAAGTTGGGACACTGTGTAAAATGTAAATAAAAACAGAATGCAATGATTTGCAAATCTCATAAACCCATATGTTACTCACAGTAGAACATAGAAAACATATCAAATGTTTAAACTGAGGAAATGTACCGTTTTAAGGAGAAAATAAGGTAATTTTGAATTTGATGGCCACAACACGTCTCAAAAAAGTTGGGATGGGGGCAACAAAAGGCTGGAAAAGTAAGTGTTACTAAAAAGAAACAGCTAGAGGAACATTTTGCAACTAATTAGGTTAATTGGCAACAGGTCAGTAACATGATTGGGTATTAAAGAAAATAAAATTAAAAAAAAGTATATTAGCGAGGCAGAGTCTCTCAGAAGTAAAGATGGGATGTAATCTGGATGGAAGTATATGTTGCTCTAAAGCCTATATATACCGTTCAGCACTGATGGTGGCTCTCCAGATGTGCAAGCTGCCCATTCCATAGGCACTAATGCACCCCATATCATCAGAGATCCAGACTTTTGAACTGAGCGCTGACAAAAAGCTGGATGATCCCTCTCCTCTTTAGTCCTCTTTAGTTTAGGGGACCATGGTTTCCAAAAAGAATTTCAAATTTCGATTAGTCTGACCACAGAACATTTGCCTCACTTTCCATTATCAACATGGGTTGATAATGGAAATTTCCACTTTGCCTCAGTCCATTCTAAATGTTTATATGTTCACATATGGCTCCTTCTTTGCATGATAGAGCTTTAACCTGCATTTGTGGATGGCATGGCGAACTGTGTTCACAGACAATGAGTTCTGGAGGTGTTTCTGAGCCCATGCAGTGATTTCCATTACAGAATCATGCCTGTTTTAAATGCCACCTGAGGGCCCGAAGATCACTGGCATGCAATATTGATTTTCGCCATTGTCCCTTGCACACATTTCTCCAGGTTCTCAGAATCTTTTGATGATATTATGTACTGTAGACGATGAGATTCATAGTCTTCACAATTTTACATTGAGGAACATTATTCTGAAATTGTTCCACAAATTGTAGATGCAGTTTTTCTCAGATAGGTGAACCTCTGCCCATCTTTACTTCTGAAAGACTCTGCCTCTCTAAGATACTCTTTTTATACCCAATCATGTTACTGACCTTTTGCCAATTAACCATGTTTTTCTTTTTAGTAACACTTACTTTTCCAGCCTTTTGTTGCCCCCGTCCCAACTTTTTTGAGACGTGTTGCTGCCATCAAATTCAAAATTACCTTATTTTTTTCTTAAAATGGTACATTTCCTCAGTTTAAAGATTTGGCATGTTTTCTATGTTCCATTGTGAATAACATATGGGTTTATGAGATTTGCAAATCATTGCATTGTTGTTTTTTTTACATTTTACACAGCGTCCCAACTTTTTTGGAATTGGGGTTGTATTTCAGAATCTTAAAAAATAAAACAGAATTAAAACTATAAAATTATTCTGTTTGTTTATTAAATCCATTTACTTCTCTTAGGTACACTGTAAATTACATAAAAATCAAAGAATAGATTACATCATTTAAAGAGAGAGAGTACATCGTTTAATTACTTTTGCATGTAATTAAGTCCTACAGTTTAAGACAGATGTGTCAAATGAATTTTGTTTTATTTAGGTGTCTGTCTTAGCATAGGTTACTCACCTGAGAACCATCTTTCAGCTTGAGGATGCACTCCATGGTGTTGATTGTGACGACCACTGGTTCTGAGCTCAACTTGGTCCATGGTACATGGATTCGCAACTCATGGATATGACCACTTAGGAAAGTGAAGGGAAGCTTCAGTTCCTGTACCACATGCAAACAAATACAGACAATAAACAACAGACTATAAACCATAGCTTTATCCCATGCATAAGTAAATAAGAGACACCAAATAGCTGATATAAGGAATGCTTGTTTCAATAAAGGCCTGTTAAAATGTTCTAAACCATTGGATCTGTGCTGTTTTAAAGAACAAGAGCAGGCTGAGCAAACTCAGTAGGAGAAACTCCACACAACAGCTCAATCACACAATCACAGAGCAAAACATTACCAAATAAAATAGACTGAAGTTGTAGCTCTTCAAACCATATAATTGAATAGGAGTTACTACAATTTGAGGTGCTCGTTCAATTCCGCAGTTACTGTTGTGTCTTGTACTTCATCTTGTCTTGAGCATTCAGCAACTATCCTGTAAAGTGCCCATCTATTCCAATGAGAACGCATTGAAGGAGAAGAGACACAAATTCAGAGAACGGAACAGGTGGTCACAGAAATGCTTAGGCTACAGAAGCAGCTTAGTGCCTGACTATCAGGCCATAAAGGCAATTCCAGACAACAGAATATAATTTATGGCATTGCAGGAGGGCTCTGAGGACAATACAACCATGATAGTATTTCAGGACCCCAACTAGACCTGAACCCCTTCACCAACCAACAACTAGAGAGAGAACCCACTGTGCATTAGCCCACAGACCCATAGACCAGTCAAAACCCAGATCCATCATAAAATTTTGGAGTTAAAAAAAATGAAAGAAGAGATAAGGCTTGTGTCTTGGCCAATACAGGCTTTATTATGGCAACAAACTTTTAATGGAGTGCAGAAACTATGCAGAGACAGATGAAGTCCTGAAAGACAGATAGATTGGATTCAAAGAACTTTTTCCAGCAAGGCTGAGAGTGTACTACAGCAATGGAACGTTTAACCTTAGCGGTTCTTTCTAGCAGCACTTTACACTGTTCACCCACTAGCCTGCCATCATGAGCAACTTGGGGTTCAGTGTCTTGCCCAAAGACACTTCGGTATGTGGAGGCAAGTGGGCCGGGAATCGAACCGCCAACCCTGTGATTGGTGGACAACCCACTCTACCACCTGAGCCGCCCCAGCCATTACAGTCAGTGAACAACCTACTTAACTGATAGAACAAAGATTAAACTGGCAGACAATGCACGGGAATACCTTGTGTCGTAATAAGTGGGTTGGGTCTGAGAGCAAAAGATGAATATGATATGATAGATCAGAATTTCAGTTTTAATTTCTTGATATTTACATCTAAATGTGTTAAACAATTTAGAACATGGCACCTTTTGTTTGAACCAATTTTTCAAATATCAAATTTATTGGAACATGACTGACAGGTGTTTATTGTTACTCAGGTGTGCCCTGTTAGATTGATTGTTTAAACAATGAATAGTTTTGAATGTCTACGCTTGATTTGAGTCCAGGGTTTTTTTCTGTGAAAACTGCATGGGTTGTTAAAAAGAATAAAGCAACATGAAATCCAGAGATCTGTCTATGGAAGAAAAGCAAGTCATTCTGAAGCTGAGAAAAGAGGGAAAATCATTGATCAAGCATTGGACACAGCCAATACAACAATTTGGAATGTCCTGAAAAAGAAAGCAACCACTGGTGTACCAGACATCGAACATGTCGGCCATGGAAAACAGCAGCAGCTGATGCAAACATTGTGAGAGCTATGAAGAAAAACCCAAAAAAACAACCGTCAGTGATATCACCAACAACCTCCACAGGCCATGGGTAAAGGTATCACAATCCACCATGCAAAGAAGAGCAGAAATATAGAGGCTATGCAACAAGACGCAAACCACTCATCAGCAGTAAAAATCAGATAGCCAGACTGGAATTCACAAAGATATACAGAGATGAGAAACAAAAGTTCTGGAACCAAAATTAACATCAACCAAAGTGATGGAAAGGCCAAAGTGTGGAGAAAAAAGGATCTGTTCATGATCCAAAGCATACAAGCACAGTGGGGGCTTAGACTTGCATGGCTGCTTCTGGAACGGGCTCACTAATCTATACTGATGATGAAACTCATGATGTTAGTAGCAGAATGAATTCAGAAGTCTACAGAAACATTGTCTGCCAATTTACAGAGAAATGCATGCAATAAAAATGGGAGGAACTTCATCATGCAGCAAGACAATGATCTAAAACACACTGCCAACACAACAAAGGACTTCATCAGTGGAAAAACTGGAAAGTTTTAGCCAAGGCAATCACCAGACTTTAACCCATGCATTTCACTTCCTGAAGAGGAGACTGAAGGGAGAAACCGCCCAAAACAAACAGCAACTGAAGGAAGCTGCAGTACAAGCCTAGAAAAGCATCAGAAAAGAAGAACGCAGCAGTCTGACGTCAGTGGGCCACCAGCTGATACATGCATGCATGCATACATACACTGATCAGCCATAACATTAAAACCACCTGCCTAATATTGTGTAGGTTCCCCTTGTGCCGCCGAAACAGCTCTGATCCGTCGAGGTATAGACTCCACAAGACCTCTGAAGGTATGCTGTGGTATCTGGCACCAAGACGTTTGCAGCACATCCTTTATGTCCTGTAAGTTAAGAGGTGGGGCCTCCACGGATCGGACTTGTTTGTCCAGCACATCCCAGAGAGGCTAAATCAGATTGAGATCTGGGGAATTTGGAGGCCAAGTCAACACCTTGAACTCTTTATCATGATCCTCAAACCATTCCTGAAACCATTCCCCAATTTTTGTGTGCAGTGTGGTAGGGCACATTATCCTGCTGAAAGAGGCCACTGCCATTAGGGAATACTATTGCTATGAAGGGGTGTACTTGGTCTGCAACAATGTTTAGGTAGATGGTACTTATCAAAGTAAAATCTACATGAATGCCAGGACCCAAGGTTTCCCAGCAGAACATTGCCCAGAGCATCACACTGCGTCTGCCAGCTTGCCTCTTCCCATACTTCATCCTAGTGCAATCTCTTCCCCAGGTAAGTGACACACACGCACCCGGCCATCCACATGATGTAAAAGGAAACATGATTCATCAGACAAGGACACCTTCTTCCACTGCCCAGTTCTGTTGCTCACGTGCCCATTGTAGGTGCTTTTGGCAGTGGACAGGGGTCGGCATGGACACTCTGACTGGTCTGTGGACACGCAGCACCATACACAGCACCATACACAGCAAGCTGCGATGCACTGTGTGTTCTGACACCTTTCTATCATAGCCAGCATTAACTTTTTCAGCAATTTGTGCTACATAAGCTCTTCTGTGGGATCAGACCAGACAAGCTAACCTTTGTTCCACACGCACATCAATGACCCTGTGGCCAGTTCACCGGTTGTCCTTCCTTGGACAACTTTTGGTAGGTAGTAACCACTGCATACCAGGAACACCATAACAATTTGGCCCTTGTCAAAGTCGCTCATATCCTTACACTTGCCCATTTTTCCTGCTTCCAACACATTAACTTCGAGAACTGACCCCTTGACAGGTGCCAGTGTAAGGAGATAATGTTATTCACTTCAACTGTCAGTGGTTTTAATGTTATGGCTGATCAGAGTATTTTATACATAGATACATACATACATACATACATAGACATGTAGTTCCAGTCAGTTTAATCACCGTTCTAAATTAATGCACTGCCTATAAACAATTGTAACCATAGTAACATACAGTATATTGTTGCATACAGTAGTTAAAATCACAGCTCTTCATTATTAGTATGACAGCACAGATGCAGGTAATTCAAATGGTTACAAATGGTACATGGAAATTTCATTCTGTTTGATATTTTATTTTAAAACACTGAAACTCAAAATCAATTATTATAAGGTGACGTTGGATTTATGTTGGATTGGATTATCTCTTTTGGGATACGCATGTACCATCTTTGCACATACTGTTGGAGTGATTTTGGCCCATTCTTCTTGGCAGATTTGCCCCAGGTTGTTCAGGTTGGTTGGGTGATGCTTGTTTACTGCAATTTTCAAATAGTGAAAGATTTGCAATGGAATAGAGATCAGGATTTTGACTGGCCCACTGTACATTTTCCTTTCTGTTCTTGAGCCACTCCAATTTTGCTTTGGCCTTGTGCTTGGAATCACTGTCCTGCTGAATGGTAGCTTGTTCCTCCCAAGCTTCAGTTTTTTTAGCAGACTGAAGCAGGTTCTCTTGCAGTATTTCCCTATATTTTGCTCCATCCATTCTTCCTTCAATTCTAACAAGATGCCCAGTCCCTGCTGATGAGAAGCATCCCCACAGCATGATGCTTGGTGTGTCTTGAGGCATGGGAGGTTTTAGGTTTGTGCCACATATAGCACTTTAAGTTTTGGCCGAAAAGCTCTATCTTGGTCTAATCTGACCACAAAACCTTTTCCTACATCACAGCTGGGTCACTCTCATGCTTTCTGACAACTCCAGACATGTTTTCAGATGGTACTTTTTGAGTAATGGCTTTTTTCTTGCCCTCCCATACAAGCCAGTGCTATGCAGTGCACTTGATATGGTTGATTAGTGCACCATTACTCCCAGCCACTGAATTCTGTAGCTCATTCAAAGTGATTGGTGGCCTCTCTGTGGCTTCTCTCACAAGTCTCCCTCTTGTTTGAGAGGGACAGCCTTTTCTTGGCAGGGCCTGAGTAGTGTGATGCAGCTTCCACTTCCTGATTACTGAGGGTCAGTCCATCTCAAGTGGTCCAATTGTAAGGTTGGTTGCTTGACCATTTTTAATTATGCTTTTTTTTTTTTTTTTTTTGAATGATTTCTTTTATGTCTGGCATTGCAAAACCACCAGTTTTTTTTTTTTTTTTTTTTTTTTTTTTTAACTTGTTTTAACTACGACAGCCATTTTGTGTCACGGTCAAGTTTTAGGCACCCTATTTTTTTTTTTTTTTTAGTACAAACTTTGTTATAGATTTTTTTTAATTATTTTATGACTTCTACATTATCAAATCAGTACAAAAAAACATTTTAGATTCCCAAACATTAGTTTTCTAGCACAAAATTAAAGGTTTAAAAAAATGTTTGTATGTAATTACAGAAAGCAGCATATTACGTAAGAGACCACTTTTCAGACAAAAAACACAATGAAGGCTGCTGGATTTTGCTGCAAAAATAAGAAGCAAGTGCGAAAGTCAAAGTCTCCAGAAGAACTGTGGCTAGTTCTGCAAGATGCTCAATAAAACTTACCAGCTAATTTCCTTGTATAACTGCACAAATTGTACCGGAGACTACTATTTTTATTTTTGTCACACCAAATAGTGACTCATTTAATTTACTACTGTTTACTTGTCTTTACAGTATTTTATTTATGTAGAAACATTTAATTACATTATTTTGAAGGCATCTTTGCACTACAGCATTTCTTTGCATGTGCCTAAAACTTTTGCACAGAACTATATATTGCTATATTCAGTATAGCAAAAACAAAAGAATTGGCCTTGCTATTGCAATACTTTCAGGGGGTTGTATACACTATTTACTCAACTATTGGCTTTTTAATGGCAATAATGAAATAGTTTAATGAATTTAAACCATTTATGCACAGGCACTGATATAGGTGTACAACCCATAATGAAGGTTTAAAATTTCTCTACAAATGCGTTTTTTTTTTTTAAAAAGATTCTTTTACCTGCTCCAGAACATCTAGCTTGAGATCCAACTTGCTGAGCACCACATCGCCCCCCCAGAGTGAGAGCTGCAGATCAGAAGGTTTCAGGTTCTTGATGTAACGGTTCACGTAGCTCATCAACAATGGAGTGACGTATGACTCCAGCATCCTGACTGTCTCTCAGCCCTGCACAGAGAAATCATGGTACAGAAAAAGCAGGCACTGGCTGATGCATGAACTTGCATGAACTGATGCATGAACAGGAGGTGATGGATTACCATGGTGTACTGTTTAGTAGCACTTTGTATTTGGCACACTGCATAGGAGACAAAACTCAGAGTCAACTCATCAGTTAATAGCTAGGTTTAGTATTTACAGAAGGGAAACGTGTTGGAGCTTTCCTCTGTTTTCAAATGTGCTATCTTTTTCTTCATTAGATGGTGCTCAGTTGAGTCTCGATTAACTTAGCTGCTTATATTACAGGTCATCATGAATGTTTAGTGGATATTTTCATTAAATTTGGCTTGTTGAAAAGATAACTTTAGTCAATACAATTTACATTAGTCAAAAAATGCAAAATAATGGCCACAGTCAATCATTTTAGTCAAATATGTTATCAGACTAGTAATTCTCTACCACAATAAAGTTTGATTTATTATGTTAACATCCTGTCAAGGAGTTATTTCCATCACCACTGACTGTGCTGCTGAAAAGAGACATGTTGAGCTGGTGTAAGTATTAGTATTAGTAAGTCCATCAATATAGCAGAGTTGGAAAACAAATTATGGAACTGGCAGCAAGCATGGGCCAAATACAAGAGCTGTTAGCAGGAATTCAACAGCACAATGAAGTACAGAGCTCGACGGAATCTAGTACAGCTGGCTGAGGCACACCTTGATGTGGTGTGTCTCATTCTCTGAACTCGAGGCACACGTCAACAGAAACTGCTGCTAGCTCATCTTTGGAGCAGTCTGAAGATTCAAGTGCTGCACAGGAGAACAGCAGCAACACTGAATATGCTGCAGACTGATGTTAAAACACACAGCACTAGCCGCTGTTCGTACCTGGACAGGTCTGTGACTAACAGGTCCAAGAGGCATTAAATCATTGCCTCCTTCTTTTGGCAACATGAACAAAACACATGAAGCAACAGAATGCCTTAAGCTGTTCATCTGTATTCACCCCCGTTCCTGTGAACCCCCTAAACGAGTTCTGTTTTATAGGTCACATGATCTCGATATATACCTGCTCCTGGAAGAACCCAGAGTATGTTAGAGAACATACCTAAACACACAGCATCAAAGAGACCAAGTCCAGGACAAAGTTTTAGAAAAATATCAATCATTGTTTGGTTATAAAAAAAATTTTTTTAAAAATCCCAAACTTTGAACATTCCACAGCATGACATTAAATCCATTACTAAAAATGCAGTTGTAAGTAATCCTCTCTAAAAGTAAAGGACAATTATACACACAGGTTATTCAACAATTGGCTTTTTTTCCCAAAGGTACATCTAATGTTAATAGCAGGTTAAAAGGTAAAATAAAAAGTGCCAAACAGTCACCTAAATAACAAAGTAAAAAATAAAATAAAATCAACATTTCATGTCTAAACCTAACAAATTCACTCGGTCCCACGTGTTCATGCACGAGTGGCAATATGTAGTTACAATGATGTGCGCTTTGCAAATGTATTCACTGCATTTCTTGCACAGGATGCTGGTTTTTATGTCCCTTAGGGTCAAAATTATAACCAGGGTTGCTAGGTCTCAGCAACATTTCCATCATGACTACATCTCAAAACCTGCACATAAAGACCCGAAACTATCCCTGAAACTTTTGCTCAGTCCTTGCATAAGGATTTCTTCCCCGCAATATCTGCAATATTCCTTTTAGTCATCATCTAGTGTGGACACTCCATAATCAATCTCTCACTCTTTGCAATATACATTATTTGGCCTAAAATATGTGGACACCTGACCATCACAACCAGATGTGCTTTTTGAAAATCCCATTCCCATGGGCATTACTATGGACTTGGTCCACCCTTTGCTGTTATAATAACCTCCACTCTTCTGGAAAGGCTTTCCGTTAGATTTTGGAGCTTGGCTGTGGGGATTTGCCCATTCAGCCACAAGAGCATTAGTGAGGACATCAGGTACTGATGTCGGACAAGGAGCCCTGGAATGCAATCAGCGTTCCAATTCATTCAAAAAGTATTCTGTGGGGTTGACGTCAAGGCTCTGTGCAGGCCACTCCAGTTCTTCCACATAAACACAACACGCAAACCATGTCTTCAAGGACCTCCATTGCAAAAAGTCACATTGAAGAAACAGGTTAGCTCCAGTGAAGGAACATCTTAAATCTACAGTATATCTACAAAGACATTCTAGGCAACTAGGACTTGGTTTTCCCACCATGTTCCAAAAGTTTTTAACTTTAAAAACATGACCATCCCGACCCTGATTATAACTTTGTGTGTGTGTTGGGGGTAAGAGAACTTTTATTCTGCATGTTCTTATAGTCTGGCCCATTAATTATCTATGGCTGACCAGAACACATTAAGTCATTAATCTCCTGCCAGTCAGTTGACAGAAACTATGACAGAGCACAATTCGGCCACATTTGACCAGAATAAAACAGGAGGGTTAAATGACATAAAACATTTGGTTTGCATCATTCTCTGTTGTCGTGTTGTGAATGTGTAACTCTGTATTGGTTACGACAGTTCGTTCAAAAGTTATTAGCGAATATCGAAAATAAATCTAACATCACCCTTACTGATTCTACTTACTACGAAGATGTGTGTGTGTGTGTGTGTGTGTGTGTGTGTGTGTGTGTGTGTGTGTGTGTGTGTGTGTTCACAACCAGAGCAACTAACACCCGTTACCTAGCTAACAAATACATGTCCAAACTAACAAGCTTTAAAACAAACCTGATTCTTGGCTAGAATCGACACACATTTCCATGTGACCAATGCCTGTGATTTCGGAGTATTTGTACTGAGCATGAATCTAACTCTGAAGTGAAAGCTAAACTTGCCTTGGCGTAGCACAGCTAACACCCAACAACATAAACACTGAAGAACTTAATGACAAATTACATTACTGCACGCAAAGTGAGCATAGACAGATAACGCGACTATAATGCGTGTAGCTATACAGCTTACCTTACCACAGCAGCTCAGCTTTTATTCATCGCCTTTAGCCAGGTTTCACAGTCCAAATATTAGCAACTTCCGCATACTAAATCATAACTTCCGCCCAAAAGAATAACATCACTTCCTCAACCAACAGGATACTGTGATCTACAACTGAGTCAGTTTATTTGCATGTAGTAAATATACAGATGAAATATACATACTACAGCAGTGCAGGGAAAAGAGAATGAACCAGTTTTAAAGAACACAAGATGATTACCTAAGAACAAGAGTAAGAAATCCGTTGTTCCGTGTGCGTAGACTTAAACGTTTTTGCCAAACTGTCATGGAGAGAGCGCTAATATATATATATATATATATATTTTATTTATTTATTTTTTTTAATTTGACCTTATATCCAATCCATTTATATAAATAAATTAATAAATAAATACAATAATAAAAGACGATATCAAAACGCACTCGCGGAAGCAAATTGTTCAAACTTTGGTGGAGGATTTTATGAAATAAGTATGCTCCATATTTTTAAATGCTCCATTTAGATTTTGTAAAATAAACTGAATATCATATTTTGTAAAAATAATGGGGTCAATCCATCTCAGGTGGTCCAATGCAGGTTGCTCAACTGTTTTTAATTTTCCTCTTTTTTTGAGTGATTACCTCTATGTATTGACATTGCATTTTTTTTTGTCGTTGTTGTTTTAAATTTTACTTGGTTTTACTACTACGGTCATCTTCGTGTCATGGCACACAACAAATTTTGGTTATACAGCTGTTTACGGTAACCTCAGTGTCTCGGTTCAGGATGGTCCGAGCTCCTTGGAACAGAAACCGATCTCTAGAGCCCATTACTAGGTACAAGTACATAAATAAACATACATGTAGTAGGAATTAACTTGTTTTGCTTGCATTCAACATTAAATCTACAGTAAAACGACAAAAAGCATGACATGTTAATAAATACAAAATTTTAATCATTGGCAAACTGCTGTGGTATAACTGGAATAAGCACACTAAAATTTGTATACAAATTATATACAGTATCATACTGTAAACTGCATTTACTGTACAATAATCTATTTTTGATAGATTTTTTTTTTTTTTTTTTTGTATTTTTCCACAGCTTAAAAACGTTAATGCACTTATATTTTGGCAGATATTATGGCATACTTAATTTCAAAACTAGGATGGTAGAATCAGTGATAAGTGAAATGACAGCTATATGAGGCAAATCATGTTCTTCTGGGTTAGCAGTGGTTTTTGCCTCGCCACACTTCCATGGATGTCATTTTTGTCTTTATGATAGTGGAGCAATGAACAGTGACCTTTATTGATGCAAAAGAGGCCTGTAGTTCCTTTGATGGTGTCCTTGGCTCTTTTGTGACTTGTGTGTTTTGGCTCTTTTGTGATGAGTAGTTGCTGTGCTCTAGGAGGAATTGTGGAAGGTCGGCCACTTCTGGGAAGGTTCACTACTGTGCCGAGTTTTTCCATTTGGAGATAATGTCTCTCACTGTGGTCCTTTGGAGTCCCAGAGCCTTTGAAATAGCTTTGTAACCCTTCCCAGACTGATGTATTTCAGTCACCTTCTTCCTCATCATTTCTGGAATTTCTTTCACCTTTGGCATAGTGTGTTACTGGGTAAGACCTTTTAACCAACTTCATGCTGTTGAAAAAGTTATATTTAAGTTTTGGTTTGATTGAACAGGGTTTGCAGTAGATTTGGGGAATTAGTAACTACAGGGGCAAATACATTTTCACACAGGATAAGTTGGTATTGGATAACGTTTTTGCTTCAATAAATAACATTATCATTAACTGTATTTTGTGTTTACTCAGGTTGCTTTATTTGTTTTTATTTTAAATTCTGAAACAATTTAGTATGAGATTATCAAGGTTATGCCAGAATCAGAGCAAAACTACAGTTCCCAGCAACCACTGCACCCTACTGCATCACTGTCACATAACCACCTGCACCTGATTCAGGGTGAAGTTAATGAGCACTACTATTTAAGCCATGTTTTGCACAGCACTGGTTGTGTAGCTGTTGTGTGTTGTGCTTGCTGCACTGGTTAAGTGTAGATTGTTCCCTTGCCTTTTCTTGTGTTTTGTATCATAGTCTTTTGTTTTGTTTTCACTCTGCACTTGCATCTGACTTTGACCAATCGTGACAGAGATATACACAAAAACAGAAGAAATCAGGATGGGGCAAATGCCTTTTTCACAACACTGTAGATGGAAGTGCAATGTAAAGGTGCAGCAGAAAATCTAGAAGTTAATTTCGACAATAACAGTGGTAAAGTGGGACAGCCAATCAAGGCATTTAAAGAGGGTTTTTAGGTGAATTATTATCTTTTTGAAAATTACATGTGAAATGTTTAAAATGATTAATTAGTACACAATACTTATCATAATGCATAACAATTTAAATTTAAATGGTGAAACGAAGAAAGACAGGCAGAAACACAACAAGGTCATCCACATTAGATCAATGTTACATTTATCGCATAAATACAATGAAAAATTGCCTGTTGAGACTGCAAAAGGAAAATAATCTAATAATTCCATTCCACTATAATTTTCTTCTATTTTGGTAGTAATAAAATAGTCTTTGTATAATTTAGGAGTTTCAGGAGGTGTCTGATAATGTCATTTCACATGTTCTTTCTAAAATGTATGTGTGTAGGAGGAAGAGATTAAACATATAATGGATGAACTATCTAGAGAAAACCAACTTAAAAAGTGTAACAAAGTGTTCAGGACAGATCAGTCTTGTAAAACATTTTTAAAGACAAATGTGGAACTGGTGAATCTGTATTTGGGGACTAATGCATCAGGCAGAGTGCTTTTGTCAGTATATCCCGATCAACGAAACTGAAGTCACTCTTCAACCAGTCATCTGTCGGAGAGTAGTATGACCACACTGCAAAAAAATGACCTTATCAAGTGAAAATATCTTGCATATAGTCAAATATATTTAGTATTTCTTGTTACAATAAGATTACCATAAACCAAATATAAAATTATTCAACTTAGTTCTAGACTAAACCATTAATACAGCCCCCATCTTACTGTGTGTGTGTGTGTGTGTGTGTGTGTGTGTGTGTGTGTGTGTGTGTGTGTGTGTGTGTGTGTGTGTGATATTTTGCACCAATATTTTTTATATTTACAGTTTTTAACAAGCCCCCTTATCCACAACAGCTTACATATTATTATTATTATTATTATTATCATTATTATTATTATCAACAAGACCTCGGGATATAATGTACTGCACACATGTAATAGTTGGCAAGCTATTGATAGTTATTAGATTTCAGCCCTTCCACCACCAGCCACCACTGAGTGTGACTATACACTAGCTCAAGTACAAGAATGAGTAGATGTCCTTGAAGATGTCAGAGATGGAAATCTGCTTGCAAAACAGTCACCACCTCCTCACTTATCATAATTCTCTACCAAGATTCATTTGAAGTCGTTAATCCCTCAGGTGCTGGTAGGAAGAAATATAAAATACTTGCAATGTACTGTATATGACCACTTCAGAGATTCTCCCTCACAACAGATCTGCCACTGAGCCAATCCAGTTAGTCATACTGGGTAGGGAGGAGGATATGAAATATTTCAGCCAGGAGAAACCTTTTTTGAACTGCTGTTAATAATCTTAAAGAGACAATCTAGGCTCTCATATTGTTGGTGTATTCACAGAAAACTTAAGCAGAAGCACACAATTATGCCACTACATCTACATCATGCCAATCAGATAGGACAGCAGGACCCGAGCACATCTTAGATGGACTGAAAGGCAGTGGAAACGTGTGTTGTGGTCAGATGAGTCCACGTTTCAGCTTGTTTTCGGGAAAAATGGAAATTGAGTTCTCCATGCCAAAGATGAAAAAGACCAACCAGACTGTTATAAGCGAAAGCATGCATCTGTGATGGTATGGGTGTGCATCAGTGCCCACGGCATGGGTGACTTGCATATGTGTGAAGGTACCATTGACATGGAGGCGTATATTGGGATTTTAAAGAGACATATGTGCCATCAAGGCAACGTCTTTTCCCAGGAAGTCCATGGTTATTTCAGCAGGACAATGCCAGGCCTCATTCTGCACGTGCTACAACAGCATGGCTTTGTAGACACAGAGTGCGTGTGCTTGACTGGCCTGCCAGCAGTCCAGATCTGTCTCTTATGGTGCATCATGAAGAAGAGAATCAGACAATGTTAACCCAGGACTGTTGAGCAGCTGAAGACTTGTATCAAGCAAGAATGGGCAAAAATTCCTTTGCAAAACTGCACAATTAGTATCCTCACTTCCCAAATGATTAAAAATTGTAATTAAAAGGAAGGGTGATGTAACACAGTGGTAAACATGCCTCTGTCCCAACTTTTTTGGAGTGTGTTGAAGGCATCAAATTCTAAATTTGTGTATAGTTACAAAATACAATTAAGTTGGTCAGTGACAACATTGAATATCTTTTCTTTGTACTTTTGTCAGTTAATTAAAGTTTCGAGAGACTTGACAAATCACAGATTTTTGTTTTTATTGCATTTTAGAAAAAATCCCAACTTTTATGGAAATGGGGTTGTACTTGAATTGGCGAAATTGCAATTGCATGAAATTGTTTTGCACGGTCTTTCGCAGTGAGGTTTGTTGGTAAATGAGACCTTTTAGCTCTACTCATGTTTTGTCACATGTGGATCGAAGAGAGCTCTGACTGAATGCGTGTTGCACTGATGTCACATGACGCATCTTGGCCCGTCTACAGAAAATGTGCGGAAATTTTGGAAAATTGCAAGCCCCTCCTAATGTTGTAGAATTGGCAGTGTAAAAACTGCCTGAGGGAGAGACTTGTAGCCACTTAATAGAAAGAACAAGCCATGCTGGCTATCTTCAAAGCACATTGGACGCAAAGGACATTGTGGTTCTGACAGAGGTGTCTCTTTAAGAGAGTGCTCCTAATCTCAGCTCGTTACCTGTGTAAAAGACACCTGGGAGCCAGAAATCTTGCTGATTGATAGGTGCTCACATATTTGGAATTTTATATGAACTTTCTCCCAATACCTTTTACACACACACACACACACACATACATACTCAACCCCAATTCCAAATAAGTTGGGACGCTGTATGTAAATAAAAACAGAATGCAATGATTTGCAAATCTCATAAACCCTTATGTTATTCACAATAGAACATAGAAAACATATCAAATGTTTAAACTGAGGAAATGTACCATTTTAAGAAAAAAATAAGGTAATTTTGAATTTGATGGCAGCAACACGTCTCAAAAAAGTTTGGACGGGGGCAACAAAAGGCTGGAAAAGTAAGTGTTACTAAAAAGAAACAGCTGGAGGTTAATTGGCAACAGGTCAGTAACATGATAGCTACAGTAGCTACTTTTGTACATTCAAGGTAAAACTAATGAATGTAATAATTAACTTTTTGAATGACACAGTTAGCATTCTTCTTTCTGGTCAAATAGAAAATACATTGTAAGGGTGATAGGGTTCACTTGTGTTTAATATGCTCTGGTTTCTTGGCCAAAGAGTTAGATTTTTGGTCAGCAGTAAGTGTAGATGTTTGCCATTCAGGAAACTTGGGTTCAAGACCTGGTGTGGACATGTGATGTCATCTTACTACATTGGTGTTGTCAGTAAGATGGCTTTATGGGGACAGCAGGTGCATGATTTTAAGGTACATAAGCAGTGCAGACTGGGGCAGTTGGAGATGTCAGTGGGGTTTGAATCGTGTGTGAATATATAAATATGCAACTTCAACAAATTGTACAAAATGTACATGCAAAATACATAAGTGGGCACATGCAAAAGTCATTAATTCAGTGTCAGAACACAAAGTTGCCGCGTATGGGGCTGTGTAGCCTCAGACTGATCAGAGTGCCCATTCTGACCCCTGTCCACTGCCAAAAGCACCTACAATGGACAGGTGAGCATCAGAATTGGACCATGGAGCAATGGAAGAAGGTGGCCTGATCTAATGAATCACATTTTCTTTACATCATGAGGAATGGTTTGAGGAACATGACAAAGAGTTCAAGGTGTTGACCTGGCCTCCAACTTCCCCAGATCTCAATCCGATTGAGCATCTGTCAGATGTGCTGGACAAACAAGTCCGATCCATAGTGGCACTAGGGAGACCTACACAATATCAGGCAGGTGGTTTTAATGTTATGGCTGATTGGTGGTGTGTGTGTGTGTGTGTGTGTGTGTGTGTGTGTGTGTGTGTGTGTGTGTGTGTGTGTGTGTATATATATATATATATATATATATATATATATATATATATATATATATATACTGTAAAACATTTCTGTAAATTTTACATTAATTTACTAGCTACTTGGGTGACCAGTAAAGTACTGTAATCTCTTAATGTTGTAAAATAATGCATAATCCAGAACATTTGCTCATTTGGCTGATACAGGATACAGCTGAGCTGAAGGTTGACGGTGTTGCCCAACCATTACAGCTTGATAAGTTGTCATCTTGATAAGCAGCCACCTTCATACATTTTTGTGTTGTCCTTTCATTAATTTTGGAGGGACTGGTCTTAGTAATATCACTGTGGTGGCCCATTTTCTCTACTTAACAGTGTTCCATGGTACATAATGTTTTGGAAATTCTTTTGTACCCTCTCTTGATCAATACCTTTTGACAGTGAGATCCTGTACATGCTTTGTAAGCTCTTTGCAGAGCATGGCTCCAGCAGTCAGATGAACCGAAGATGACAAGAAAATCCTACAGAAACAGCTGATCTTTATTTGGGGTTAATCATAATCACTTCACTGATGACATTTGTATGATAATTGCTTTTGAACATGAGTTTTAATGTCATTGGTTAATTCTGAGCACAGTCACATGCCCCATTATAAAAGGGCGTGCATACTTGTGCAACCAGGTAATTGTAAGGGTTTTTTTCCTTCTTTTTCCCTCTTAAAGAAAATTTGTTTTTCACTTGAATTTTGTAGGTTGTTATATCACATTAAATATGTAAAAAGATGTGACATGATTTATCTTAGTTAAATATTTTTACAACACAAAAACCTGGCATTTTAACAGGGGTGTGTAGACTTTTTTTGTGTGTTATATCTATGGTAGGCCTTTATATATTCTCCTTTGTTTGATGGATATTGGATTTTGAATAATTCCATCAAATCGTCAACTATCCAATCTAATTAACTCGTAGTAATCCATGTAGACTACGAAGAGCTGTTTCAACATGTAACGTTACTGCACAACTTGAGCATGGTATATTATTTGGCCGCTACTATTTTGTTGCACATTGGAAGACGATTCGGGCATACCTATACCAAGATCTAGCCCTGTGGTTCTCAAAGTGGGGTCCGTGAAGTTGATTTATTTATTTATTTGTTTGTTTGTTTATTACTTTACATTGATGGAAATCACAACTCTCTATTTTCAGAATTATTACATTATTGAGTTCTTAATGGGTTTATTAAGACTGGGAGGTGAATTAATGGGTAAACTGAACGTGTTTAATCCAAACCCCAAAAACGCAAAAACAAGCAAGGCTGAGTTTCCCAAAAGCATCGTCTTAAATAAGAGAGAGAGTATTCAGCTGTGATGTTCGCTCTACCATTTAACGGAGACCCTTGTGCTGCGATGGATTTATGCTATAACCAAACATTATTGTACACATTTCAATAATGAGCTTATTATTTGATTAGTTGGATTACATCGTTAAAAAAAATCTGTACTGAGGAGGTCCATGATATTTATAGAGATAAAGGCGTCCTTGGTTGCAAAATGTTTGAGAATCCCTCATCTAGACGTTTCGCCGCTTATAAGAAGGTCTGCGTTGGAAGCCTAACACATAGCCTAATAACTGATCCTGAAGACATAAATGAAATAAAACTCGGCAGGAAGTAAATCAAGAATAAATTGTACATTCATTAATTTCTATTTTCTTTCTAAAACTATATGTAATTATTTTAATTATAGTTAGGCTACTATAACTAATTATAAACATAATTACATATAGGCCTAATGGTTGTTTATATATATATATATATATATATATATATATATATATATATATATATATATATATATATATATATATATATATATATAATTTAAAGATTTATGGTGCATTGTTATTTAGTGTATTTGTAACTTAAGCTGAATATCAATGCTACAGGAAATTTAAAAAATCCTTTAAGTATATAGATTTCTCCTAGAACGCCTAAAACTACTTTACCAATGTTGTTAGTCTTTTTTCTACGCGAATACGTTCTAAATATTTATATGATAATAAACCCTCCGATTTGTAATAAGCCAATATGTGACATCTGAATGACAATTCGTTTTAAGTTTACAAACTCTGGCTCTGATACAGTCTACGTCTCACAAATGATGCTCTATGCTGACAAATTAAAAAAAAAAAAAAAAAAAAAAAAAGTATTATTGTGTATTATATAGCCTACCATCCTGTCTAGATGAGTCCAACAGCAGTTCCGTGGATTATGAGGCGTAGTTAAAATATCCAAACTGCTGTTGTGCTTCTTGCACTTGCCATAGATAGTGGAATGTTGCCCTGTAATTAAATACGATGCACATGAACTCCTCTTTATAACTGACTTATTGTAATTTCACATGGTTTGTATTATGTCATACTATAAGCCTACATTTTTAATAAATTGTAAATGAAATGCTATCGATTGTTTCGGTTACATACAGTAACGTCTTATGAAACAGTACTGACTGGTGCTTAAAATAGGACATTTTACTTCCACTGTTGCTATTATAACTGTAATAATCAGAAGGCCTATCTTATAACGTGTTAGCTAATTATAGTTTATATCAAAATAATATATCTAATTGTCTAATTTCCAGGTTTTTATCAACGTACAGTGTTATGCCAGGTATCATGTGAAGTTTAAAATCGTGGCTGTAGTGACATTAAAATCTTGTACTAACCCTTATACCCTTATATGACAATAAATAATAAAACTAAATATTACTCCTCCTCCTCCTTCTACTACTACTACTTCTACTACTACTACTACTACTGCTGCTACTACTACTATACAATAATAATAATAATAATAATAATAATAATAACAATAATGATGATAATATAGCTGTAGAAGTTGAAAATCACACCTGTATTGGATTTGCTGTTGGGTTTTAGTGAAAAACACAATTGTATTGGATTTACTGTGTAAGTTGTAGAATAGGAATAAAAAAAGATTAAAAGAACCGAATTTAAATGGGTAAGTTATGAGTCATAATAAGTAATAATTAATTATAGACTTAATTTAAATATATTTAAACTATTAAAAATGGTTTATATGACAGAAGCTTTCAACGATACTGTAGTCTATACCTGTATTCTTCCTCATTGAAACACAAAGTCCTAATTATCCAACATGCCTAAATGAAGAATTGACAGGTTAACGTTGCTAAAATAGTGGCTAAAACACACTGTTGTTAGATTTTGTTTTTACACACAAAATTTAAGTTGATTGTCCATAAATATGAACATAACCTCCATAGGCCTTTTAGTCAACCATTCAAATTACAAAGTAATTTATTATTCCGAATAAGCTGATATATAATCTCCAATTTAATTGTATTTTACAATTTGACTGTATTTTCACATTTTTTTTTAATTATAGTGATCATAATGTAATATAAATGTTTGCCTTAAGATTCAAAATTCCAGATAGCTTTATTTGACATGTGTAACAACGGGATTCTTACTCGTTTCAGCCTAACCCGTTACAGACATAGTAGTTTAAAATAGTCCTAAATAGATTTCAAATTCTTTTTCATCTTTTTGGAAACCGAGGTTGTGGTTTAGATCTGTGGCCCAGGGAAATGGAGGTAAAAACATGCTAGTTATACTTAAATTCCAAAGGTGCTTATGTCTCCCGCTCGTTAAAGTTTAAACCATGTGTAGTTATTTCCCGTTTCTAACAGTAGGGCCTGTTAGGACGGTTCAGATACGCGGTGCAAACAGCTTGGATGAAAGCGCAGTGTAGACACTGCTGATAGTTTGCGTCTCCTTCAGAAGCTAGATGTGTGATGATTTATGGTTAAGAAGCTGTCGTAATAATCTATTTGTTCATTCAGCAACTGCCTCTGAGATGCTGATTATTATGGGCTACAATGTTCATGGTGCAAAACCACTGTGTCATATTACCTGGTGATTCAGAACCAAATGGCATACGGTTCAACGATGTGTCTGCAGGTGTCTAAGCATTGGTACCTTGTTATTAGGCTTTACTCATGTAAAACTTCACCTAATACTAACTGAAACATTTTGAAAAAAACGTTTTTAAAAATAAAGAAAACCTGAATAATCACTCAAACAACTCCATGCTCCTTTTGACCTACAGATGCCGTTTCCAAATGCATGATTCGTTATTGTCAACAATAAACACAGTTAACAGTCTAATTAGTGTATACGTGGCTACCTCTTACACTACACCAGTTGCGTCTACCTCACACATATACGCGCTTTCCCAAATGGTAATATATCAACAAACAAACCGCTAAAATGATCAGTTTTATTAGCGTTAATTTTAGGGTAGGGTGGACTATCCACCGCCAGCTTATTTCAATACCTACGTGATGATGCGGAAAGCTTGCGCTTCCAGATTGTCTCGCTCATTTCTACCATCATCACCGCCAGCTTGAAACAAAACAATCGCGTTTGGTTAATTAAAATTATTTGAAGTATTTTAAGTGACATTAACGTAAAGTTATTAATTGTCGTACATTTAAGTTATTCCGACATACAACGTTAGGTTGTTGTACAGAAAACTCAATGCAGTGCAATTTCGTATCTTAAGTAGCCTATACCTCAACGTATACATTTCTGTGTGTTCAATAGTGCTTAACTGTTTTATGCTGACTGGTTATTTTTTATTTTATTTATTTATTTATTTTTTTAGCACAGTGATTTTATCTGGGCTTACAGTGCACAAGCATTCATTATCATGTTACAGGCTTTCACGGCAACATAAAGAATATATAGAGAAGTGAAACAATTAGTCTAATTATTTTAATAATGCCTTGAGAAGTGTCGTGATATAGATCACCATCTTGACCTCCAGCTTTATTTCTACCATTCATTTCAACAAACATCAACATTTTTCACACGGTTTATATAATATGTTCAGTCATTCATCTTCAGTAACCGCTTTTGAAGATGTAGTAAAAATTCAGCATCACGAAGTTTCCAGCTATCCTTTCTTTGAGTCTCATGTTCTGTCCAATAAATTTGTCTACAAATAGTAGGCTAGGCCTATCTGTCCCGCCTAGTCCCAGTGGAGCGTGTGTGTCAAACTATGCCGTCGCAGGTCACAGTTGCGCCGAAACACCTTTCCGCAGCGCTCACAGGAGTAGGGCTTGATGTCTGTATGGGTGAGAAGGTGAGTTTTCAGATTACTTCTTTGATTAAAGGGTCTTCCGCATGTGGGGCATTTGTGAGGAGACTCCTGTTTAGATTTGAAGCAAGCAAAATATTATTCCCTTAAGGTTTTAATCATAGGTGCTTAAATAGAATGTCTACATAAGCCTACTAAAGTGTCTCGGACAAGAATGTATTAGCTGTCGTAGTGAGATGTCCAAATAACGAAACATATTACAGCCGTGATCAACAAGACCCTATTGCATTGGCTAAATATGTTTCATAATGCTGTTTCGATTATCCTGACTGATCAAGGTCAAATAATGTGATAAGGATGCTTCGCCTGTATCATGAGTATGTCATTTTTTTTATTTTTATTGAGCTAAGAGCTAAGAGATACCATATAGGCTATTAAATTAATGCATAGGCCTGTATGTTATATGCGCAAAATTATAACAGAATGGTGTCAAGACAACGGCAATATCTCACCTGCATATGTAATGTTTTATGGACTGCCAAAGTCCGTGACTGACAAAATCCCTTTCCACACTCTTGACATTTGAACGGCTTCTCCTTGGAATGGATGTATCTGCAAGCATAACCAAAATCACGGCACACGATGTTAGTTATCTGACTGACAACAGGACATTATTCAGTGATGTATTGCTTGCCACGAATCAACTCATAAAGAATTACATAAATCTTAGATGTAAATCTGCTACGACTTATATAATTCAGACAATAAAACAAGAACTAACTATGCTTATAAGTTACACGGGAATTGTTTAGGTAGTTGGTCTATAAAGATATGAGAAAGAAGTAACCACCATAACGAAGTCATTTAATTTGTAGACAGAAAGTAAAAATAGATTCCCTCACGTACCGGTGATCACGGAGGTGGTCCTGTCTTCTAAAAGCTTTATGGCAGATGTCGCAGGTGTAAGGCCTCTCGTCCGTATGCGTGCGCTCATGTATAAGTAAGTTGTAGGACTTTGTAAAGTTTCTTCCACAAAATCTACAAATGAATTCCTTCTTGGTCTTTGATGGAAGCCTCCCGCGCGGGGGCTTTCTGTTTGGTGACAGTTTGTTTAACTCTGAGCTCTGGCCGCCGAGACCTGCTGTGAGATTTAACAGGTCATCGGTCTTAGACTCTTCCTCTTGTGTAGCCGCAATGGCAAGGTTAGCAAAGTCAAATCGAGGTCTATCTTTGTGCAGGGCTTGAATTCCGTGAGTTATCGTTCCTTGTTTAGGATGGAAGAAGTGTGCAGTGAACGGTAGCGCAGGAAGAGAGAATCGAAGATCCGTGAGGCCCTGCGTAGCTGACATTTCAGTGATGGTTGATTGGAGTCCCTGCATGTGCGTGTAGCCCAAAGTCCAGTGGTTCATCTGCATTGTCTGCACCATTCTGAGGCCGTAGAGTCCTTGAAGGTGGTCGGCAGCGTGAGGTAAAGTAGGCCTATTTGCTGCCTGTAAGAAAGAGTAGTTGGAAAGGTGGAGGGACGGATGTAGTGGGATGGGGGCCGGCAGAGTCTTACTCCCCATTTTCCAATCGATCACTAATGTCCAAAATGTCCTGTTAAAAATCAAACCGCGATCCATATTAGCCTCTCGTAATCAATTCTGGAGTAGATTAACCGAATCTAAAACGTATTGCAGTGATGAGTTGTTACTTTTGAGCCATTCTACATTTTCATAACAGCGGAAAAAAAAGAAAGGGGAAACTTTTTCCCTTTAGCTTGCCGTTTTTTTTAGTGAATATAAAATAAGCAGCGTAACATTTCTACGAATTATTCTGCAAAAAAAAAAAAAAAAAAAAAAAGTCTGATACTTTAGTGCTTTAATGCTTGAACTCCTATAGAGGCATTCGATAGTCAGAAACCTTTCTGAGTGAAGTTTTTTCTACTCTAAAAGAAACTCCTAGATTGTGGAGCCGCATTCATTCAGTCATTCATTCATTTATTCATCACTCATAATTCGTTCATACATAATCTAATTCAATTCGAGAGCTACCAGAGCATAATAATTGCATAAATAAGAGTTCAGTTTTCAGTAAGGTCCTATAAATCTTCTTGTAACCGATCTCGAGTCTGATGTGACCGGCTTTAACTCTTTAAACCTCACAAAAGGGTACGGTAAAAGCTTTGTATACGCAGCGCGAGGAACGCTACTCTCCGAGGGAATTCCCGCTGCTGGGAGCAGGCTCCGTCCGGGAGCTGACTAAAACAGTGAATAGCATATAACATCACTGCACAAGAGGCTGTCTCCCCAAGTAAGAACTGGAGTTTCCTGCAATTCTTTGTGTTAAATTCACTGGGAAGCTTTGCCCATGATTTGATATCGTTTTGGCAGGATAATGACAAATCCATAACCTGTTATATTTAATTAAACACAATTCCCACACAATTCCACATAGGAAATTAAGTTAATGCATTAGTCTATAGGTCTGTAGAGCAGGAGATATTTTGGAGGCTGCTAACAACGTCTTGAATTTAAATCCTGTAGCCTAATTATTTCAGACGATCAATGTTTTTTTTTTTGTTTTTTTTAAATTTTCGATTCTGACTGGTTTGAATGTATTGATCGACTTTTGAAATTTATTGAGCATGGCTCCGACAACGGTACTGGCTGCAAGACAGTTCACAGGTTTACGCTTATATCAATTCGTTCGATCTAATACGCCAATCTAAATTATTTTATATTATTCTTCATATTGTTATGAATTTATAGTAATGGCTAATTCACAGGCACCTGCATGGCGGACGCTCCAGGTACTCCAAGCCTATGAACGGATTAAAAACGTTTTATTAAAAACGGTGAAAAACCGTCGAAGCTTTCTGTAAGGAGACGTTTATTTGACAGTGCTTCAGTGTCAGCAATCCATCTTTTATATTTATTGTTAATTCTAATGTCAGTTACACAACACCAGTGCACTGTAACTGATTCCATAAAGATAAATAACTATTTCGTTATAGAATTATTAGTCCCAATATATTCGCAGTTTAAATGATTTGCTTTTGATGTTGGTCTAAATATAAATGATTTCATGCATATGTCAGCGATATTGCCTCACTGAAAAAAATTGCGTTTTTTTTTCTCTATTTTAAGTCTGGCGAATGATGCAGATGGTTTATAGGTTAGTTAGGCTACTAGTGAACACTTAGTCTTAAAAGAAAACGAAGAGTGTGGCACAAGAGTAATCCTCTTTGGCTGCCGTGTGTTTTGTTAGGCAGTAATTTTATCGAAAGACTGGATTTCCACGATGTAGGCTATAATGTGATCACATACGTAACAATATTAAGGGTAATAAAATCCTAGAGATACACAACAGCTTAATTCAGGTTCTTACCCAGCAGATATGGATGCCAAAAGTCGCGCTCAGTGAGTGCCGTTTCTCAATAATCCATAGTGGTCAGAACAATACAAAGTCTAGCGTGAATCCCATACTAATCACATACATTTTTCCGTGTGAACCTTACAACTTTCGCTAACTTAACTGAAGATAAAAGTCTGAACGTTTAAACATAACACGCAATCTCTGTGTAAAACGTGGTTCGCTATGTACTGTTACATGGAAAGATGTGTGAAGTCTTGGCTATACTGAGAGTTTGATTCAAGTGAGTAAAACGCAACAAGTCCACCACTTTTCATGGCTACAAACTTCACAGCTATTAGCCCGCCCTCGACACGCCCTCCCTCCTGCCACCAGCTCCAATATTCTTCGTTGTTTATTTGTGTTTAGATAGCAACTAAGATTTAAACCAAAAGACTTAAAATGTGAGGGCGTAGTTCATTTAGTTAAAGGAGATATTAATTAGCTGATAGAAAGTTTTAAAACCGGCGGGAGGGTGGTGGGGTTCAAAGCTTTAGTTTTCAAAACTTACCTTAAAAACTATAGTCTATAACTTAAATTCTTGTTATTCTTGTTAACATATGATATCTTAATGGCACGCCTAAGGTAATTATTTTGGACGCCCGAAGAGTCTGCAGTAACTTTTTTATAATTTGTTATTCTTTGGGGACATAAATGCAGTAGCCTATGTGCCAGTAATTTTATGGCGTTGTGTTTCAGTGTAACCAATCGAATTTCAATTACTCCGAAATCTGTAGATTTGGGCCGATAATTTTCAAATCCACGAAGGCCCAGTGATTAGATTATTAAATGGTCACCTGCTAAAACTTTTGCACTGGTTTGTTTTGCTCATAATATAGCAAAACAAGTGCAAATTAAATAAAAACAGCCAAAATAAAGATTATTGAATAAATATTACGTTATTTTCATGTTAGCCTATTTTAAAAAGTATTTGTTAAAAAATATGTAATTGAAGTTTGCTTGCTGTGAAAATTAATGGACTGCCTGTGTTTTATAGTTTAATATGCTTTGAAGTTCAGTGTCCTGAAATAACCAAATTTCGATATTTGTATTCTTGTACTTTATTCAAAATATTTAGGATAAATAAGGATTTATTTATTTATTATAATTTTGAGCACACCAGCACTGTAGAAGATACTTGTAAATATAATGATTTTTGAAATGTAATTAAATACATCAGGCTGTATGTGTCCGATATGATTCACTCAAAACCACAGGACTTAAAAATCTAATTTACATTCAAATCAGCAATAATTTATTTGCACTAAACCTTGAAAAACATCTGAATAAACTCGATATTATCGTACCCCCCAGACGTACCCCCCAACACACACAGACACACACACACACACACACACACACACACACACACACACACACACATCACCACCACCACCACCACCACCGCCACAGCCAGACAAGGCTACTGCATTTAAATTGCATTAATCTTTCATTTTTGTTAGGCAATTGAAGTATTGGGCACACCTAATTATTATACCTGCTTCAGTAAATACACACAAACAATACACTTTAATACACTTTATTCTCAAAATTTCTTCATTCTGTTTGGTATAAACCTTCAGATGTCCTCTAACAGGGTGAGTCCAGACCACAGTGGCTGACATTCTGTCTGTCTGGACAAGGTTAGCCCTTAGTGTAGCCAGTGGTAATCGTGCACACACACACACACTTCTGATTTCTCAAACGTGTGAAACGCTGTAGCAGCAACACACTTGATCTGTAATGGCTGCCCCTAACAATCAGCCAGTGACAGTCTGATCTCCGCCACCCAAACAGACACTGCTGATTCCCTTAGCAGCTGTGTACACACACATGTCTAAATGGTTGATCCTGCAGTCCCAACATTTTAACTCAATTTCTCTTGGGACTCAGGGGACAGAGAGGCAATGAGTCAATATTATTTCTGTACTTAAAATGAACGATACTCAATGGTGGTCTACTTACATATTTAGCCTTGATATTTTGTCCGGAACTACGTACTAAATCAGTTACACATCGCATAAAAAGACAAGAAAGAAACCTCTGATTTTGAGAGAAATGTGTATTTACCTTTAGAGGAATGGCAACGGGGGGGTGGGTTGGGCTGGGTGGCAGAGAGTGTTCTCTGACTGCTGAAGTGGGTTCTGCTTCAGGCAAATTGAAGAACTGTTTCTCCAGTTTCAGAGACAGAGAGAAAGCGACAGGCGCATGGTGAGACAGGATGTCGTCCATGATGGTGGTGGGTTGATCTGCCCTGCTGTGGTTATACTCCCCCTCACTAACTCTCATCTTGCTGCCGTCTGGGGGGCTGCTTTCATCTTCTTTTTCTCCCCTCAGTATGACATTTCATATATATTCACACCTCATAAAGTTTTAGCTAATATGAAGTGCTCCTGAAATGGATTTTTTCATTCTATCTTGCAATGCTGTAATCACTATAATTGACTGGGATTATTGTGCTTAAACTGCATTTTACTGAATTGTAGTGTGCCAGAGTTTCCAATAACTTATTATTCAATGAATTAGAATCTAAACTAAAGCTCTTATGAAAATAATCTCCTATTATACATTCCTTCTAGTTTCATCTAGTATAGCTGATTATGACGTTTAGCCAAACTGTTCACACAAGCACAAAGCAGCATGCATTGCAGACAAATGTCAGGAGTGCAGGAGTGCACATGCAAGCTGTATGGAACATGAACAGTTCACAGATATAAACCGTGATCTGTGAAACACTTGAGAAGCTTACATTCTAATAATTCCTGAGAGAAATTAGCCCTAGAATTCATGCCTTATTTGTCATAAGCTATTGTATTAAAATGTTTTCTTTACTTTCTATAACTCTATACATAAATTCTTCAGTAATTGACAGAGTTGACAATTTTTACTTAACTTCCTGAAAGTCACAGAACACAAACACCTCCCATCAGCTCTATAGCAGGATAGCACCAGCTATAGGGCACAGTGTCCTGAATGCCACAGATTATTTATGTAAAATAAATAACCTATCCAAACTGCAAGTGCTTTAGGCACATAACTTTACTTTGCTGCTATAGTTTGCAGTGGAGGGTGTTTTTGGTACTCTTAAGACTTGAGAACTGTATGACGTACTAAACATCATCCTTCCTGTTGACAGAGTTTTGGGGGTTGGCTGCCATTTGGGGTCTGAGCAGCATCATTAACCTCTCAAGTACTGCCGTAAAAGCATGTATCTATGTTACTACAGTAAAGAGAATTTTACTGTGTAAAAATTAATTTAAAAAGCCAATTAAAGACATTTTAATTACAGCTATGTGACTGGCTACAGTCCATTCATAAATGAAAGGCATCGTATGTATTTCTTTCAAATGAATATCATCCTAAAGAAAACACTGGACTATTAAACACATTGTTAATCTTCCACAGACAATTTATAATTTATTTTGCTCTTTTTTATCTCTTTGTGCCATATACTTGTGTCCTTTTTTGCACTTCTGAATGTTATTTTACAATTTGATTGCCATGATGCTACCTCTTTGCTCTCCAACAAATTCTTTTGCCTTTCAGGAACAGGTGCATATGGCTAAAAGTATGTAGACACCTGACCATTACACCCATATGTGCCCATTCCAAAACCATGGCCATTAACATGGAGTTGGTCCCCCCCTTTGCTGCTATAACAACTTCCACTTGTCTTGGAAGACTTTCCACTAGATTTTGAAATGTGGCTGTGGGATTTGTGCCCATTCAGCCACAAAAGCATTAGTGATGAGGTTGTGCACTGATGTCAAGTGAGAAGGCCTGGTGCGCAGTCAGCCAGTTCATCCAAAAGGTGTTCTGTGGGGTTGAGGTCAAGGCTGTGCGCAGGTGACTTGAGTTCTCTATCTACTTTGGAAAACCATGTCTTTATGGACCTCGCTTTGTGCACAGGGGCATTGTCATGCTGGAACAGACTTGGGCCCTTCAGTTCCAGTAAAGGGAAATCATAATGCTACAGCATACAGAGACATTCTAGGAAATTGTTTGCCTCCAACTTGTGGCAACAGTTTGGGGAAGGGCCAATATGGGTGTGATGGTCAGGTGTCCACATACTTTTGGCCATATAGTGTATATTGTATATTGGCATTACACTTAAATTGCACCCAGTTGGACTCTATTCAATAAATTGGTGGCACCAGAACTAAACTGTCAGATATTCCTATTATTGTGGGGACAATTGGTCCTCACCAAGATATAAAAAACATGCCTACACTTACAGTATACACACATTTTGGATATATTACTGCAAGCAGCTCATGCAAAAATATTTTGGAATATTTTTTAGTTAGTGCTTTGCAGAGTAAGCAGAGTGTGGCAGGTGGAGGTGTGGTTTAGCGGGAGTCTGTAGTGGGAATGTGTGGGATTGAGCAAATTAATGTGGCACAACTGTTTTCACAAATCTCATTTGTAGATGCTTATTTAACATGCTGTTTTTCTTTACACCAAGGTGCTCTGCCTTTGGTTTATAATGAGCCGTGTGGAAGAGCCGCTACCGACGGCTTTTCTGTACCAACACCTGGGTCATGGGTTCTCCAGTTTGAGTGTGCTGGCTCACTTGGTATAACTGGACAATAGAAAAATGGGTTAGTGCCACCCCAACTTGGACTTTCTCCCCATCAATCACTGCCATCTGACTGAATGCATTCTATAAAGTATCGTCAAGAAATTGTTCCAGTGGGAAATCCACTAGGTGTATTCACAGGGATAAGTGTGCACATCCGTGTGAACTTTTACCTCTCAGCACCTTTTCAAAGCCTCATTTTGAATCAGGATTTGCAGGAGGCCAGGAGTCACTGGGCATATGTGAATATCCATCCTCTAATGGTATGAATCATAAGGGCCAACAATGTTCCTCCGGCAACAATCCAACCTGCTTGGGCATGGCTGTCCTCAAGGCTGTGCAGTCCAGCTGGCACTCAGGTGTCAGAGTATGAGCAGCTAGCTGGGCTTCTCCTGTTAGGAGGACTTGAATGCACAGCCCCCACTCTGCTCTTAGCCATCCACATGCCGAGGCCATCCACATACCCTTGAACATCTACAAGTATGCCTTGGCAGCACCCTGGCCAGAGAGAAAGAGCTGATATGGGTGTTCACAGGGGAGGAAGAGGAGTAAAAGGAGGCTAGCAGACTCTGGATGCCAGCTTGGCCTGCAGCTAGCCCATCACTCTGGTCAGAATCTCCTACTGCTGCTCTTGCAGACTCGGGAGAGCTTGAGGCTGTTTTTCCTGCATTTGCTCTAGTGATTAGATCACCTGGGCGAAAGAACTGGACTCCATGTCCATGTCCATATGAGCTGCTTCCTCCTGAGATTTGGCACCAGTGTGGCAATATGCAGCTGAAGGACACAATGGACTCAGGTGAGATGACTGAAAATCAAACAAAATCAGCAGCTATAGGTCAATAGAACAGGCTCCTGCACAATTTATTCAGTTTAAAGCATCCAATCTAGTTAATAAATGTAGAGAAAAAATCATGTCAATTTGTCATCTGCTGTCACCTTCTCATGCTACATAATGTAGTTAGCACTATAGCTATCCATGTCTGTCTGATGATGGATAATCCCCAGGATTGCAGTGTGGAACTTGTGGATGAGCATCCCTGGCCCTACCTCAGTAAAATGATTCAATATGCTGTAGTAAACAAATACTTGTCTGAAATGAGGCATCTCCTTTACCTCCCTAGAAGGCATACTGTAAACTCCATCTAGTTTTGAATAAAAGCATTTTGGAGTAAATTTCGCTAATTGGCTAACATTAACAGGCTACATCCTACCAGAAATAGTTAATTATTTACCAATAAAAATCACTCCCATTGCAGTAAAACACATGAATTAGATCTATTGCAACCAGTTTCCATCAGAAGTCACATAAATAGTTGAATGGAGACCACCTGTGTGCACCTGTGTCATGTAACCTCAAAATAAATGCACTGGTTCCTGAAAGGCCCTAGTGATTGGTATAGAAAATACGTAAACAATCAGCATCATGAAGACAAAGGAAGTATCAAAGCAAGTCTGGGAGAGGTTACTGGAAAAGTATTGATGGGTTTGCTTATAAAAATCCCAAAATTTACACATCCTGTGGACCACCATTAAATTCATTATTAACAAATTGAAAGAATACAGCACAATCACCACTCTGCCTAGAAAAATTTGTCTACCAAAAGACAGTGACCAGATAAGGAGGGCATTAGACAGAGAAGATCCCAAGAGGGTATGGGTGTGGAGTTACGGGTGAGCGGTAGGAGCTCATGTGGGAGAAGCTCTTCACAGGGTAACCATAGGCCAGACACAAAATAAAGCTGGGCTTTATAGAAAAGTGAATAGAGAAAATGCCATTTGAGTTTGCTAAAAGACAATTAGAAGATTCTGCAAATATGGGAAAAGTTTTTCTGATGATGAAAAACGTTTTAGCCTTGTCATGATATGTTAGTTGAAAAAGTTCAAGGGGGCATGAATAGTTATGCAAGGCTTTATATGTGCACTATAATGACATCTCTCTGGGGCTCATAAACTTACTGCTCCTGTTGGGGTGAGGTGATTCTATCTGCCATAGTTCCCCAAGAGCCCAGCATGGGATCTTCTCCTTGTGCTGGAGTCCCTTATGGTCTCTCCTTACAAGCTTCTGCTGTCAAGTGGGTTTTTATTGTCATTCCTCTATACAGCTCAAATACACTGGAACAAAATGTGGTTTCTTTAGGACCATAGTGTAACACAACAATACAGCAGTACAGTACACAGGACTACATATAAAGTGCACATACAAAACAGTATGAGATGAGTGCAAACTGTACAATAAACACACAGAACCATACATACACAGGAGAATAAATACACAGGACAGTGCACACTAGCTAGGCAGGTTAACAGAACTGTACTGCATAGGGGAAAACACTGCAAACAATTGTCTGTAAATTATTGACTGCAGAGAAGAGTTTAGCAGCAATATCAAATAAATAAACAGCAGGAAGTAAAAAAGAAGAGTCTCATGACAACAGAAGTGTCCATTAACAGCATTATAAATTGCAGGTGTGGTGGGTGTTGAGGTTTTTGATTAGTCAAGGTGGGAATTGGGAGGCAGCAGTGTGTTGAGTATTCTGATTGTTCAATGAAGAAGCTGTTTTGGTGTCTGATAGTGGTCATCCACAATGCTGGTGCGCCTGCAGATGCAGTGTACGTGGTAGAAGGTGTTAGTGCTGGTTGGAGAGACCCTGCTGAACCTCTCAGTGGTTCTCACAATCCACTGTAGGGTATTATGGTCTGAGATGGTCTCTATTGTCCACCCGTAGAAGGTGGTAAGGATGGAGGTTTGGAGGTATGCTCTTCTCATACTCCACAGGAATTGAAGATGCTGCTGGGCATTTTGGCTTGGCACACTGCAAAAAATTACATCTGATCAAGTGAAAATATCTTGAATATAGTCGCATTTATTTAGTATTTACTATTGTAAGATTCCTATAAATCAAATATAAGATTATTACACATATTTCTAAATATGTTTTACTAATTACAGCTTGTAATTGTCTTGTCTATTTTAAAGCATTTTAAGCATTTATTTCTAGAAAGAATAATATTATCTGCCAATAATATAAAATAAATGTAACACTTGAAATGATTATAAGCATCTAAACAAGCTTAACCCTTACATACTGTTCATAGTCTATGCCTTCACAGTAAAATCCCCATAACAAGTCTCTATACCACATTATGAACCACAGATTTATTTTGACAAATTATTATATTCAAAAAGCCTATCTAACATTAATAAATGGGTGATTAATCCTTAATTAATGTTTCAGAGAACAGGGAGAGTGTATTTTTTAGGTTTTACACCCTCGTATATGTAGAAAAAGCATCCAATATTGTGTGCAATATCATGTCCTATTTTACCTAAGACATGAAAACACAACAGACATAATGATTTAAATATATTTTATTGAAATTAAAAATGGCAAGAATGCTATGGAACTGTGGGGTTTATTATATAAACATTTATAACTTTTATAACCATCAAACACTGTCCTCACTTTCTTATCATAAAAAAATCCTCATAACTAATTATAACTATTAAATATTAATTCATTTAATTAAATTCAGATGGCCAGGTGTGTGTGCGTTACTTACCTGGGGAAGAGATGGCACAGGATGCACTATGGGAAGAAGGCAAGCCAGCAAAGGCAGTGTGATGCTCTGGGCAATGTTCTGCTGTGAAACCTCAATAAAGATTAGGAGCCCATTCCCGAAGCAGCCATGCAAGCCTGACTGATGAGCTTCTATGTTTTGGATCATGAGCAGATCTATACTTCCTCCAAACTGTTGTCGGATCTATACTTTCCGTCACTTTGGTAGAGGTTAATCTTGGTTCCGGAACTTTGTGGCTCATCTCTATATTTATTTCTTTGCAAATTCCAATCTAGCTTTCTGATTCTTAGTGCTAATGAGTGGATTACATCTTGCGGTATCTATAATTCTGCACTTGAAGTCTTCTTTGAATGGTGGATTGTGAGACCTTCACCCCTGCTCTGTGAAGATTTTTGGTGATCTCTAGTTGGTCACCAACTGTTGTTTTTGGGTTTTTCTTCACAGCTTTCACAATGTTTCTGTCATCAACTGCTGTTATTTTCCATGGCCAATCTGTTCAATGTCTGCTTGTTAGTACACCAATGGTTTCTTTCTTTTTCAGGACATTCCAAATTGTTGTATTGGCTATGCCCAAAGCTTGTGCAATGGCTCTGATAGATTTTCCCTCTTTTCTCGGCTTCAAAATGGCTTGCTTTTCTCCCATATACAGCTCTCTGGTCTTCATGTTGTTTTATTCTTTTTTAACAACAAATGCAGTTTCCACAGGTGAAACCCTGGGCTCAAACCAAGAGTAGACAAAACTATTCATTGTTTAAACAATCAATCTAACAGGGCACACCTGGGAAACAAGAAACACCTGCAAATGTACCAGTATATTTGATCAGTTGAAAAATTGGTGGGTTCAAACAAAAGGTGCCATGTTCTAACACATTTAGATGTTTAACACATTTAGATGTAAATATCAGGAAATGAAAGCTGAAATTCTGATCTATCGTCTCATTCATTTTTTGTTCTCAGATGTCTAGCTGTGCTTTTATTTATGTGCGGCTTTATTTATTTTTTTCATCTCCCTGTCTCTTTGTATGCTTGTGTGTGTGTGTGTTTTTTTTTTGCCATTTTGTGAATACTTTAGCACTCCCCATCGATTTGATTTCAGTGCACCAATCCGGTATGTCTGCATATGAAAGCAAAAGTAGGTAATAAATAAAAGGCAAATCTGTAGCATTCATTTTGTTTTGTTTTTTTATTTGCCGTCCTTCCCAGTACACAGAGCACTATCCTAAAAAATATATAAAGCCTTATCTTTTCACCTTTTTTGTCCGTGGCTGAGCCGTGGTTCGTAGTGCCGCGCCGCTGCCCCTTTTCATGCATCAGTGACTCAGATGTAGAGTTGTTTGTAACTGCCCAGGGGTGCACTAAAAAGCTGAATTTCCCTGATTCAGATCTTCTATCTTTTTAAAAAAAATTCTTTTTGTGTTGTTCTCATATTCTCTCTCTCTCCCTCTCTGTCTCTTTCTTCCGTTCCAGGCTCCCCACGCAGTCCCATCAATAAGACCACCCTAACTTTGATCAGTGTTACAAGTTGTGTGATCGGCTTGGTGTACTCCTCTCACCTGTCATGTGGCCTGAATGTGCGTGTGGTCCTTCACGTACCTGAGCACCTCATTGCCGACGGTAACTGCATCACTTTTTCTTCATTATTGGATTGTACTTGTTATCTTGGGACTGTGCACATTATTCTCCACTTTATTTAGTATTGCACACAGAGCTTCTGTTATTGTATTGTATATATTAGTCTGGTTAAAATTCTCCTGTGTTTATGTTCTCTTAGAATCAGGATGAAAATGTTTGTTAGAGGACAATGTACTGAATATGTTTATGTTTAGAGATGGCACAATATCACTTTTCTTTTCCAGTAGCGATACTGATGACAAAACCTTGAGTACCAGCCGATATTGATACCCATACAATATTTTCTTTTAAGCTAAAAAGCTTTATAATGAATTTTTAAATGTGAGGCACTTAAAATATATATATATAACTAAAAACACAACTTAAACAAAACTCACTTACGCTGCAAATATAATAGTAAAATTATGAAGTGTAAATATAATTTTAAAAAAACATTTGCATTTCCAAAAAAAAAAATTCTAATCTTTTGCTATCCAATTCCAATATTAATCTTAAAATATATTTTTTCTCTGATATCCTATCCACCATTTTTTGCTGGTATTGGCCTGACCGATCTTGGGTATCAGATCGGTGTCATCTCTGATTATATTTTAATATTTTTTATCCCCCTGTAATGTTAAGCACATTGACATTTTTTTTTATTTCCCTGAATGATATATAATAAAAACAAAAACAAACAAACAAACAAAAAACCTACAAGGTTGATATTGATATTATTGATATCCAGTCCCTTCAGTAGGACAATACCAAAAGTGACATTTTTGTCTGAAAATTGTGTGGCCGAAATTTACTTGCAACCACAGATATTCATCTTAAAACATATTATTCCATTACTGTTGTGATAGTACTGTGTAACTACACTGAAGCAAATTATGGCTAATGTTCGTGAGACCAGGTTTTAATACATCTGCCATAGTAAATAGACAACCCCTTTTAGAATGTTCACATTGTTATGCACATGGTTATATACAAATTATCACGTTGCTGTCTGTACAGTTTTTAACCTACGAAACATAGCACCCCAGAAGTACTAAAAGTGTTACAGCATGTTATTTCATATGAGTATGTGAGTTGATGTGACACTCACTCTGCAATGTACAAGTGGAAAATGTTACTCTGTCTATGAGCGTCTCCTCTGAAGGTCCAGCAGCTGTGCCAAGAAAGCATCAAAGCATATTCAGGTCAGGCCACGTAGACTTACACACAGAGTTTGAACAACAATAAACCCTACTAGCCTTTCCCCCAAGGACTCTTTGTATGGGTTTTGGACCTTGATCCTGCTTGATGTGCTGGATGTGTTTGTTAATGAATTTTAATGCAACACCTTTAAAAGTTTAAAAGTACAAGCCTCTTGTTCTTCCTCCCTCTTCCCTTATCTGCCTTTGCTCTTTCCTTGCTGCTTTTCTACTCCCTATTTAAAATCGGACAGCTGCACATACAGAGATGTCATGGCCATTGGCTTCAGCCGCCTCAAAAATCTTCTGTAGCCATTGATGTGTATTTATAGTCTTTGGGCAATCTGGAACGTTACAGATTTTGGAATGCTTAAAACATACTAATAAATTCCAGTCTTATTACAGGCAGTATAATCGTCTAAAATGTTGAATGCTGTAAATAAGAAAATAAATACAAAATGCAAAAATTCCTTTCTATTTTCCTTCTTTATATATTACAGTGAGTGAATTGGTCATGAACAGAATGGTTAACAATCTTAATTTTTTGTACATATCTCATATTGTGTACACATATATATACACACACATAAAACTATACCACCTATTATATTATATGCTCTATATGGCCAAAAGATTGTGGGCTTGACCATCACACCCATATGTACTATTTAAACATCTCATTCCAGATGTAGTCCACTTTATTGTTATAATAACCTCCACCTATCGGGGAAGGCTTTCCACTAGATTTTGGAGAGTGGCTGCGTGAATTTCTACTCATTCAGCCACAAGAGCATTAATGAGGTCGGACACTGATGTTGGGTGAGGAGGCCTGGACCGCACCAGTCAGCGTTCCAATTCATCACAACGGGGTTGAGGTCAGGACTCGAGTTCTTGCCATTCCAAACTTGGCAAACCATGTCTTCATGAACCTCGCTTTGTGCACAGGGGCATTGTCATGCTACAGCATTCTAGATAATTGTGTACTTTCAACTTTGTGGCAACAGATTGGGGAAGACCAACATATGGGTGTGATGGTCAGATGTCCACATACAGTGGACATACAGTGTGTTTTGTGGTGTTTTATATCTGTTTTATGTGTGGGCTTGTTTATCAGAGACGGAGAGGTACAGGTTATTGAAAATGAATATTAAGATAATGAGATATAGTGCAATGTCTCATAATGCAGCAGTTATAAATGTTCAGGAAATTGTAGAGGAGTACACTGGCATATATTTTTTAACATTTGAAGAGTTGTAGAGATGTAGAGTTGTAGACCTGTTTATTAGACAGAAGTGCACCACTAGGTTATTACATTTTAGATGATCATACCCAGAACACAGTAGTTTTACTAATAATACATGAATATTATTTCATTAACTTTCACACCGTTTGAAAACGTGACCAGCCATCCAGCACCACGCAGATTATAAATATACATTGTACTTAAATGTATTTAGTATTCTATTAAAAATCTATGCAAATGGTTTCTAACTCTGGATTTCCACGTTCTGTGTATAGTGTGCATTTATTAACACTAATATGATGCAGTATGTTTTCTGCATGTTTAACCCATAAAACTCTTTGGTTATTCATCTTGATTCATGTTATACTACAATGAAGCTAAAACCAAAGGTATGCTGTTATGAACGTGAGACATGGTTCTCTTGATGGATTAGGAGCTAAAAAATTTTTATTTCTGTACTGATATGCACAATAGCATGTATCCGTTCTCACTGTACAGGACGTGATTCTTTCTGCAGGTTCCAGGTTTGTCCTGTTACAGGGTAGTCAGCTGGATGCCTCCAACTGGCTCAGCCCTGCTCAGGTGCTGCTCTATTATCAGCAGAATGCCAGCGGGCCATGGCTTAGTGAGCTGTGTGGTCGTCGCCTTGTCGAACCTTGCGAACACCAGTGTGATCCTGAGACAGGTACGCACACACACACACACACACACACACACACACACACACACACACCGCTTCAACTATGATGAACATCATTGGCTTAGCTACCATAAGCATAGTCAGCCGTTGTCTTTTTTTTTTTTCTTTTTCTCCAAGACATACAAAGTATTACAAAAAAGTCAATGTTATTGCCTCAGAAGATGCATCATATCATGGCCTGTGCTTTATTCATGTTTTATGTTTTATTGGGGCCCCCCCCCCCAAAAAAAAGTGAAGTGTGTAAAATAATTACATTTCTTACTTTCAAGGGAGAGTGAGGCTGTTTATAGTTGTTATAATGTAAGTCTTAACAGGAACTAACTTTTTTCCCGGACCCCATCGTGTTTTATTCCTTACTCAAAATGTTGGCTACAGAAAATGCAATGTTCAGTTTCATCATTGATTCATTTCATCATTTCCTAGAACACCCTAACTTTTAGGGGTATCCTGTTTTTCCCCTTTCTACTATTTCCTTTTCATTTGTTACTATTTTTGCATTGCATTTATTATATAGTCTATTGAACAAGTATAATTTGCCCTGTTTGTTGAAAATGCATTTTTCATAATTAGTCATAGGAACCTCTCAGCAGGGTCTGACTGTAGAAACATGCTTAATCAGCAAAGATCTGAGCTGAGCAGTACTCACACTGTTGGATCTAATCAGTGTCCTTTGGCAGCATCAGTAATGAGTTAGATCCCATAAGGAAAGGAAATAAAAGGAGAGATGGGCTAATTTAGTTTAAAATGGTCATGTACAGTATTAGGGAATGAACACTAAATTAAGAGATTTTATATCCTGCATCTCAGAAATGTATAATTTGTATCACTCTCAAAGGTACCACCAATATCTAAATGAAAATCAGGTCAGGAAATCATTTTGTGCTTTCATAAACTAAATATTTATGATTCTAGAAACCCTAGAGAGCCAAATTTGTTTGTGTTGTATTTGTATATTTTAATGCACAACCCCATTGCTCTGAAAATTCTGGCATCATGTACAGCCCCTGGCCATTTGGCCTCAACATTAGTGATGAGGTGGGTCACATCACATATGACCTAGTTAGTGGGGACCGATAATGACTTAAATGGTTTAACACCGAAAGGTTTAATGATTTTAAAACTACATTTTCTGTTGTTACCTGCACATTGATGCTGTGGACAGACTTCCTATTAACATAGTCTCCTTCAACGACAGAAGGAGCTTTAATAGGAATGTGGGTGCCATCAATTAAAATTAAATTAAATTACAAAATCTGACAGATAGATATATCCATGCAGTCTGAATAGATAGATCGATATGAATAGGAAGTTAAGATGTGTTAATATGTCTGTCATAGATTTTTATAGAAAGGACAAACCTGCCACTCTGTGAAATTCTTTTTTTATAAGGCTCACCGGTTTATGGCCAGGAAACAGTACAAAAGTGTGTAGAACCCGCTTCAGGGCCAGGCATACTGTACGAACGGCTCTACACACAGTTGCTTTTCCTACATGCTCTGCATCGCCCACATTGTACAGAAAACTCCCTGTCGCAAAAAAAACGAAGAGCAATGCACAGAATGTGTTCTGTGGTAAGTGCTGACCCGCGGTTTGTCACGTTTGATATGTGCGGTTTCAAAAGGTTTGTTAAATAAATTAACAATTCTTTTGAAAACCAGCATCGCTCTCGCAAATATTCATTCGGATATGAAAACACGTCAATACCTGGCCTTATCACCCTCTCACAGCGAAAAAAACCTTGTATAATCTGTGCTTCCATGTCTCTGAAACGAACTAACCCTGGAACATAACCTGCTCCGGAGAGGGTTATCTTCATAGAGCAAGTTGCCATGGTTACTTACATACCCAGAAAGTTACCTCCGTTTTTGGAACTGAAAGTTGAGGTTATCAGCTAACTTACCCTTAAACTTACCTGGGTATGTCACATAACCAGCTTTCTGGAATACCCCCCTGTGGCTATTAATCCCAGTAATGTTTGCTGTTCAAATTAATGTACAATATATTGCCATTTTTAGGCACTGAACGTGCTGGAACCCTATTGTAATTGTTAGGATTTTTCTTCTTCTTCTTCTTCTGCATTAAAACAAATTGTGCAGACCGTACTCCTTCCCACTATTCAGGCAAGTGAGATGGGCCCTTGAGAGGGTTTTATATTTTGGTCTGTATCTCATGAACCGTGAATCCTGCTAACAAAATTATTTTTTTCCTACTGATTCCTTGTGTGCTCCCAAACAAAAGCCTCAAGAACCATTTAACTTAATTTTTTTGCTAATTTGCATAATTTGCAATTACCTACTATTGCAAACTAGTCCTAGGATTTTGGGCCAATCTTGAACAATTTGAGGTCAAACTATTCAGCAGAATGTGACCCTCAATAATGATCAAAAACACGTTGACATTTGTAAACAATATAGCTGCCACACAGCAATCAGTTCTAGTGAGGCAGAGCCTAATTTACTCAAACAGCGGTAAATCATGATTGCTTATGTCGATTTGCATGAAAGTTGCATGCATAGGACAAGATTCTGAGGTCATGGACATGATAATACAAAGGGAGACAATCAAGCTGAAAGACAATCAAGCTGAAATTTGGTATGGTGCATCTGTGTTAATCTGTGGTTTTTTTTTATGTTGACCTAATTACTTAAAAACATGGCTGTCATTGGCCAATCAGATTTCAGCAGGCATTTGACAGGGGGTATGTCTCAACCAGCTCTCTAGTTCAGTAGTCAGGGCACTGATCAGGGAGTCAGCCATTTTAAGGGCTGTCTCAATCACGAAATCCTTCCAATGCACTGGAACGTTCGTGCCCTAAAAATGCCCACAGTGCACTGCAAAAAACAGGGAGCGTTGATGCTCACTATGTTCCCTTACTGGAAATGACATGTTTTCTGAAGCCTCTCAGCTCAAAAAAACTCAAAAAAAGCTCAGGTAACTTCCGGCTACAAATATAAGTAGTTTGTTATTGTTCTTCTAGCTCTCAAATGATTTCTTACATTAGCGGTTTTCAACTTTATTTGACATTCTATATACAGTTTGTTTGAGTCTAACGACTTAAGTGTTTAATTTTTTATTTTTTAAATCCACTAGTTTGCCTATGATCCTGCTTGACATATTATGACAGAAATGTGTGTGATTAAGCTAACAAATTTATGAGACATAAAACAAATATTTAAAAAATTTTGTTTTTAATTTTTGATGATGTTTTATAATGTGAGTAAGTAGTCATGTCACCGGAAATTCAGTTATCAGTATCCCAATGTGTTTTCAATCAACCCTGCAGTCATTCCATCATCACCCTTTATTTTCATTGACTTCTTTGCCTGTTTCTTGTTCTAATGTGTTGATTGAGTTCTCTGTGATAGAAAAGTTTGGTTTAGCTAAATAAAAATACTTCTCATAATGGAATGCCATTGTTAATGATGTTAGTAATTATAGCATGAATAGAATACAGTGGGGGAAAAAGTATTTGATCCCCTGCTGATTTTGTACGTTTGCCCACTGACAAAGAAATGATCAGTCTATAATTTTAATGGTAGGTGTATTTTAACAGTGAGAGACAGAATAACAACAAAAAAATCCAGAAAAACGCATTTCAAAAAAATTATAAATTGATTTGCATTTTAATGAGGGAAATAAGTATTTGATCCCTTCGACTTAGTACTTGGTGGCAAAACCCTTGTTGGCAATCACAGAGGTCAGACGTTTCTTGTAGTTGGCCACCAGGTTTGCACACATCTCAGGAGGGATTTTGTCCCACTCCTCTTTGCAGATCCTCTCCAAGTCATTAAGGTCATTTTCAATGCCCTGGCTGAGGGAAGGAGGTTCTCACCCAAGATTTGTCGTCCATCGTCCCTTTGATGTGGTGCAGTTGTCCTGTCCCCTTAGCAGAAAAACACCCCCAAAGCATAATGTTCCCACCTCCATGTTTGACGGTGGGGATGGTGTTATGACTTGGGGTCATAGGCAGCATTCCTCCTCCTCCAAACACGGCGAGTTGAGTTGATGCCAAAGAGATCTGACCACACCTGACCACAACACTTTCACGCAGTTCTCCTCTGAATCATTCAGGCAAACTTCAGACGGGCCTGTACATGTGCTTTCTTGAGCAGAGGGACCTTGCGGGCGCTGCAGGATTTCAGTCCTTCACGCCATAGTGTGTTACCAATTGTTTTCTTGGTGACTATGGTCCCAGCTGCCTTGAGATCATTAACAAGATCCTCCCGTGTAGTTCTGGACTGATTCCTCACCGTTCTCATGATCATTGAAACTCCACGAGGTGAGATCTTGCATGGAGCCCCAGACCGAGGGAAACTGACAGTTTCTTCCATTTGCGAATAATCGCACCAACTGTTGTCACCTTCTCACCAAGCTGCTTGGCGATGGTCTTGTAGCCCATTCCAGCCTTGTGTAGGTCTACAATCTTGTCCCTGACATCCTTGGACAGCTCTTTGGTCTTGGCCATGGTGGAGCGTTTGGAATCTGATTGATTGATTGCTTCTGTGGACAGGTGTCTTTTTACAGGTAACAAACTGAGATTAGGAGCACTCCCTTTAAGAGAGTGCTCCTAATCTCAGCTCATTACCTGTGTAAAAGACACCTGGGAGTCAGAAATCTTGCTGATTGATAGGGGATCAAATACTTATTTCACTCATTAAAATTCAAATCAATGACAAACATTATGCTATGAGACGACTGAAGGGTTCGAAATGGAATATAAGAATGGAAAAGCTCAGGAAGATAGGCAGATGCAGGCGGTGCAGTGGCTTAGTGGTTAGCATGTTTGCCTCACAACTCTGGGGTTCGAATTCCTGCCTCTGCCTTGTGTGGGTGGAGTTTGCATGTTCTCCCTGTGCTTTGGGGGGTTCCTATGGGTACTCTGGTTTCCAACCCCAGTCCCATGCGTTGAAGGCTGAATGGCATCTCTAAATTTTTCTTAGTATGTTAATGTGTGCACAATTGTGCCCTGTGATGGGTTGATGGGGTGCCAACATTAACACACTATGTACAATATAGAAGTGAGGAATTATGGAATCATCAATTAGCATGAGTGTTTTCAATCTCCCCTGCAGTCATTCCATCATCACCCTTTATTGTCATTGACTTCTTTGCCTGTGCCCCGACTCCCTGTTCCCCTGGGGTAGGCTCCAGGCTCCCCCCATGACCCTATGTAGGATAAGCAGTACAAAAATATGGATGGATAGATGGATAGGCAGATGCAAGACCTCGGAGTGCTTTGAATGTAAAAGTAGCTTGCGTTGAATGCGAGAAGAGACAGGTAATCAGTGTTATTGATACAGTGCAACTAATCAAACTGCCTAATGTGTGTTTTGTACTCTAGCAGCTGAGTAATGAAATTTCCTTGAGGTTTTAGACAAATAAAGTGAGCATTACAATAATCAATGTTTTAGCATAGTTGATATTTTAAAAAGGGTGAAGTTCTCATTCATTTAAAGTTTTAGGTTGGAAATTCATACTGTCAAAACCTGCATTGTTGGAATGATGGGGGGACTATCTTTGGGAACTGTGGTACAATTTGCACTGACATACAACTGAATATCATCAGCATAACAATTAATGCTAAGGCCATGACTAAGGAAAAACAGGTGAACGTAACTACCAATGATTTATGTGGAAATGTGTAGTAGTAAAATCTGTTATGCATCTTATTACAATTAGTAAAAGATTATTCCTGGAATGAACTTGAACTCTTGATAAATGTAATTTGCTGATATACTACTTTCTGTCTTGTATAGTGTATTCTCTTATGGATTAATTTGCTAAAGCAACTGGGAGAAAAAAAACAAAAAACAAATCTAGCAGTGGGCTGGCTGTAGAGCATACCTGTGGTCAGCTCCAAGATGTTTTGCTTTAATGAGGTGATTGTATGGTTACAGTTAAAATTTTTGTTTCCACAAAAAATCCTCCACTCCTCTGTGTACTGTTTACTCTCTGAGGTTAGCATACCATAGCAGTTGTTCCACATATTGTGTGCAGTATGAGGATTGTATTCAGAACACACACACACACACTCACACACACACACACACACACACACACACACACACACACACACACACACACACACACACACAATGAGCTCTAATTAGCACAAAGGTTCTACCATATTAGATTAGATTAACGATAGAAAGTCAGTGTACTGTACTAGTGCAATGAAATGCAGTTTAGCATCTAACCAGGCAGTACAATAGTAGTAAAGTGCATAGAAAGCATTTTTTTAGTTTTTAGTTTAGAGTTTTAAAGAGGATTACTTTGGATCAGCGTTCATATGAAAAGCACATAGAATGATATGAAGCAAGGCTGTGGGCTAGGTGTAACCAGCCCACTGCTGTAGATTCATGCAGCCAATCAGTCATAGTCATGTCAACTGATTACACAGAGTGACTTGCCCCCTAGATTTAGGCTAATTTCTTTCAGCCCACTTTGGTGACACTTCCCTTATCAATGTCATCAGAAGCTGTGTTACAAACTCAGTCACAGGTGTAATGAATGTGAAGTGGATTATTGACTCTATTATCCATTTTCCCCTAAAATACATTTAGAGGAGAAACCAAAAGTTTCTAAGACTCAGCACACATTGTCTAAACAACTTGCATGAAAAGACAAACAATCCTTGACACAGGTTAATGAGTGTGTGCAAAGAATGGTTTTATACAATCTGCTCACAGAGTATTTAATCTCTGTGTGTGATTGCCTGTGATTTGCTGCTGGGAACCAGAGTTCAGTAGGTTAACAGCTGCAGGAAATAGGCTACCCAAGCCTGTTGGTGTTGGCAAGGAGGGTCCTGTGCCTCCTAGATTTTAACAGAATGAAGAATCTGTGGGGTGAGAGGACTCACTGGTGATATTGTGTGCCCTCCGCAGACACTGCTTGTCCTGCAGGTCCTCAATGGCAGGGAACTGGATATTGATGAGGTGCTGGGTAGTTTTCATCACCTGTTACAGGGCTTTACTATCGGCCATAAAACCCCATGAAGTATTTTTTGAGAAGGCTTTTGATGGTGCATCAATAAAATTTACCAGGTTCTGAAGGGTAGATGGACTTGACAACACAATGGAGGTCATAGACCATGCTGCTTTTGATGGGTTGCATGGCAAGTGTGCAATCAAAAAGACAAAAACAGAACTAAATTTTTTTAACAGTCTGTACTTGAAATGCACAGATCCTGTTTAGATTTCTAGTCTTGTACAGTCAGGTCCATAAGTATTTAGACAGTGACACAATTTTTGTAATTTTGCCTCTGTACATCACCACAATGGAAGCAATCAAGATGTTTTTTTCAAGATGTTATAGATATAAAAAAGTTATAACATATGGGTTTATGAGATTTGCAAATCAATGCATACTGTTTTTATTTACATTTTATACAGTGTCCCAACATTTTTGGAAATGGGGTTGTAGAAAATTCTAACAGGTTCACACACTTTCAAGCACCATTGTACATTCATGAAGGTGTCTCTTGATTCTAGACTTTGACTGTGATATGCTTACCTCCTCCAGAGTGTTCTTGACTTGGCTAGATGTTCTGAATGGGTTTTTCATCAACAAGGAAATAATTCTGTGATCATCCACTTTAGTTGTCTTCCATGGCTTTCCAGGCCTTTTGGTGTTGCTGAGCTTGTCAGTGCATTTCTTCTTTTTAAGAATGTACAAAATTGTTGATTTGGCCACTTGTTCTGTTTTGTTTTTTCAGCCTCATGATGGCTTCTTTCACCTGCATCAACACCTCTTTGGACCACATATTCCGAGTTCCCATGAACGGCTACCAAATGCAAATTCAATGCTTGGAATCAACTCCAGACTTTTTATCTCCTTAATTAAGTCATGAAATAACAAGGAAACAGGCCAGACCTGGCCATGAAACTGCTTACCAGTCACTTGTCCAATTACTTTTGAGCTTCTGAAAATGGAGGGACTCTGTAAACAAATGGCTGTAATTCCTAAATGGTTAATGCAATATTTTTGCTAAACCCCTTGAATTAAAGTTGAAGGTCTACACTTTTTCATTTCATATCCATTGTGGTGGTGTACAGAGGCAAATGAACCTGACTCTACAGTGGGTATAGAAACGAATCACACCCCTTTAAAATAATCACATTTTGCTGCTTTTCAGCCTGAAATGAAGACGGACACAGTTTTTGTTTTATCCAGTTGTATTTACTCAGCGCAACTTATAACATCCAAGTGAAAGATATAACACCAACATGTCAGAAAAAAAAAAAAAAATAAATAAAACCTTTTGCTTTAATTACAGCCTTTAGTCTGTTGGGATATGTCTCTACTAACATTGCACATCTAGACTTTGCAATATTTGCCCACTCTTCTTTGCAGAACTGCTCAAGTTCAGTTAAATTTGATGGTGACCGTTTGTGGACTTCAAGTCATTCCACAGATTTTCAGTGGGGTCAAGTCTGGGCTCTGAGTAGGCCATGTAAGGACATTCACCTTTTTCTCCTTCAACCACTGTGGTCAGTTTTGCTGTGTGCTTTGGATCATTGTCATGTTGGAAGGTAAACCTTCTTTCCATTGACAACTTTCTGGCAGAGGGCAGCAGATTTTCCTCAAGAATTTGATAGTATTTTGCCCCATCCATTTTCCTTCTATCCTGACAAGTGCTCCAGTCCCTGCTGCAGAGAAACAACCCCATAACAGGATATTACCACCTCCATGCTGTACTGTAGGAATGGTGTTATTTGGATGGTGAGCTGTATTGGATTTCCACCAGACATATCGTTTGGTGTTGAGGCCAAATAATTCATCTGACCATAGCTCCTTTTTCCATGTGGCCTCAGAATTTTCAAGGTGCGTTTTGGCAAAGTTCAGTCGTGGGTGACTTTTTTCTTGCAGCCCTCCCATACAAGCCATGTTTGTGGAGAATTTGTGATATTCTTGTCACATGCACAAAATGAACACTCTGTCATAAATTCCTGCAACTGCTTCAGAGTTGCTGTAGGCCTCTTGGTAGCCTCTCTGACCAGTTTCCTCCTGGCTCTTTCATCCAATTTGGAGCAATGTCCTGATCCAGGGAGGGTCTGTGCTGTACCAAATACCTTCCACTTCTTAATAATAGGACTTCACTGTGCTTCTAGGCATTGATAAAGCCTTTGAAATTTTTTTTTGTATCCATTTCCTGACTTGTGCCTGTCCACAACTTTATCCTGGAGATCTTTTGAGAGTGCTTTGCCACCCATAGTTGATTGTTTGCTTCAGTTGCACTACAAAATGCTCCCGGAAAGCTCTTTTCATGCTGAGCTAAACAAAATGACCACGGCTGATCACAGGTGAAAGTCAAATGGCTTTGTGTGCCATTGAGAAGGTGATTAGCTACACTTTATTGTGTTTACAAGTCATTTTTAGGAGGGGGGTGATCCTTTTTCCAATTCTGTGTTTTTTTTTTTTTTTTTTTTTTTTTTTCTGACATGTTGGTGTTATATCTTTCACTTGGATATTATAAGTTGCACTGAATAAATACAGCTGGATAAAACAAAAACTGTGTCCGTCTTCATTTCAGGCTGAAAAGCAACAAAATGTGATTATTTTAAAGGGGGGTGATTCTTTTCTATACTCACTGTATGTATAGCTGCTGGACTGTGGTGTGAGCATTTATCCTTATTGACCCTGATTTTCTTTTCATTCTCCCTCATCCTCATTTTTTGTTCTCATTACTTTGTTCTATTGTGTGGAATAGAATGAATTGACACAGGAATGATAAAACCCTGGCATCTCTCTCTATGAATAATCCACATGAGTCATGCATGTTACCTGAAGAGAAACAAGTGTAGTGAACAACTAGCTGAGTTAACAGGCATCATCTTAATACTGCATTGTTTATATACAATATATTCATACTGTATGATATGAATATAACCTTTGCAACATATAAATAGACTACCACTATCTTATAGTACATCACCTAGCTCTCCATATTCTGCTGACTTCTTGTATATGTATCTCTGTTAAGACTAAATTTTCTATACAAGTGGCAGCTGTGGCATTATTATGACATTATCTCTGAATTTCCACAGTATACCTCACACTAACCTAAGCCCCATAAAAGCCCAGAAGCTGCTGTTTGCTTTTTAATTGACTAACATTTACATTTGATTTTTAACAAGTTGTCTTATAAAGGCAATGGTGAGGAGAGGCTGTGGGTCATAAACATAATGGTGAAACACACCTTATTTTTATTGAGGGACATAAACAGTAGTTTATGACATACTTTACTATCGCATTGCATAACAAGTTGTTAGAAACCTCAGATGCACCAAAGGATAATGTTCAGAACGAAAAACACTAAACTATCTTATACATTAAATCAAGGGTTCTCAAACTTGCAGCCAGAGACCCCCTTAACTGTAAAATAAATTCCATAGACCCATACCAGTGGCAAAGGAAGGGTAGCCATTTGGAGACCTGGCCCACCTAAAAAGCGTTCTTATAGCTAGGGGTTACACCACAGTCTTCTTAACATTATTTACAAAAAACAGTTCTTGCTCAATGCGCTTTTCTGTGTTATGTGTTGAGCCATGTAGATGGCTAGTTCAATAAAGAGTTTACCTCTCTGATGCCTTTTCCCCCTGCCACTGTAATAAGAGGATATAATAACATGAAATGTATTTCAGTTTCTGTTAACACTGGAACACTCTGTCAGAGTGGAGATGAGACTCATCTGCCAGTTGAAGAACAGATGTGCAAGAGAAGAGGAATGTGTGGTGCAATGCTATAACAAAGTAATTTTTAACTGTAATAAAAACACTTTTATTTAAAAAAAAAATTATGGCTGTGTATTGTACACATTATCTTTAAGCACTGGAATTAGAGTAGGCCTGCTTTCCTTTATCAGTAGAAATCTGAAGGCTTTTGCTGTAGTTTTGTGTGTTAAAGAAATGATTTAATAAATTAAATTATTATGCAATATGCTATTGCATATTGCGTGTGTGTGTATGCAGTACAAAACTGGTATTTGTTATGACAGTAATGTATGTTATGAACTGCAGTGAATTAGGCCATTAGGCCATTAGGCTTATTGGTAAAAGAGCAAACCTCTGGAATGATAGACTTTGAACTCGTTGGCCACTTTCTGCAATCATTTAGTTTCTTTTGAGTGACTGCTGGCATTTGAGTTTTCTTCTCAAACCCTTGCCCCTCCTGTTTTACCCAGGCCCACAAACTGTTTAATTTCTGGCCTTGAAAAGATATTCAATGTTTTCACTGACCAACTTAATTGTATTTTGTAAATATAAACAAATTTAGAATTTGATGCCTTGAACACACTTAAAAAAAAGGTTGGACAGAGGCACCCTTCCTTTTAATTACACTATTTAATCATTTGGGAACAGAGGATACTAATTGTTGCAGTTTTGCAAGTGGAATTTTTGCCCATTCTTGCTTGATACAAGGCTTCCGCTGCTCAATAGTCCTTGGTTGTCATTGTCTGATTCTCCTCTTCGTGATGCGCCATAGGAGACAGATCTGGACTGCTTGCAGGCCAGTCAAGCACACGCACTCTGTGTCTATGAAGCCACACTGATGTAGCACATGCAGAATGAAGCCTGGCATTGTCCTGCTGAAATAACCATGGACTTGATGGCAGCATATGTCTCTCTAAAATCACAATATACGCCTCCGTGTCAATGGTACCTTCACACATATGCAAGTCACCCATGCCATGGGCACTGATGCACCCCCATACCATCACAGATGCTGGCTTTTGCACCTTTCGCTTATAACAGTCTGGTTGGTCTTTTTCAACTTTGACATGGAGAACTCGACGTCTGTTTTTCCCGAAAGCAAGCTAAAATGTGGACTCATCTGACCACAGCACACGTTTCCACTGCCTTTCAGTCCATCTGAGATGAGCTTGGGCCCAGAGAACTCGGCGGCATTTCTGCATAGAGTTGATGTGTGGCTTCCTCCTTGTGTAATAGAGTTTCAGGTTGCATTTCTGGATGCAGCGGAGGACTGTGTTAAGTGACAATGGTTTTCCAAAGTACTCCTGAGCCCATGTGGTCATGACTTGAAGATCACACACATTGAGCAGTGGTTTCCGGCCTTGCCCTTTACGCAATGAAATTTCTCCGGATTGCCTGTATCTTTTCACAATATTATGCACTGTAGATGGTTAAAGACCTAAATGCTTGCAATCTTGCATTGAGCAATATTCTTTTGGAACTGACTGACAAGTCTCTCATGAAGTTTGGCACAAAGTGGTGAGCCACGAACCATCCTTGCTTGCAAAGTCTGAGCTTTTGGTGGATGCTCCTTTTATGCCCAATCCCGATACCTTGCCCTGTTACCAATTAACCTGATCCTCCAAAATGGTGTTACTTGAATTTTCTATAAACTCTTCAGTCTTATTTTGCCTGTGTCACAACTTTTTTGAGTGTGTTGGAGGCATCAAATTCTAAATTTGTTTATGTTTACAAAATACAATTACGTTGGTCAGTGAAAACATTGAATATTTTTTCTTTGTTCTTTTGTCAGTTAATTAAAGTTTCAAGAGACTTGACAAATCACAGATTTTTGTTTTTATTGCATTTTAGAAAAAATCCCAAATTTTATGGAAATGGGGTTAGTACATGAATACATTAAGACATACTGTAGTGCAAAAATATCTTGGCTAATTATTGAAGCCAGAAAGCCAGCATTCATTTTAACACTATTTATAGGCCTACTTGTTTTAGTTATTGAGGTTTGGATTAAACCCATTCAGTTCAAGTCATATTGGCTAATTACTCTAAGAGCTCAATAATAAATATAACTTTGGCAATGGTTGTGTTTTAACAGACCCAACTTTGAGAACCATTGCATTAAATATTTCTCTCTCTCTCTCTCTCTCTCTCTCTCTCTCTCTCTCTCTCTCTCTCTCTCTCTCTCTCTCTCTCTCTCTCTCTTTCTTACACACACACACATTCACACACACACACACACACACACACCCCTCTGTTAGGCATGTATTGGCTCTTTTTGTCTGACAGGCCTTCACACAGCCACTATGTCTTGTCTATCTCTCAACTCACTATATGATTTTATCACCTTTTGTATGTGATTGCTGATGTGTGATAGTGTCCAAAGGTGTTCAAGTAAAAGATAATAGTTTACAGTAGTTAATTGGTGATTAAATCCTCAGATGCCACGGAAAGGTCCTGCTACCTGTATTATATTTCTTAATTCTGAAATCTGCTGGGCTGTTATGTGTTAGTTATGTGATGACATTGAATTGCCCAGACTAAACCATGTCTAAAAGCATAAGTGTTGCAGTGAAAGTTATAGCATGCATGCTTTATATATATATATATATTGCTTATCTAGATTCCACAACCCCATCCATAAAAAACATTCACTAGGATAAGATCTACAAAACCAGTCCTAGAGCACTACTTTTTTCCTCTGTAGTCTGGTGTAGTTTGATATCCCCTGTTCTGAATGACCTTAGTGCTATCAGTGTTGTATGAAATCAGATCTGTCACCAGATGTCTTCCAGGGCAAGAGGATTTATGAAGGGCCAAACACTTCCCATCTCTCCCACTCTGACTAGCTTATAAAAAAAAAGGTGCTGGCAATGGTTTTCTGCCTTATTTATTGACTCCACTCATACCACATTTTGAGGACTAGAGAGTCCTCAACATGCTTTTTTTTTCTTTTTAAAAGATTCAATATGGAATATTAAAAATTATGGCAAGGTTCTAAAGTTATTCAAAATGAGAAACTGAAAATAACTGTATGCCTTTTGCACCGAGCATTTAATGAGTGGATAATATATTTTCTTTTGTGTTTCTGAAAAAGCTCAAGATTCATAATATAAGGTGTTGAAACAGGACCAGTCGCAAAATTACTACAAACATCAGAAAAAAAAACAAAGGAAAAAATGACAAAGATTTGATGAATCCCAAGAAGCCAGAGCCTAGACATGATCTCATTGTTTTCTTGCATCTAATAATATACTGTAGCTGTGAGTCCAAATAAGGATGAACTACTGAGTCTTATACACTTGAATTGTGGGTAAGTGGTAATACTGTATGATCTTACAGCCAATTACAGCTAATTTGTCTTTAAATACTATCTCAGTGTGAAAATTCAGGATGTTTAACAATTATAAAGTGCTGAGAACAGGGATCACCCCCACACTCTCTTTTCAACCTTCTTTCACTCTTCCCATCAAATATTTATAGTAGATGGGAGATAAGATAGCTGTGGCCAGGACCTTGCAGTGCCAGCTGTTGCAGACCTTTGCTCATAATAAAGTAAGAGATGCATTCCAAGTAGGGAGGAGCCTTTTATTTAGAGCTGATCCTTGGCTCACAGGAGATACAGCTTAAGCCATTATACCACACTGCTGCGCTCTTAAAAATTGAGGGCTTCACAGCACTGCTTGATACAGAGTACCTCACAGAACTGTGAAATGCAAATGTTTTGGAGCTCTGCCACTATTTTGATAGGCTTAAACTTCAGGGTTGTATTTTTGCAACTAATCTGCACTTTTCTTTCTGATCCTTCTCTTCTGAAGAATAAGAGCAGGAGATATGGTCAAATAAACATAAAATTACATTAAGAACATAAACTCTGTAGGAGTGTCTAGAAACTTAGATGGCTATGACTTAAATGTCTTTAGACATTCAATTCTATTCTAATATATTTAACGTGTTTTGTTGTACTGAGGCTTTTATTGTTGTTTACCTACTTGTTTTCCCAGTGCAGTCTCTCCAACGTGCCTTGCATGTGGGGTGGGGTAGGTTATTACTCTGCTAAAGAGTGGACTTGGGGAAATAAAATGCAGCTTATCACTAATAGCAGTGATTCTCCAGACGAGCTGATCAGTCAGATAAGACTGATAAGATAACAGCAGCATCCATATCTCAGCTCCCATCAAGCCCTTGCACATGCACTCAGCACTTCAAGTCTGGCGTCACAATGGCTAACTATAGCTAACGCTTGTATGCACACCTCTGCTTAGATGTGCTCACATTGATTGAGCAGCCTGACTGTCTCTGTTGGCAATAAAGGGTATCTGTGTAGCAGACATACATGTTGGAATAAGTTATCTCACAGAGTGACACCATCATCACAAATGCAGGAGACACTGGTATTTAGACATAGAGCTGGAATGGAGATGTGTTTGTCTGTTTGGTGGGAGACAAACAAAATATATCCTCTCTAGTCCCATCATCAGCTCTCTAATGATGGATATTATCATGCCACCTTAATTGTTTAGGACAAAGGTTTATTTTATAGGCTGCAGTTTCTGCTAGCTGCTGGCTGGAATAGAGGTTGGATTATAAAAGTGCTATAGTGGCTTTATCGGGGGCCACAAAGCTACCAGCTTCCTCTGTAACAACAGTATCAACCATGATAAGATCAGGGAGGGACAGAACAAAGTGTACTCCCAGCACAGGTCACTTGTCCAGTTCTGTACTCTTTACACATACACGTGCACACACACACACACACACACACACAGCATGTTACACTAACCAGCACAGACCACACACATACACAGAAGCTAAGATGCACATGGAATGTTTGTCCTGTGTTTGTCTTTTCTACTGTGCCAGTTGAGACAGTAAACACAATCACACACTGAAATTTGACAATATTTTGCTATTACTGATTTGAATATTAATTTGAAATGATTTGAAAATGTGTACAATGAATTCATTTTATGGCATTCTTTGCCAGTATCTGTTTTTTATCCTCATTGATTCAGTGGAAATGCAGGTATCTATCACAAACACTAGTTAACACTACTCCACTGACATCTCATAAAAGGATATTCTAGGGCAGGGGTCAGGAACCATTTTTCACCAAAGAGACATTTTTTCCCTTTTTGGTTAATGCATTTTTTTAAAAAGAGCAATTACAAAAACTAATATTTTACTATTCTAAAAAAAAAAAAAAAAAAAAAAAAAAAGTTTTTTCAATAACATTTCAATAACAGTATCTTTATTTAGGTCCATAGACAACTCAAAAACAAACAAACATGCAACAAAAAATTGGTAACATGTTTCAATATGGAATTAATTGTGCAGGCCTTTCACTTTGAGGTTAAGTTTCCACCTGAGCAGCATAAGACCTCCTCTGTGTGTGTGTGTGTGTGTGTGTGTGTGTGTGTGTGTGTGTGTGTGTGTGTGTGTGTGTAGACTCATCCAACACAAGAACCAAAAAAAAAAAAAAAATCTGCCGAAGTTATGTCCGTGCTCTTTTCCCTCTCTATCTCACGTGCCATCATGACAGCGCGGGGATGCACTCTTCGGGCTGACAGGACTGTCTGTTATTTCCTGAATGATTTTCTCCTTGTTAGGGAAATCCGCAAACAGTTCAGTTGCCATATTCAACATGCATGACTTTACATATACTCCGTCAGTAAAAGGTTTTCCTTGTCTTACAATCTCCAGTGAACCAGCAAAGCTGGCAGTGTTCAGGCTTCCAGTTGCACCTGTCCATGCTTGCAGCTGCTGCTTGCAGGTTACGTTGGAGCTCCACGCCCTCCTTCAGCTTTCGCCCACCGGGTACTTTGCTGCAAAAGCTGTATGGTGGGTTTCGAAATGTCTCTTAAATTTTGATGTTTTTAAACAAGGCAATAAATGAACGGAAGGTCGTGAGTTCAAATCCCAGCACCACCAAGCTGTCACTGTTGGGCCCTTGAGCAAGGCCCTTAACCCTCAACTGCTCAGATGTATAAAAATGAAATAAATGTAAATCGCTCTGGATAAGGGCGTCTGCCAAATGCCGTAAATGTAAATGTAAATGCAATACGTTCTGTGCAAATCAGACACAGCAGAGCACCAGAGCTTTCAATAAAAGCATATGTTTCAGTTCAATTTTCACTTTGAAATTTTCGATGCTCCTCTGAATTCTTTCTTTTCGCCATCTGCACAAACTACCTAAGTAGCTGCTTGAATCTGAGCGCGAGAGGTTACCATAGAAACATAAGTGGTTTGCTGTTGATTAGTTTCATGACACTTGCGCACAGCACTGCATACATGCACTGGCTGATGTTCTGCCGATTTGTGCTAGCTTGTCGGATTTTGCTACCATAGCAGTCTATCAATTCACGCTACCCTATTAAAAAATGCTATCCTATGTGTTTCCGTCTCCAGTTGTATATATACAGGATATACAGTGTATATTCTATAATAGTGTAACTCCCACATTATGACATCGTTATTTGTTTTTTGTTTAATTAAAAACAGGGGTAAGTGTACTACAAGAGTATGGGGAGCATATTTAGATGTTTTAAATGAACCAGCAATTATCACATTTGATATAACAACTAAAATTACATTATTTTATATTATATGAAATACAATTATAATAAAAATTCTAAGTTATGATACTGTACTGTTTTTATTTTTAAAAAGGTGGCATTTAAAGTAAAAATTATCATCAAATATTCATCTTTGACTTGTCATAAGAAACATTTCCTTCCATACAAATGAATGTTCATATGGTGGTTTTTGAGATATTGAAAGGGAAATTCAACTCAAATTACATTATAGCACATTCATATTTACTTCATGTTTGAACTGTCATTAGAAGAAAAAAAATCCTTAATGATTTTCAATGTATTCCTGTTCAGGAGGACCATGATTATGTCCCTGTCAAATTTCATGTGATTTTAACATACAGTTTTTGAGAAAATTAAAGCGAAAATCAGCTCAAATTATATATTATATATACAGTACTGTGCAAACGTTTTAGGCAGTAGTGAAAAAATGCTGTAAAGTGAGAATGTTTTCAAAAATAGATGTTAATGGTTTCTATCAATTAACAACATGCAAAGTGAGTGAACTGAAGAAAAATCTACATCAAATCAATATTTGGTGTGACCACCCTTTGCCTTCAAAACAGCATCAATTCTTGTAGGTACACTTGATTTTGAAGGCATAGAGTCAGGTGTATGATTAAACAATTATACCAAACAGGTGCTAATGATAATCAATTCAATATTTAGGTTGAAACATAATCATTAACTGAAACAGAAACAGCTGTGTAGGAGAAATAAAACTGGGTGAGGAACAGCCAAACTCAGCTAACAAGATGAGGTTGCTGAAGATAGTTTACTGTCAAAACTTATTGCTGTGCTCAAGTAAACTTGAGCACAGCAACAAGACAGAAGGTAGTCATACTGCATCAGCAAGGTCTCTCCTAGGCAGAAATTTCAAGGCAGTCAGGGGTTTCCCAATGTGCTGTCCAAGCTCTTTTGAAGAAGCACAAAGAAACTGGCAACGTGGAGGACTGTAGATGCAGTGGTCGGCCAAGGAAACTTATTGCAGCAGATGAAAGACACATCAGGCTTACTTCCCTTTGCAATCAGAAGATGTCCCTTCTGCCCTTCTGGCAGTGCCATCAGCTCAGACCTGGAAGAAACCAGTGGGACCCTGGTACACTCAATTACTGTCCGGAGAAGTCTGCTCAGAAGTGGCCTTCATGGAAGACTTGCTGCCAAAAAGCCATACCTCTGACATGGAAACAGGGCGGTGGTATGGCTTTGTCAACTATTCACAAAAACGCAGGAACTGGGGTGCAGAAAAATGGCAGCAAGTGCTCTGGACTGATGAATCAAAATTGGACATATTTGGTTGCAGCAGAAGGCAGTTTGTTTGCTGAAGGGGAGGTTCCTTGCAAGTTTGGGGCTGCATTTCTGCAAATGGAGTTGGGGATTTGGTCAGAATTAATGGTTTCCTCAATGCTGAGAAGTACAGGCAGATACTTATCCATCATGCAGTACCATCAGGGGAGGCAATTGATTGGCCTCAAATTTATTCTGCAGCATGACAATGACCTGAAACATACAGCGAAAGTCATTAAGAACTATCTTCAGCGTAAAGATTAACAAGGAGTCCTGGAAGTGATGGTATGGCCCCCACAGAGCCCTGATCTCAACATCATCGAGTCTGTCTGGGATTACATGAAGAGAGAGAAGCAACTGAGGCTGTCTAAATCCACAGAAGAACTGTGGTTAGTTATCCAAGATGTTTGGGCCAACCTACCTACCGAGTTCCTTCAAAAACTGTGTGCAAGTGTACCTAGAAGAATGTTGCCGATTGATGGTGCTTTGAAGGGTGGTCACAAGAAATATTGATTTGATGTAGATTTTTCTTCTATTCACTCACTTTGCATTTTGTGCATTTTGTTATGTGTGTGTGTTTTATATATATATATATATATATATATATATATATATATATATAATGTAGTAATTATGTATTCTTCACTTGCCAAATTGCAGTGCTATGACAGTTTTTACATCAGTGGGGCTCATATTAATGATCTCGCCTAGGGCCCCACAATCCTCGGGCCAGCCCTGGTTTTATTGAAAGTGACTATGAGCTCTGCTGCATCAGATGTCAATCAAAATATCTGTATACATGATATATCCAAATAATGTCATTGATGCAAATAATATTGCACTGTACAATGAACAAAGAAAGGTTGTGCAGATGTCTGGACAGTACTGATGTCTCCCCTCTCAAAACAATCTTCATCAAACTGCAAAATTACATTTTAGCAGGTAACTGTAATTTTAGTTACTTTTACAGTAAATTGCTATAAAATTGGTAGTATTAGCAACATATTAACATTTGTACAAAAACGTTTACCCTTAACACTAAAACACCACAGCTGCTGGAGTCATGCTGCTTGTTGTGCTGCATTGTGTGTACCATCCACATTGCTCCCTGGTCTCCACAGCCTGTCATCTTCAAGAAATTCCTAATTATTGTAAAAAAAACCAAACAAACAAAGAAACAAACAAAAAAAACATACAGTGACACAGCATCAGGCTAATTCTCTTAACATAAGAGGCATCAAACTTTGCTCTGTAAAGTTACAAAGGTCAGCTTAAAATCTGATCAATCTGTAAATTGTGATGAAGCTGAAACATTTTCACAAGCAATCTTACCTCCAGTTCCGTAGTAATTTACGCTCATAGGCACCTTCGTTTGCCAATGGATCTATCAGCACAAGGCCCTTGTCATACATGTTGACAATCTAAAAATTTTTAGTGCATTAATTTTATTAAATCTCATCACATTAAGATATTTATATTTATTTAGGAGATTGTTTTATTCAAAGTGACTATGAGCTCTGCTGCATCAGATGTCAATCAAAATATCTGTATACATGATGTATGCAAATAATGTCACTGATGTAAATAATATTGCACTGTACAATGGACAAAGAAAGGTAACCGAACCACTAACATCCAGTGATCCCCAATGTTTACAGGGCACATCCACTCTTCTTCCACTGGAAATTTCATCTGAGGAATGGTTTTAACACAAAATTATTGTTAATTTTAGTTATTGATAATCTATACTCCTAGATAATAACTGTGACAAATAAATGACCTTTCTGAGTCTCTGGAATTGTCCAGAAAAATTTTATAATGCAAAATTATAGTGCAAAATTAATAAAAGCTAAATAAATATAATTCCCGCTTGCCTGCTGTTTTTCAATAAGAAAGTGCATGCATGCATCAATAACCTGCATTGGGAAAAAACACAAACAAAAATTTTAGATTTTCTCTTTTAATACATTTTCAACTGTGCAGTTTGGTCTCTTATGTCATCAGCCAGCCACTCAGTCCCATGCAGTGTACAGAAGGATAAATCATAAAGTTTATATCATCCAACAACTGCTTCCACCTGCCACAATCTTTTGCAGCCCACAACCTTCTATCTGTAAAAACAACATGAATGTTAAAGCACAGATATATTTTTTACTAATATATAGATATTACTGTTACATGGCCATAAGTACATGGACACCTGAAAGACATACTTATATGTGCTTACACACCCATGACTATCTATATGGAGTTGGTCCAACAAAACTGGATGCACACAATTATCTAGAATGTCAATGCATGCTGGAGCATTAATCAATCAATTACAACGGGTATCCAAATACTTTTGGCAATATAGTGTATTTGACAAACAGTGAACAATGGGTCAGAACGGCCAAAAGGCCAGCATGAACAGTTTGAACAGGTTAAACCCCTTCATGCAAACAATAAACTTGGGTAGGCCAAACAAATGACCATGGGTCAACTTGCTAATACAGAACTCAGTAACTATAACCTCTTACTTCTACGCTTTCCTTTATTTTCAATGAAGAATCTTGTGGATGCTTCAGACATGTAGTTTAAATGTAAACTTGGCCTAGTGTCTAACAATTGTGTAATTAAAAATGTGGCAGAATAAAGACTAAATGAATAAACTGCACAAAGGAAGAATAGATTAAATAAACACTGAACATGGAGCATTATATTCAAGGCAGACGACGCATGATTTTCAGGTAGTGATTTTGCTTTTACCTCGTTTGTGTCATCATGGCTCTGAATGTGTTTTTTGGGTGCAAAATGAATAACTGAAGGCCTCTGTGGCATGGAAATGTCTTCAGTCATCCTTTCCAAATCCTCTTCAATGGTCAAAGTGGGTGGGCTACAGGAAAACGTACTGATCATGTTCTCTTTTGAGATCTTGTGTGATTCCTGCCTGGGGACTGGACTATCATCAGTTGTGCTCCTTCTGTATGGCTTGATGTGATTTACATTGTATTTGTTCTTTAAAGTAACCCCTTCAGAATTAGATAATGTAACAAGCTTGCCATAAGTCCGGTAAAATCAGGCTCAATTCTTCCTCCCTTCCTTCCCTGCTTCCTCATGTTAAAGAGAAGCACCTCATTTCCAACACGATAAACAATATTTTGGTACTTCTTTTCTACTCTTTTTTGCATATGCCTGCTTCTGTTTTTCTTGAGACTTGGAGATGTTTTTTGCAGTGTCCACTGACTTTTTTTCCCATCCAAAAATGTACCATAAGTTTTCTCCTCAGGAAAATTATGGTGGAAAGCTGAAATGAAAAGCATTTTTTTTTTAAAAATGTAAACCCGTAGGAGTTCTGAGTTCTTTTAATAGCTAGTTGATGATTACAGAATGCTGTTTAGAATAAAGCTAAAGGCAGAACCAATGATTTATCAAGATACTGTCACTTGAATTTACACCAATTGCTGTCATTTTGTGCTGTTACAAAATAATTTTTACATGCGACATTTTCAGAAAAATTAATTATCAATAATTATCCAGATTAAAATAATTCAAAATATAGAATCCTAAAATAAATTCTGAGAAATGTGCACATCTTAAAACATTGTTGTGGCATCAGTTTAATTGTTAATTCAATGGATAATTAACAAATAACTACATACACATACACACACATATATACATTATACGCACACACACACACACACACATATATATATATATATATATATATATATATATATATATATATATATATATATATATATATATATATATATATATATATATGTGTGTGTGTGTGTGTGTGTGTGTGTGTGTGTGTGTGTGTGTGTGTACGTTTGCCCACTGACAAAGAGATGATCAGTCCCCAACACTGCTTGAGTGTTACTAGTGGTTTGCATCTTGAGGTAACTGGGACATCCCAGAATTGGAGAACAATTTAGTCTTCAATACTATTAAAAATTTTACTTATTTAGTTCACATTTTCTGTTACATATTTTAAGAAAAGAGGTAATAAACCTTCAGAAAAATGTATTCGCCTAGCTCAGGCATCAAAGATAATTTTTTTTTAATGAGCTGTTTTAGCTATGTGTTGACCGTGATGCAACCCTGTTACCAATATTGGGGAACCTGAAAAATTATAATTAAAAACCTTGTTTCAATTAAATTAATTACCATGGTCTAAAGAAATATCATATTTCCATGAAATAATTAATATCTGATTAAGGATTTTTAAAAAAAAATTATTTAGAGCACCTTTTGCAGCTACAATGGGGGAAAAAAGTATTTGATCCCCTGCTTATTTTGTACGTTTGCCCACTGACAAAGAAATGATCAGTCTATAATTTTAATGGTAGGTGTATTTAACAGTGAGAGACAGAATAACAACAACAACAAAAAAAATCCAGAAAAACGCATTTCAAAAACGTTATAAATTGATTTGCATTTTAATGAGGGAAATAAGTATTTGATCCCCTATCAGTCAGCAAGATTTCTGGCTCCCAGGTGTCTTTTACACAGGTAATGAGCTGAGATTAGGAGCACTCCCTTTAAGAGAGCAGGAATTCGAACCCCAGAGTTGCAAGGCAAACATGCTAACCACTAAGCCACTGCACCGCCTGCATCTGCCTATCTTCCTGAGCTTTTCCATTCTTATATTCCATTTCGAACCCTTCAGTCGTCTCATAGCATAATGTTTGTCATTGATTTGAATTTTAATGAGTGAAATAAGTATTTGATCCCCTATCAATCAGCAAGATTTCTGACTCCCAGGTGTCTTTTACACAGGTAATGAGCTGAGATTAGGAGCACTCTCTTAAAGGGAGTGCTCCTAATCTCAGTTTGTTACCTGTAAAAAGACACCTGTCCACAGAAGCAATCAGATTCCAAACTCTCCACCATGGCCAAGACCAAAGAGCTGTCCAAGGATGTCAGGGACAAGATTGTAGACCTACACAAGGCTGGAATGGGCTACAAGACCATCGCCAAGCAGCTTGGTGAGAAGGTGACAACAGTTGGTGCGATTATTTGCAAATGGAAGAAACTGTCAGTCTCCCTCAGTCTGGGGCTCCATGCAAGATCTCACCTCGTGGAGTTTCAATGATCATGAGAACTGTGAGGAATCAGCCCAGAACTACACGGGAGGATCTTGTTAATGAATCTCAAGGCAGCTGAATACACAGTTATTATATTAGCGGTTTTTTTCCGGACACTTAATTAAATACAGGATGAAATGCTAATTCCTGTTTGCCTCGTGGCTCCTTCAAGTGAGTTATGTCCATTTTTCCCCCTCTTTAAGACATCTATAACATCCAACTTCCGTTAGAGCGCGCGCCAGAAACAGAAAAAATTCTTCATCATAGCGCTTCCTCCACATGCATGAAGACGAGCAGGGAAGCGTTTAACAACCAAATCAGTCACAAAATAAAAGGGACCATAAAGAAATATAAGTGGAGAGCAGCTATCTCCTCACACTCCCCATCTCTCTACATTCTCTGCGCTCTCTCACATGCGCAGTTGTATCTCCCCCCCCATAAGTAAGTGATTTGACTTGAACGCAGAATCGATTCTGAATTTTTGAGAATTGATTCAGAGTCGTTAGAGAAAGAATCGCGATACATCGATGCATCGAGTTTTTCTCCCACCCCTATTATTTTGTGTACAATCTGTACAAATATTGGATTTCATGTAGCCCATTTTAAAAATCTTTTGCCCTGTGTAGTGAGTCCTATAAATAATTTTGTATTGTATCAGGTGTAGACTAGTGTTATTACAGTCCCCTCTGAAACTATTTGAACGGCAGGGCCAATTCAGTTATTTGTGTTATACACCAAAGACATTTGGGTTTGAGATCAAAATATGGATATGAGAAGAGAGTTTAGGATTTCAGCTTTTATTTCCTGGTATTTACATCTAGATGTGTTAAACAACATAAAACATACAAGCTTTTGTATCAGACAACCCAATTTTTAGGCGAGCAAAAGTATATGAACAGATAAGTCTCGAAGTAAATTAAAGTAAATAACACTTAATATTTGGTTGCATATCCCTTGCTTGTAGGGGTGTTACGATTAACTCGTTTTCGCAATGCATCAATTACTAATCCTGCCAATCCACATGCATCGATCTTGAAGTATGATTTTTGATTCAATAATCGTTAATGCCAGTCAATTATTTGAAAATGCTAATTTTAAAATGCTAAAAATCTAATGCATCATGATTATATTATGTAGGTCACAATATTTAAATGAATTATTACTGTAGGTTATCTTAGTAAACCAGTGCGAATGGCAGACGCAATGTATTATGTCATTACTTTCAGACTCCAGCCAGTTTATTAGCTAATGCTGCATGTGAGGGAGTTGCGCGGGTGGCGAGCTATGCCATGGAGGCTAACAGAGAGCCTGAAATCTGCAAGGCGCCAGCTAATATGAAATCAAAAATTTGGGAACACTTTGGTATTCACAAAAGAGATGGAAAACTGGACAAGTCAGTCGCAGTTTGCAGACATTGTAAATTTGAGTTGAAATACTTCGGGAATACAATGAATCTCAGCAACCATTTGCGCATGGTATTTGTCGCCATGGTATTAAAACAGAGATATCTGGCGAAGCAAATGAGGCAGCTGCCAGTTCAAATTCGGATCTGGTAAGGTCTAATATGTCTAACCTATTTGGTCTGAATCTTCCCAAAAACTCCACTCGAGCCAAGCTATAACTGCATCCATTGCCAGGTTTATATGCATGGATATGCACACCTATAGCAAGCTGTTTTAAATGCACTTTTGTGATTTCCTGGCGGTTGAATTGACTGTCCTCACTGACGCCTGTATTAGAATTACTTAGTGACATACTGTGTCTGCCGTTAGCACATGCATGTTGCAACATCCAGTATGCAATGGATCCAATCCAATACGTCATCACACTACAGGCTGCAGCGAGGACCTCTTGGTTGAATTCCTGACAGTTTTTTAATTGCACTTTGTATTCCTGCTTGCCTATATGTTCAGGAAATTTAGGCAATGTTTACTTTTCCTGCAATAAAAACTTGCAATTAAGCGTATAAGGTAGTCATTCTTTTTCTTGCTTGAGATACATATGAAGTTAAATACTGTGAATAATTCGTTTTAAAAAGTTTTGTTAAAAAGAATTGAATTACTGAATTGAATCGTTGTTAAGTGAATCGAATCTAATTGAATTGTTCTGAATTTTCCAAAATCACTTCTGAATCTGATCAAAAACCAATGAATCATGAATCAAATTGATTCGCTGTCAACCCAAAGATTCACACCCCTACTTGCTTGCGATAACTGCTAGTCTCTATAAATAAAGTTTAATCACAAATTTAGTCAAAATAATTATATTACTAAACTATAGTCTAAATAACAGAACTAAATGTTGTTCTGGGATTAACACTGGATTTAAGTTCAGTGTTGCAGGTTTCTCCAGTGTATCGCTCAACAATTTCAAAGATACCCTCAAAGATACACTCACCGAACACTTTACTAGGAACACCAGTACACCTACTCATTCATGCAATTATCTAATCAGCCAATCGTGTGGCAGCAGCCAATCTAATCAGCCAATCATGTGGCAGTAGTGCAATGCATAAAATCATGCAGATACGGCCAGCAGCTTTGGGTTATGTTCACATCAACCATCAGAATGGGGAAAATAATTATGATCTCAGTGATTTTAACCGTGGCATTATTGTTTGACAGGCTGGTTTGAGTATTTGAGTATATCTATAACTGCTGACCTCCTCGAATTTTCACGCACAACAGTGTCTGCAGTTTACTCAGAATGGTGTAATAAAGAAAAAACATCCAGTGAGCGGCAGTTTGGAAGCACTACAGATGGAAACACTTTGTTGATGAGAGAGGTCAGCAGAGAATGGCCAGACTGGTTCAGAAAGGCTGACAGCCGACAGAAAGGCTACAGTAACTCAGATAACCACACTGTACAATTGTGGTGAGCAGAAAAGCATCTCAGAATGCACAACATGTCAAAGCTTGAGACGGATATGTTATGAACACAGGAACGAAAGGACAGAACACAGACATTAGGGTTGAAGGTTAAACTGGTTTTATTGACGTTTAGGGTAGGCAGGAGCATGTGAGAAAGGAGCATGGTTGAGGCCAGGATTCAAACTTGGGTTGGCAGCGTGAATGTCGGATGCTCACGGATGTGCCATGAGGAAGGGGATGCGTTGCTTCCAGGTGACCTGCCAGGTTTGTCTGGGTGAGCTCTATGGAAATCTCGGATGAGAAAGGGGTCGAGGATGAAGGAGCAGGGCACCCAGGTCTGCTCTTCCAGTCCGTATCCCTCCCAGTCCAGCAAGCACTGTGGGCCTCATCCCCCGCGGCGCACATCCAGCAGACTCCTGACCTTGTATGCTGGGTGATCATCCTTGACCTGGACGAGTGTAGGGGAGGTCAGAAGGAGGGCTCAGAGGGCTGGCGTGAACAGGCTTGTGTTGGGAGACATAGAAGTTAGGGTGGATGTGTATGGTTATAGGGAGCTAAGTCTGACCATGGAGGGATTAATAATGTTCTCACTGGTGAAAGGACCTAGGTAACAAGGAGAATGTTTTCTGCAGTCAGTCTTTCTAACCTAGCTCGTAGTTTGGGGCAGGAATTCAATGGTGGTCAGCTAGGCACTGGTTACCATCAGTGGAGCAGAGCAGGGCAGAACGGGCCTCTGTCCAAACCTTGCAGCATCGACAGATGTGGGCCTGCACAGAAAGAACTGTGATCTTGTCTTCCTGTTCAAGGAACAAGGGAGGTTGATAACCTAGAGAACACTCAAAGGGGGACATACCGGTGGTGTCGCTGGACAGAGTTGTGGGTGTACTCGAACCAGGGTAGCTGGGAATTTCAAGTGGAGGTGTTGCTGGCGGTGACACACCGCAGCGCCACTTCCAACTCCTGATTGGCCCACGCCGCTTGACCATTGGTGTGGGGGTTAAACCCTGAGGAAAAACTCACAGTGGCACCGAAAGCATTACAAAAGGACTTCCATACTTGGGAAATGAACCGTGGTCTGTGGTCAGAGACGATGTACTGGGGGATACCGTGCAGCCGGAAGACATGACTTAGAGATGGAAACTCGAGTCTGTGGATTGGACTAGAGTCGCACTTAAGTCGCAAAAAAAATGACTTGTGACTTGACTTGGACTTGTGAACAACTGACTTGAGACTTGACTTGGACTTGAAGACTGAGATTTGTGAAAAAACAAGTCATTTTGGTTTGGCATCCCCAATTACGTTCTCTCTTTACTACCCCATGACAGCATCAAACACCTCATTTTCCTCATTCATTCATTCCCATCAAGGGCTGGCTGGGAACATGCAGGGATCGTAGCAGGCTGGCAGGTGGGTGGTGCAAGGCTTCTTGCACACACAGCACAGGCAGAGACGAAGGCCCGAGTGTCAGTGTCCATAGTCGGCCACCAAAAGTGTCACTTCAGCAAGCCCAGAGTGCAACTGGAGCTTGGGTGACAGGAGAACCGGGAAAAGTGACCCCACTGGAGGACCTGGGAATGCACAGAGTTGGGGACAAACAAATGACCAGGAAGCCTATTACCTGGATCGGGTTGGGTGCGTTGAGCTCTCCTGACCACTGCTTCTCTCATCTCCCATGTGATGGCCCCAACCACAATGGTATCAGCACTTGAGACATGTCTTCAGGGGCGAACTGGCGGGAAAGGGCATCAGGCTTTGTATTCTTAGAGCTGGGATGGTAGGTGATGGTGAAATTGAACCACCCGAAAACAGGGCCCAGCATGCCTGGAGAGAGTTGAGGTGCTTGGTGGTCTGGATGTAGGCCAGGTTTTTTGGTCAGTCCAGACAATGAGTGGCTGAAGTGGAGATGAGTCTACAGTAGTGAGGGGTGCTGCTACTTGGCTGTAGTCCCTGATAAAGCAGCAATAAAAGAACCCCAGGAATTGTTGGTGCTGCAGACATGGAACTCGCATTTCTCCCTTTAACAAACAGGTGGTTCTCCAGCAGCTGCTGCAGGACCTGGTGGATGTGGAGGGTGTACTCAGTGGGACTGCAGGAGAAAATCAGGATCTCATCCAGATACATAAAGATGAAGTGGTTCAAGAAGTCCAAGAGTACATAATTCACAAGGACTTGGAATACCACTGGAATACCATTGATGAGGCTGAACAGCATGACCAAATATTCGATGTGGCCCAGGGGGGTGTTAAACACAGTCTTCCATTCATCTCCCTCTCTGATCCTGGCCAGGTGGTATGCGTTCCACAGGTCCAATTTAGTGAAGATGGTCGCTCCATTCAGCAGTTCGAAGGGGTATTTATTTTTCACAGAGATGCTATTCAGGGACTGATAATCAATGTAAGGATGGAGAGATTTGTCCTTTTTGGCCACAAAAAAGACGCTGGCATCTGGGGGGAGGAGGAAGGTCGGATTAAGCCAGTGGAATGGGAGTCATTAATATGTTCTTCTATGACCTTTCTCTCTGGATGGGACAGGTTATACAGCTAGCCCGATGGTAGGTTGGCCGCAGGGAGCAGGTCGATGGTGCAATCATAAGGCCAGTGAGGTGGCAAGGAATGGGCCCAGTCCTTACTGAAGACCTATCCAAGGTCATAGTACTCAGCAGGCATGACCAAGAGGTCAGGTGGAGACATCCAGTGTAGAATTAGCTACTACAGCCGATCGGAGGCAGGAGGAGTGGCAGAGGTGATCCAATTGGTGATCTTCCTGGCTGAGGTTAGGATAGGTTAAGCTGGATGTGCTTGTGGTAGTTGCCCGAGAGAACCAAGAGTAGCAGGGCTATGTGGTGGGTAATATGGGCTAAGAACATCCCATCCAGGGCATTGACAGTGGGGGATTCCAGTCCTTCAACCAGGACCCCAGATTGGGAAGCCAGTTCAGTATCCAGAAAGTTGTCTACTAGCGCGAGCAGGGGCATGGAGAGCTGGTTGTGACACAGGGTTGCTTGAATTTGGGGATGGAGTAGGGGGACAGATGAATTGGGTGTTTGGCTCACCTGTAGCCCCCTCTCTACTGGTGAGCACCCCCCTTTCACCAGAGAGGACAGGTAACCAGGAATTGGCAATTGGCCCAGTTGACCGCAATAGATGCGTTCACCCACCTCGAATCTTTAGTCACGCTCGGCAGCGGTGAGCCTGGCCTGGCCAAGCTGCATGGGTTCTTCTCCGTGCGAAAGGGAGCTTGGACAGAGGCTCAGGAGCAGGGTTCGCAGGCAAGCGGAGGGATGGATGAGAGCTAGAGAAGTATGAGGCTGGCTGTCTCTCTCTCTCTGTGCCACTCCCGCATGCAGTTATCTTTGATTATGTACAAAGGTATGCCTCCATGTGGGAATCCTAGTCACCTCAATTGTGATTATGGGCTGTCATAACCTCGCCTATAGTGTTTCTGTAGGGATAATTCTAATGTGAATTATTGACACATAACTAACATAAGGAGCAATTGAAAGTTATTCATTCCTCACTGATCTGTCTCAGTGAGAGGTTCTTTGGATTTCGCCGACCATGCACATAATCCTCTTATAAGAAACTTATTTTGCTGTAAAATGTATCTTGTAACTCAGTTATTTCATTGAAACTCAGACTGACATATTTACATTTACATTTACATTTATTCATTTAGCAGATGTCTAAAAAGGCGTCTAAAAATCCTTTTCGTGAACTTGTCTCAGTCTGATGGAGCTTCATCTCTGTATCAGGAAGTTAAAGGTTTGCTTAGCCAGACTCAAATTGAATCCAACACCAGAAGTGCTTCCTAGACAAAACACTGGATATCAAAACACAGAAAATAAACATGAGTAGGCCTGACACGTTACCACACTGGAAGCCGGAATGATCTGGCAATGAGTGGCTGAAGAACCGGGGTTTATATATGCTGCAGATTGGTGAACTGATGAGGAACAGGTGTGTTCAATGAATTGGGAGAGGCACGAAGTCGATCTGAATCCAATAGAACACCTTTGGGATGTGGTAGAATGGGAAATTTGCAGCATGAAAGTGCACATGAAAAATCTGCCGGAATTGCATGGTGCAATCACGTCAAAATGGGCCAGAATCTCAAAAGAAAGAATTGAGGCTGTTTTGAGAGCAAAGGGAGGCCCTACCCAGTATTAGTATAGTGTTCCTTATAAAGTGCTCTGTGAGTGCACTTTGATTCACAACGTTTCTCACAAATTTCTTCATTTCAGGCTTTAAAAAAAAATAAATTCTGGCCTAATGCAGATAACAGTCATAACAGGAGGGTTTGGGACAATAAAGGCTATTCAAAGTTGTAATTGCAATTGAGCTAAAATCAGTCCCTCCAGGATTTCACAATTTTGTGATTGCAGAAATTAACGCAAAATCAAGCAAACTCTGCAATATTTGGAGGAGCTTGCAATTTTTCAAAATTACTGCATATTTTCCACAGATTTGGGCCAAGATGCGTCATGTGACATCATCACAACATGTATTCAGCCAAAACACTCTTCAGTTCGTGTGCATCAAACATGAGTACAGATTAGGTCTCATTTCCAACAAACATCACTGCGAAAGACAAACTGTTTTGCACACCATGCAACATTGTCGTAGAACATAAAAAAAAAATCAACTCTGGTGAGTCACTTTTCTGCCACAAAGAATAGATAAATGGCTGCTGTGCCTCAAATACCAAGGCAAATCACCATGACTGAAGCGAGGGTGGTTTGGGGGATGGCAGGAATTTGTTTGTGTGTGTGTGTCTGTGTGTGTGTGTGTGTGCGTGTGTGCATGCATGTCTCAGAGAGAAAGATATTAATAGATGGCCCAATAATTTTAAGTGACATAACTGAATGAATAATTAAAATTTTACAAAAATCCACATTATATTTATTGGCACAAATATCTTTTTTTTTTTTAAGATTTGTGAAGACTGGGTCGCCACCTGCAAACAGAACAGTTTTCCACTTTGCCTCAGTCCATTTTAAATGAGCTTTGGCCCAGAGAGGCAGCATTTCTGGATCATGTTCACATTTCTTCTTCTTTGCATGATAGATCTTTAACCAGCATTTGTGGATGGCATGGCGAGCTGTGTTCACAGACAATGAGTTCTGGAGGTGTTTCTGAGCCCATGCAGTGATTTCCATTACAGAATCATGCCTGTTTTTAATGCAGTGCCGCCTGAGGGCCTGAAGATCACGGGCATGCAATATTGAGATTTCTCCAGATTCTCGGAATCTTTTGATTATATTATGTACTGTAGATGATGAGATATTCATAGTCTTCGCAATTTTACATTGAGGAACATTATTCTGAAATTGTTCCACAAATTGTAGACGCATTTTTTGGAATTGGGGTTGTAAGAAAGAAAAATAGAAGCTGAAGCTGCATCTTGCAGAAAAACCTTAATACCATAAATCTACATAAAACAAACAATGGGCACTTTAAAATTAAAACTAGGTTTTTACATTTTATGTTAATGAAATTTCACTGATTTTTATTTGGTGCTAGATTTGAATTGAAATTGAAATTTTCAGTTATTTTCAGTGTAACGATTCACAATGACACTGAGGGAAACAGAGCGGAAGCAGGCTTGATCCAACTCAGTCTTTGTCTTTTATTTTCCTTTTTCTTTTCGTTCCGCACTTTGTGCTTTAATTTCTCTCACACATGCACGCACACACAACTCTGTGCCGGTGTCTCTCTCTCTCCCAAGGCACGTGTCTCTCCTCCCTTTTATCTTCTTCCCCTCACTGTAACACAGAACAATCATTAGTCTCATTTCCTACAGGTGTGCCATCCTTACCACTCGCTTTCTCCGGCTCTGCCCTCCATTCACAAACCGGTGCTCGTCCACGCCCCCGCCTCCACATTCAGTATTCTTTTTTTATATATATTAGAGAGCCCAATGGAACTTCTTGAGGTCAGAAAAATAATAAAAATGTGTACTGAATGTTGTCTGTGGTATACTTTTTAATCACAGAAAGTGATTACATATGTGTCTTTACTGGTAGTAGTTTAAAAAGGATCCTTTGTTTGCAATTTTGCCTATTCAAGTAGTTTTCCTCAAAAAAAAAAAAAAAAAAGAGCCCAAAAAGTTAGAATTTGATGCCTTCAACACACTCAAGAAAAGTTGGGATAGAGGCAAAATAAGGCTGCAAAGTTTATAGACTATTCAAGTAACACCATTTTGGAGGATCAGGTTAATTAGTAACAGGATTGGGCATAAAAGGAGCATCCACCAAAAGCTCAGTCTTTGCAAGCAAGGATGGGTCGTGGCTCACCACTTTGTGAGAATTGTCAGTCAGTTCAAAAAGAACATTGCTCAATGCAGTATTGCAAAGAACTTAGGTCTTTCACCATCTACAGTACATAATATTGTGAAAAATTTCAGGGAATCCGGAGAAATCTCATTGCGTAAAGGGCAAGGCCGGAAACCACTGTTGAATGTGTATGACCTTCGAGCCCTCAGGCGGCATTGCCTGAGAAATCTTCATGCTACTGTGATAAATATAACCACATAGGCTCGGGAGTACTTCGGAAAACCGTTGTCATTTAACACAGTCTACCGCTGGATCCAGAAATGCAACCCAAAACTCTATTATACAAGGTTCTCTGTTATGCCGAGTTCTCTGGGCTTGGGCTGATCTCAGATGGGCTGAAAGGCAGTGGAAACATGTGCTGTGGTCAGATGAGCCCACATTTCAGCTTGTTTTCGGGAAAAACAGTTACATTTGATAGTGACTGTTTGTGGACTGCAGTCTTCAAGTCATTCCACAGATTTTCACTGGGGTTTAAATCTGGGCTCTGACTAGGCCATGCAAGGACATTCACCGTTTTCTCCATCAACCATTGTGTGGTCAGTTTTGCTGTGTGCTTTGGGTCATTGTCATGTTGGAAGGTAAACCTTCTTCCCATTGACAACTTTCTGGCAGAGGGCAACAGATTTTCCTCAAGAATTTGACGGTATTTTGCCCCATCAAATTTTCCTTCTATCCTGCCAAGTGCTCCAGTCCCTGCAGCAGATAAACACCCCCATAACAGGATATTACCACCTTCATGCTTTACTGTAGGAATGGTGATATTTGGATGGTGAGCTGTATTGGATTTCCGGCAGACATATCATTTGGTGTTGAGGCCAAATAATTCAATTTTAGTCTCATCTGACCTGAATCTTCAAGGTGAGTTTTGGCAAAGCTCAGTCATGACTGCATTTGGCCTTTCTTGAGGAGTGGCTTTTTTCTTGCAACCCTCCCATACAAGCCACATTTTTGGAGAATTTGTGATTTTGTTGTCACATGCACACAATGAACACTCTTTGTCATAAATTCCTGCAACTGCTTCAGAGTTGCTGTAGGCCCCTTGGTAGCCTCTCTGACCAGTTTCCTCCTGGCTATTTCATCCAGTTTGGTGTGACATCCTGATCCAGGGAGGGTCTGTGTTGTACCAAATACCTTCCACTTTTTAATAATAGACTTCACTGTGCTTCTAGGCATTGATAAAGTCTTTTAATTTTTTTGTATCCATCTCCTGACTTGTGCCTGTCCACAACTTTATCCCGGAGATCTTTTGACAGTGCCTTGCTACCCATAGTTGATTGTTTGCTTCAGTTGCACTACCAAGGACTGAAATGCTCCAGGAAAGCTCTTTTCATGCTGAGCTAATCAAAATGACCACAGCTGATCACAACTGAAAGTCAAATGGCTTTGTGCGCCATTCAGAAGGTGATTAGCTACACCTGATTGAGTTTACAAGTCATTTTTAGCAGGTGGGTGATCCACCTGAACTCAGTGATTCTGTTTTTTTCTGACATGTTGGTGTTATATCTTTCACTTGCATGTTATAAGTTGCACTGAGTAAATACACCTGGATGAAACAAAAACTGTGTCCATCTTCATTTCAGGCTGAAAAGCAACAAAATGTGATTATTTTAAAGCGGGGTGATTTTCTATACCCACTGTAAGGTGATTTATTTCCTGTTATTTTGGTAGTAAATGATTATTATCCAACTTTATTAGTCCTATGCAATGGATAATTATTATTCGTATTAGTATTCGCAAAATTAATATGCATTAATATTCATTTCCTTCCTTATGATAAACAACTGGAATCGATGTCCAACATAAAATTGGGTCCTGTGAATCACTTGCCTACAGCATAACTTGCAGAACTGTAGCAACCAACATTCTAGCAGAACAAACATGAACATATTGTATAAAAAATTGGCATTCATCAAATGATAGAATACATTTTTAAGATACACATGAAATATGACACACAATAAAATACTATTCTAATATAATATAAATTCTAATAAAAACATTAAGTTAAAAAGTGGACTCAAAATTTCGAATCAAAGTTCGAGCACACCAATTTAGCAAACAATTGAAGATGGATGTATTTAGGCAACTCTGACCTACCCCAAATTCACACAGGATGTATCACACAAGTGTCACGATAGAATTGTGTAACAGATTGAAAATCCTACACTCCATATACTTTTTTTTTTCTTGCATTTTATTCTTCTAAGATATTATTTTGTACAGTAGCCTGGATCTGGATGGGTTGGATAAGCATGTCTCTTTCTAGTAGGGGGCGATAGATCTCACGCGTTAGGTAGCACAGCCATTTCAGGCAGACAGTTCAGTAGAATAAACCCTGCATTGAAGTGTTCACCTTCTAAAACGTGTGCTCTTCCCCCAACACAGGTCAGTGAATAATTGGTCATTTAAACACCCAAACACCAAAAACATACTCAGTATCAGGTATTCAATTCAGTTCAATTCAGTTTTATTTGTATAGTGCTTTTAACAATGCACATTGCCCCAAAGCAGCTTTACACAAATATATAAATTCAGGATATAGATTTTAAATGTATGAATTTATCCCTAATGGGCAAGCCAGAGGCGACAGTGGCAAGGAAAAACTCCCTGAAATGATATGAGGAAGAAACCTTGAGAGGAACGAGACTCAAAAGGGAACCCATCCTCATCTGGGTAACAACGGATAGTGCAATTATAAATAAATCCCTTCTATAAATGTACTAATACTACATGGTCAAATTCAAATGCAATTGTGTAACCGGGAAAATTTATTACAGTTTTTACATGAAGTCTTTTTTGTTGAACTCCACTGTTTACTGATGGAGACTACAATTGTAGTCCTAGCCATCATAGCATAATTGTTCATATGAATTGAGTCCAAAGACATCTTTGTGGTTTTTAAGTGGTACCATCCTCAGTAATCTTAATGATCTTTAGGCTGCACCATATGGGGCCATCCTCAGCAACAGCATGTGACTGCCAATTGATGAGAATTCCAACCAGAAGTAGGGCATCGGGATGGATCAGGCAGGTCCGGAGAGCAAAAGGGGTCAGGATCACTGGCATCTCAGGAGTATCATGTGTAGCTCGACAGAAAGAGAGAGGGAAAGAGAGAGAGAGAAAAAGATTATTAGGTATGCTTATTGCCCCGTAATGGTTAAGGACAATGTAGTTTGTGTGAGTGCAAGCAGGGACTCTGGCAAGACTTGCTATGACAGCATAACTAAAAGGGAGAGCCAGAAGGTAACACAGATATGAGGGCGCCCTGGGACATAAGGCGGCCAGCCACTCCACCATCAAGAAACCTGGGTGAACGCGTGAAAGTGGGGGGGGCGACAACATCCAAACATCCCAGTCCACCACAACATTCTATGCCTGTGAGCGCTCTAGATCTGCTCCTTTACCTAAGAAAAAAACTATTCACAAAAAGTAGTATTTTATAATCAATGCGAAATTTTACTGGGAACCAATGCAGTGTAGATAAGATAGGGGTGATGTGGTCATATCTTAGTACATACAGTATTAGTACTGTAAACATTTATTTCCTTTCATAAATGTATTGGAAAACCATTGCTAAGGTAAAATGCAAACATTTGTTGTTGTGGAATGCTAAGCGCAAGGTAGCAATGATTGCTAGTTACTTAATGGGTCGTAAAGATAGATTAGTCACTAAAACTGTGTTAATTACAAGTGATGATGCTATAATGTGATTGAAAATGAGTTGGTTCACCAATACATTAACGCTGTACAGTGGATAAGCTGTTAATGTACAAAGATGCTGATCGTACTTTAATTTCATTTCAAATTGGAGCTGTCCTGGTTTATAATCTGTTGTAGCCTTAGCGAATGGGTCACCAAAAGAGAGTAGCGACAGCCATGTCCATGCATGTACCAGAAAGTTCTGGAGACAGTAGAAAATAGTGTGAGATATGTGAAAATGGTAACAGTAATGGTACATGTTAAAAAGTTGTGAGTTTAGGAAAAGTGTGTTTCGTGACTGAACTACTGTATGTATAAAGGCTGTATGTATAAAGGGTTAAGCATGATTCATGATTCAGTGCAGGCTAAAAGCAAATATACAAAAACATTTTCTCCTAACACAGATTTGGTTTTCTTGGAGTACACCAGCCTGACGTCCCGGTTAGGTTGACTACAGTTGCAGTAGTGGTACGTGTTGACCGTCTGTTCAATACACATTGCACCTGTTCCACACACGCTACTGGCATGGCAACATGCTTTGATTTTCTTTTATATACAGTATCTCACAAAAGTGAGTACACCCCGCACATTTTTGTAAATATTTTATTATATCTTTTCATGGGACAACACTGACGAAATGACACTTTGCTACAATGTAAAGTAGTGAGTGTACAGCTTGTACAACAGTGTAAATTTGCTGTCCCCTCAAAATAACTCAACACACAGCCATTAATGTCTAAACTGCTGGCAACAAAAGTGAGTACACCCCTACAGTGGGGGAAAAATGTATTTGATCCCCCGCTGATTTTGTACGTTTGCCCACTGACAAAGAAATGATCAGATTATAATTTTAATGGTAGGTGTATTTTAACAGTGAGAGACAGAATAACAACAAAAACATCCAGAAAAACGCATTTCAAAAAAGTTATAAATTGATTTGCATTTTAATGAGGGAAATAAGTATTTGATCCCTTCAACTTAGTACTTGGTGGCAAAACCCTTGTTGACAATCACAGAGGTCAGACGTTTCTTGTAGTTGGCCACCAGGTTTGCACACATCTCAGGAGGGATTTTGTCCCACTCCTCTTTGCAGATCCTCTCCAAGTCATTAAGGTCATTTTCAATGCCCTGGCTGAGGGAAGGAGGTTCTCACCCAAGATTTGAGGGTACATGGCCCCGTCCATCATCCCTTTGATGCGGTGCAGTTGTCCTGTCCCCTTAGCAGAAAAACACCCCCAAAGCATAATGTTCCCACCTCCATGTTTGACGGTGGGGATGGTGTTATGACTTGGGGTCATAGGCAGCATTCCTCCTCCTCCAAACAAGGCGAGTTGAGTTGATGCCAAAGAGATCTGACCACAGCTGACAACAACACTTTCACCCAGTTCTCCCCTGAATCATTCAGGCAAACTTCAGACGGGCCTGTACATGTGCTTTCTTGAGCAGGGGGACCTTGCGGGCGCTGCAGGGTTTCAGTCCTTCACGGCGTAGTGTGTTACCAATTGTTTTCTTGGTGACTATGGTCCCAGCTGCCTTGAGATCATTAACAAGATCCTCCCGTGTAGTTCTGGGCTGATTCCGCACCGTTCTCATGATCAGTGAAACTCCACGAGGTGAGATCTTGCATGGAGCCCCAGACCGAGGGAGACTGACAGTTTCTTCCATTTGTGAATAATCGCACCAACTGTGGTCACCTTCTCACCAAGCTGCTTGGCGATGGTCTTGTAGCCCATTCCAGCCTTGTGTAGGTCTACAATCTTGTCCCTGACATCCTTGGACAGCTCTTTGGTCTTGGCCATGGTGGAGAGTTTGGAGTCGGATTGATTGATTGCTTCTGTGGACAGGTGTCTTTTTACAGGTAACAAACTGAGATTAGGAGCACTCCCTTTAAGAGAGTGCTCCTAATCTCAGCTCATTACCTGTGTAAAAGACACATGGGAGCCAGAAATCTTGCTGATTGATAAGGGATCAAATACTTATTTCCCTCATTAAAATGCAAATCAATTTATAACTTTTTTGAAATGCGTTTTTCTGGATTTTTTTGTTGTTATTCTGTCTTTCACTGTTAAAATACAACTACCATTAAAATTATAGACTGATAATTTCTTTGTCAGTGGGCAAATGTACAAAATCAGTAGGGGATCAAATACTTTTTCCCCCCACTGTAAGTGAAAATGTCCAAATTGGGCTCAATTAGCCATTTTCCCTCCCCAGTATCATGTGACTCGTTAGTGTTACAAGGTCTCAGGTGTGAATGGGGAGCAGGTGTGTTAAGTTTGGTGTTATCGCTCTCACACTCTCTCATACTGGTCACTGGAAGTTCAACATGGCACCTCAAAGAACTGTCTGAGGATCTGAAAAAAAGAATTGTTGCTCTAAATAAAGATGGCCTAGGCTATAAGAAGATTGCCAACACCCTGAAACTGAGCTGCAGCACGGTGGCCAAGACCATACAGCGGTTTAACAGGACAGGTTCCACTCAGAACAGGCCTCGCCATGGTCGACCAAAGAAGTTGAGTGCACGTGCTCAGCATCATATCCTGAGGTTGGCTTTGCAGAATAGACATATGAGTGCTGCCAGCATTTCTGCAGAGGTTGAAGGGGTAGGGGGTCAGCCTGTCAGTGCTCACACCATACGCCGCACACTGTATCAAATTGGTCTGCATGGCTGTCGTCCCAGAAGGAAGCCTCTTCTAAAGATAATGCACAAGAAAGCCCACAAACAGTTTGCTGAAGACAAGCAGACTAAGGACATGGATTACTGGAACCATGTCCTGTGGTCTGATGAGACCAAGATAAAGTTATTTGGTTCAGATGGTGTCAAGTGTGTGTGGCAGCAACCAGGTGAGGAGTTCAAAGACAAGTGTGTCTTGCCTACAGTCAAACATGGTGGTGGAAGTGTCATGGTCTGGGGCTGCATGAGTGCTGCCGGCACTGGGGAGTCTACTGTGACATGTACTGTGACATACTGAAGCAGAGCAGAGTGAGTACCACTTTTGTTGCCAGCGGTTTAGACATTAATGGCTGTGTTGAGTTATTTTGAGGGGACAGAAAATTTACACTGTTATACAAGCTGTACACTCACTACTTTACATTGTAGCAAAGTGTCATTTCATCAGTGTTGTCCCATGAAAAGATATAATAAAATATTTACAAAAATGTGAGGGGTGTACTCACTTTTGTGAGATACTGTATATAGAAAACTAATGGCCAAATGTACAACTGTATCAATATTGATGATAGATACAGTCAAAGATGGGCCTGCTGTAATTAAAACATAGCAACAAAAAAAACATGACGAGACAGTGGAGCAGTGAACAAACACCTTATGCATTTCTTTTCCATGAGTATCACTATCGTACAAACAATTTGCTATGGAATAATAGGTTGCACAATTATGACATCCTTGTGCATAAAGATTTTAAATAAAGTTTACAGTACATATATAGCGTGATTGTGCGAATTTAATTGATTTCTATGGAGCGTCACTTACCCGTGTGAGTGAAAAGAGATGGTGCATTAAAACCAAGCACTTTGCTGACTTTTACTGACCACAAAATCAAAGTCCTGCCATGGCCATCCCAGTCCCCTGACTTGAAACCCACAGAAAACCTGTGGGGTGAACTGAAGAGGAGAGTCCACCAGCGTGGACCTCGAAATTTGAAGGATCTGGAGAGATTCTGTATGGAGGGATGGTCTTGGATCCCTTGCCATGTATTCTCCAACCTCATCAGGCATTATAGGAGAGCACAAAGTATTGGTAGCAATACTAAGTAATAGGTAGCACAAAGTATTGACTAAAAGGGTGCCAATAATTGTTGCACACCTATATTTAACAAAGATTTTTTTTTTGGATAAACCTGTGGTTATTTGCAATTGTTTGATCAAAATCAATGAGAACAGAGAATTTTGTGATTTTTTTATTTTTTTTTAACAAAAGATCAAAAAGTTAAACAATAAAGACAATTTTTCACAGCCTTCTTTGCTCATGTTTACCAAGAGTGCCAATATTGGTGGAGGGCACTGTATATATACACAGTCCCCGCCAAAACTATTCAAGACCAAATCAATTATTTTTGCTGTAGACTGAAGACATTGGGTTTTAAGATCAAAAGATGAACATGAGAAGAAAGTTTAGAATTTCAGCTTTAATTTCCTGGTATTTATATGTAGATGTGTTAAATGACAAGGCACATTTTGTATCAGACCACCCAATTTGTAAGCATGCAAAAATATTGTATATAATGTATATAATGTGTAATATTGTATATAATATAATGTGACTGACAGATGTTTCTTGTTACCCAGATGTCCTGTTAGATCAGCGGTCGGGAACCTTTTCAGCTGGCAGAGCCATAAAAGCCAAACAAAGTTATGATTTTTTCTTTAAAGAGCCAGAGAAAAGTTAACATATTTTTTGATGTTTTTTATATGTCTTATTATTATTACAGTTATTATCTTTACTATTATTGCATAATTATAAAAAGTGGTAATGTAATAAGGCCATTTGACAGTTTGAGTGTTCTTGACCTAACAGCCCGCACTTCACCTAATAGGTAGGACATCATTTGGACGTCATTTACCCAACGATGATAGTTTCATCAAATGGTAAATCAATACAAGAAGCAGTACGTAAGTGAGAGTAAATTTAACACTACTTACCATTAATGTGACTTCCAAATGTCCATTCTTACAGGAAAGAACGATACTTGTCTTTTTTTCTTTTAGCCATTTATCCTTTGTTTAAAAAAAAGAAAACAGACTGGCTATGTAGTTTTCAACAGATTTATGAATAAGACCAGGAAATTACCGCTCTGCTTCACATTGTCCAGTGAAACTTGAGCTGCTTGTGCCACAGGTTATATACCTGTGTATACATGACAAACGGGCATCGATTATGAATTATGTTATATTTTAAAATATGTAATATGTAGAGTTTTAATTGAATTGACACACTAGCTTTCGTGATTCCATTTTTTTTTCCTGCCATTGAGCCATAAGCAATCACTGAAAGAGTCATATATGGCTCGCTAGCCATAGGTTCCTGACCCCTGTGTAAGATTGATTGTTTAAACAATAAAGCAATAACAATAAATTTAGCTCTGAACATCTACTCTTGGTTTTAGCATTCAGTTTCATCTGTGAAGACTGCATTTGTTGTTAAAAAAAGATAAGCCAACATGAAGAGCCGAGAGCTGTCTATGGGAGAAAAGCAAACCCTTTTGAAGCTGAGAAAAGAGGGAAAATCAATCAGAGGCATTGCACAAACATTGGGCATAGTCAATACAACAATTTGGAATGTCCTGAAAAAGAAAGAAACCAGTGGTGTACTGAGCAAAAGACAACGAATGGGTCGGCCAAGGAAAACAACAACAGCAGATGACAGAAACATTGTGAGAGCTGTGAAGAAAACCCCAAAAACAACAGTCAGTAACATCAGCCATAACCTTCACAGGGCAGGGGTGAAGGTATCACAATCCACTGTTTGAAGAAGAGTTCGAGAGCAGAAATATAGTGACCATACCACAAGATGCAAACCACTCATCAGCAGTAAGAATTGGAAAGCCAGATTGGAATTGGCAAAGAAATAGACAGAGCCACAAAAGTTATGGAACCAAGATTAACCTCTACCAAAGTGATGGAAAGGCCAAAGTGTGGCAAAAGAAAGGATCTGCTCATGATCCAAAACATACAAGCTCATCTGTGAATCATGGTGGCTCAGAAGATTTTATTCAGCTATGTTTGTTGGTTGCTGTTGTGTGCTGTTATCAATGAAGTCCTCATGCTGATTGTTATGTTTAAGATTTGATGGCTTTGGCTTGCATGGCTGCTTCTGGAACAGGCTCACTAATCTTTATTGATGATGTAACTCATGATGGTAGCAGCAGAATGAATTCAGAAGTTTACAGAACATCTTGTCTGTCAATTTATAGAGAATTGCATCCAAATTAATCGGGAGGAACTTTATCATGCAGCAAGACAATGATCCAAAACACACTGCCAACCCCCAAAACAAACAACAACTGGAAGAGGCTGCGGTAAAAGCCTGGAAAAGAATCACAAAAGAAAAAACCAACAATATGGTGATGTCAATGAGTCGCAGGCTTGATGCAGTTACTGCAAACTTTTTTTTGTTAAAAATGAACAAAAATCAATTACTGAGCAAGTTCGTAAAAAAAAAACAGTGTTCAAAACTGTCTCCTTACCTTACCCCATTTCACAATGGTAACCTTATAATAATGATTTACAATTTGAGCTGTCAGGTCTGATTTGACGGGAAACGTCAGTTTGACATCATCTGCTTGGCCTTTGACTTCACCATACCCTTGGGTGGTTACGTCACATCTGTAAACAGAAAGAAGAAGAGCCGGCTACTACTGTGTGGGGTGAGGATGGTGGTGTTTGTAGCTTGTCCTTACAAGAGTTGCTTAGAATTTAAATTTGTCATCTAGATGGCTGCTTTTAATCTAGATAGTTTTAAACACAATCATCGTTGACATCTGGGGAATCACCTGTTGTCGAAACCAAGAAGCCTCAAACTGCGGAGAGACTGCAGTCAAAAAGGGAGAGCAACAGAGCCCCTGCTAAAACGAGAATAAATATCGGCACGGCTTTTGAGAGGTGGCAAAAATTTCAAGATCTGAAGGGATTGAAGACTGACGCAAAGACGGCTTTTTTTCTGCTGAACAGGTAAGACATTTCAGTGGCTCAACAGGTTCATAGCTAACATTAGCATACTTGTTTGCTCGATTCAGCTAGGTATAGTTTCCTATATTGTTTTTTTTTTTGTTTTGTTTTTTTTTGCTATGGTCAGTGTGATAAATTGCACTTATTTTCTGCTAGCTTCATACCCTGCGTCCATTGGAATGGACATCAAATGTTTTTTGGTTTAAAGCAAAAAAAATTATACTTTTATTATTTGAATAATGATTGGTCCCTGATCAACCAGTCACAATGAAGACATGACCCCTTTAATCTGAGAGAGCTTCAGGCATCACATTAGACAGGCATGGCTCACCAACTAGACAGGAGGAGAAGGAGTAAGCACCTTTTTTACCTGTTATATACTAATTTATGTTCATGGTAGCCTCATCAACTTGCACCTATTATAATCTTAATAGTATCAGGTGATAATATTTAAAGTTAATTTGAAGATCTTTCTTAGTTGTAGAACACAGGATTTAAAAAACAATTAATGTCCTTCGCAATGGACATCAGGTCTTGAAAGATATCAGCAGGAATCTCATGACTTAGTATCAGTGTGCCAGGTTGTAAAATTTGTGCAAGCATTTCAGAGCTAAAATACAAAGCTAAAAATTCTAATGTTAATGTTTTGTGAACTAAAAATTGGACCTTGCAAGCAGAAATTGTTTCAAAGCAGCTCATCAAAAATGAGTGAATACACTGCAACACACACACTGATGCCTTGATGCTACAATGCTACCAAAAAGTACACATAAACACACCCACAAACACACACAGACATATACACACACTACTACTCAGACTCACACACTGAAAGGAACAAAAAGAATCAAACAAGTTTCTTTTTAATCATACAACAACCTTTTCTCTACATTCTTATTGCATTATTCATTGTTACAGTATGTACACTTATCAGCCATAGCATTAAAACCACTGACAGGTGAAGTGAATAACAATTATTATCTTGTTACAGTGGCACCTGTCAAGGGGTGGGATATATTAGCCAGCAAGTGAACAGTCAGTTTTTGTAAGTTCATATTAGAAGCAGGGGAAATGGGCAAGCGTAAGGGTCTGAGCGACATTGACAAGGGCCAAATAGTGATGGCTAGACGACTGGGTGAGAGCATCCAAAAAGGCAGGTTTTGTGGGGTGTTCCCGGTATACAGTGTATAGTACCTACCAAAAGTTTTCCAAGGAAGTGGTCCAGGCTCATTGTACGTGGGGAGCGAAGGCTAGCCTGTCTGGTCCGATCCCACAAAAGAGCTAATGAAGTACAAATTGCTGAAAAAGTTAATGCTGGCTATGATAGAAAGGTATCAGAACATGCAGTGCATCACAGTTTGCTTCGTATGGAGCTGCGTAGCCACAGACTGTTCAGAGTGCCCATGCTGACCCCTGTCCTCCACTGAAAGCACCTACAATGGGCATATGAGCATCAGAAATGGATCATGGAGCAATGGAAGAAGGTGGCCTGGTCTGATGAATCACATTTTCTTTTAGATTATGTGGATGGCCAGGTGCATGTGCATCACTTACCTGGGGAAGAGATGGCACCATGATGCACTGTTGGAAAAAGGCAAGCCGGCAGAAGGCAGTGAGATGCTCTGGGCAATGTTCTGCTAGGAAACATTGGGTCCTGGCATTTACGTGGATTCTTTCAGCTGTTCAAGAGCTATTTTGGTGGCACAAGGGGGACGTACACAATATTAGGCGGGTGGTTATAATGTTATGGCTGATCAGTGTATGTTCTTTTTAAAATCTTTAAGACTAGTTCACATACTGCACATGTTTAAACTCTAGTTCACAAGTACAGTATGGTTAAAATATGAGGATTTCTCACAAAGGTTTCTTGAAATTTTACATTGCTCCAGTCGTGGTGTCCATTGTAGTGGATGTGAAAAAATCTAATTAAAAGAAAAGTTGGCACAAATCTTTTTTTTTTTTTTAGACTAATTTCTACTTTGGAGAAGAGTAAATATCAAGTGGGTTAAAAAAGTTATTTGCTCTGTGGAAAAAAATCAGGTCTGAAGGGGCTATGAGAGAGAGCAACTCACCTTTGCTCCAAGAAAATCCGCTGCCACCTCCACTGTCAAGTACTGGAGCTAATATACAGCCCATACAAATACCACAAACAATCAGATTCATCCGCGCAGAGGAACAGTGCTGAAGCACAACCCACGTTAAAAAAAAGTTACTCTACAAGTAACTTGTAGTTTTATGTTTCAAACAGAGATGGCGATAGAGAGGCAAAAGTTCAGTAATGCAGTTACATTATTTGGCAGACACTCTTATCCAGAGCAACTTACATTTTATCTCATTTATACAGCTGAGCAGTTGAGGATTAAGGGCCTTGCTCAAGGGCCCAACAGTGGCAGCTTGGAGGTGCCAGGGTTTGAACTCATGATCTTCTGAGCAGTAGACCAACGCCTTAACCACTGAGCTACCACTGTCCTAAATAATACAGCTTTAAATTGGGTGGCCTGATGCAAAAGGTTCTATGTTTTATGTTGTTTAACACATCTAGATGTAAATAACAGGAAATAAAAGTCCTAAATCGTAAACTCTCGTCTCATATCCATCTTTTGATCTCAAACTCAAATGTCTTTGGTGTACAGCACAAACAAATGAATTGGCAATGCTGTTCCAATAGTCTCTAGTTTCCAATAGTTTTGTGTGTGTGTGTGTGTGTGTGTGTGTGTGTGTGTGTGTATATATATATATATATATATATATATATATATATATATATATATATATATATATATATATATATACATGCAGTACTGTGCAAAAGTTTTAGGCAGTTGTTAAAAAATAGACATGTTAATAGTTTATATTTATCAATTAACAAAATGCAAAGTGAGTGAACAGAAAAAAAATCTACACTAAATAAATATTTGGTTTGACCACCCTTTAAATTGTGCCTTTAAAACAGCATCAATTCATCATCAACTCACCTTGTTATCAGAGTTTGGCTGTTCCTCACCCAGTTTTATTCCTCCTACACAGCTGTTTCAGTTAATGATTGTGTCTGGAGAAGTCTGGTCAGAAGTGGCCTTCATGGAAGACCAAAAAGCCCTACCTCCGATGTGGAAACAACGCCAAACGAATCAACTATGCACGAAAACCCAGGAACAGGGGTACAGAAAAATAGCAGGAGGTGCTCTGGACTGATGAGTCAAAATTTGACATAATTGGCTGTAGCAGAAGGCAGTTTGTTTGCCGAATGGCTGGAGAGCGGTACAAGAATGAGTGTCTGCAGGCAACAGTGAAGCACAGTGAAGGTTCCTTGCAAGTTTGGGGCTGCATTTCTGCAAATGGAGTTGGGGATTTGGTCAGAATTAATGGTCTCCTCAATGCTGAGAAGTACAAGCAGATACTTATCCATCATGCAGTACCATCAGGGAGGCATCTGATCGGTCCCAAATTTATTCTGCAGCATGACAACAACCCCAAACATACAGCGAAAATCATTAAGAACTATCTTCAGTGTAAAGAAGAACAAGGAGTCCACAGAGCCCTGATCTCAACAACATCGAGTCTGTCTAAGATTACATGAAGAGAGAGAAGCAACTGAGGCTGCCTAAATCCACAAAAGAACTGTGGTTAGTTATCCAAGATGTTTGGGCCAACCTACCTGCCGGGTTCCTTCAAAAATTGTGTGCAAGTGTACCTAGAAGAATTGATGAATTGATGCTGTTTTGAACGCAAAGGGTGATCACACCAAATATTGACTTAATGTTACTCATTATGCCCATCAAAGAAGTGCATGGGGTATAAGCAGGGTATAAGAGTTAGATCTGGTCTGAAGGGAGTATCTTAGATCTGATCTCTTTTTTCAAAGCAATCTGCATCCTATGCTGGCAGACATGGCTCCATTCATTTCATTTGTTCTGTAAATTTTCTGAAAACTGTGTTATCTTTAAAGTACTCAGTAGTTCTTATTAAAAGGTAGTGTGTTAGCTGAATATTTGACTTCTGAACATATTTGAAATATCTGACATGGTAATGTCACATATACAGGTGCATCTCAATAAATTATAATGTCGTGGAAAAGTTCATTTATTTCAGTAATTCAACTCAAATTGTGAAACTCGTGTATTAAATAAATTCAATGCACACAGACTGAAGTAGTTTAAGTCTTTGGTTCTTTTAATTGTGATGATTTTGGTTTACATTTAACAAAAACCCACCAATTCACTATCTCAACAAATTAGAATATGGTGACATGCCAATCAGCTAATCAACTCAAAACACCTGCAAAGGTTTCCTGAGCCTTCAAAATGGTCTCTCAGTTTGATTCACTAGGTAAGCCACAAACATTCATTGCCAAAGAAGCTGGCTGTTCACAGAGTGCTGTATCCAAGCATGTTAACAGAAAGTTGAGTGGAAGGAAAAATTGTGGAAGAAAAAGATGCACAACCAACCGAGAGAACCGCAGCCTTATGAGGATTGTCAAGCAAAATCGATTCAAGAATTTGAGTGAACTTCACAAGGAATGGACTGAGGCTGGGGTCAAGGCATCAAGAGCCACCACACACAGACGTGTCAAGGAATTTGGCTACAGTTGTCGTATTCCTCTTGTTAAGCCACTCCTGAACCACAGACAACGTCAGAGGCGTCTTACCTGGGCTAAGGAGAAGAAGAACTGGACTGTTGCCCAGTGGTCCAGAGTCCTCTTTTCAGATGAGAGCAAGTTTTGTATTTCATTTGGAAACCAAGGTCCTAGAGTCTGGAGGAAGGGTGGAGAAGCTCATAGCCCAAGTTGCTTGAAGTCCAGTGTTAAGTTTCCATAGTCTGTGATGATTTGGGGTGCAATGTCATCTGCTGGTGTTGGTCCATTGTGTTTTTTGAAAACCAAAGTCACTGCACCTGTTTACCAAGAAATTTTGGAGCACTTCATGCTTCCTTCTGCTGACCAGCTTTTTGAAGATGCTGATTTCATTTTCCAGCAGGATTTGACACCTGCCCACACTGCCAAAAGCACCAAAAGTTGGTTAAATGACCATGGTGTTGGTGTGCTTGACTGGCCAGCAAACTCACCAGACCTGAACCCCATAGAGAATCTATGAGGTATTGTCAAGAGGAAAATGAGAAACAGGAGACCAAAAAATGCAGATGAGCTGAAGGCCACTGTCAAAGAAACCTGGGCTTCCATACCACCTCAGCAGTGCCACAAACTGATCACCTCCATGCCGTGAGGCAGTACTTAAAGCAAAAGGAGCCCCTACCAAGTATTGAGTACATGTACAGTAAATGAACATACTTTCCAGAAGGCCAACACTTCACTAAAAATGTTTTTTTATTGGTCTTATGAAGTATTCTAATTTGTTGAGATAGTGAATTGGTGAGTTTTTGTTAAATGTGAGCCAAAATCATCACAATTAAAACAACCAAAGACTTAAACTACTTCAGTCTGTGTGCATTGAATTTATTTAATACACGAGTTTCACAATTTGAGTTGAATTACTGAAATAAATGAACTTTTCCACAACATTCTAATTTATTGAGATGCACCTGTATGTGTGTGTGTGTGTGTGTGTGTATATATATATATATATATATATATATATATATATATATATATATATATATATAATCATACTAAATAGTTTTAGATTAAACAAAATGCAACATAAAACAAAGGCAACGTGAGTAAACACACAATACAGTTTTTATTTATTTATTAATTATTTTTTTATTGAAGCAAAAAAAGTTATCCAACACCTATGACCAATGTGAAAAACTAACTGCCCCCTTACACTTAAAATCTGGTTGTGCCACCTTTAGCAGCAATAACACTTCTGATAACTGGAGATCATTCTTTCACTTATGTCTAGGATTAGGATTTACTCCTATGCTTTGGATCATTGTCTTGCTGCATAATCCAGTTGCGCTTGAGTTTCAACTTATGGACTGAATTTACGGACATTCTCCTTTAGGATTTTCTGGTAGAGAGCAGAATTCATGTTTCCCTCAATTATTGCAAGTATTGTAAGGTTCACTACTGTGACGAGTTTTTCCATTTGGAGATAATGGCTCTCACTGTGTTGTTTTTTTTTTTTTTTTGGAGTCCCAGAGCACTTGAAATAGCTCTGTAACCCTTCCCAGACTGAAGATTTTCAATCACCTTCTTCTTCATCATTTCTGGAATTTCTTTCAGTTTTGGCATAGTGTGTTACTGGGTAAGAACTTTTAACCAACTTCATGCTGTTGAAAATGTTTTATTTAAGTGTTGATTTGATTGAACAGGGCTGGCAGTAATCAGGCCTGGTTGTGTCTAATCCAGTTTAACCCCATTATAAATGTAGTTTCATAGATTTGGGGAATTAGTAACTACGGGGGCAAATACATTTTCACACAGGCCCAGTTGGTATTGGAGAACTTTTTTTGCTTCAATAAATAACATTATCATTTAAAAACTGTATTTTGTGTTCACTCAGGTTGCCTTTGTTTTATCTTAGATTTTGTTTTAATTTCTGAAACAATTTAGTATGAGATATACACAAAAACAGCACTGTCATTGAATGCTGATTATAATTCCAGCACTAACTAAAAGGTTATTGTTTGGAATCAGTTACATTAAGTTAACCTAGTAAATTGGAGTCAGATAATTAAGTTACCAAATTATTATAAATTGGAGTCAGATCTTTAATTGAATATTGGAGTCAGATATATGTCACAAAGTTAAAACATACATTTAACCTTCGACTGTGCCTATTTCTGTCCTTAGTCATAAGAGAGCAGTGGATTAAGGTAATATCATTTTATATTTAGTCCTCCAGCAAATGCACTTCCACTGTAGAACACTGTAAATCTTTATAATAAACACTTATAAGAGGATTATACTCCAGAATATTTTGCAACAACATACTCAGATTTTTAGTAAACAGTAAAATATGTGGTGATGACAGGAACAGTCAACACTGATTAAACTTTGTTTTAAAAGCATTCAAGTACAGAACTCCAACAGACATACACATACACAAAATATTTCTATAACTCACTTCCTGAAAGGTAGACAGGGATTTTGTCAGTATTCCATTTAGCAAGCGGATACTCTGTCTGTTATCATGAAATGTTATTGATTCGTTTGGGGATATTTTTTCTAACACATACTATATTGAACATCATACTACAAGATGCAGCTTATTTGAATATGTATTCTGATGGAGCCATACACATGAGAGTGTTGTCAATCCCTCTGAGCTACTGCAGTGACCCATTCAAGCTGTGGTCACTGGGAAAACTGCGACTCATGTTGGACAGACTGGCCATTAGAGACTTCACTTTATATGCATAATAGTTCCTCAAGTTCACTGAAGGTACTTGCTTAATGTCCTCACTGAAGTCACAGCTTCTCATGGCAATCTCCAACTGTTTCTGCCTCTTATAAAACAAAGAGAACTTGTTGAAAATGAGTGTGATGGGCAGCACCACCACCAAGATGCCAGCAAGGATGCAAGCTGAAGCAGTGAGTTTTCCTGCAATAGACCCTGGCACCACATCTCCATATCCCACTGTAGTCATGCTGACTGTTGCCCACCACCAGCAGGCTGGGATAGTAGTCAGTCCATCATTTTCCTCCTTCTCAATGGTATAGGCCATCACAGAGAAGAATGACACCCCCACTGCTAAATACAGCAGTAGCAGACCCACTTCCCTGTAGCTGTTTTTCAGTGTTGCTCCAAGTGATCTCAGGCCAGTGGAATGACGTGCCAGCTTCAGGATTCTGAAGACTCGCATCAGCCTCAGGACCTGTGCTACACGTCCCAGGTTCTCCAGAGTGGGACGCCTCTCAGCCACCAGATCAATCAGTAGTGTGAGATAAAATGGTAGAATAGACACCAAGTCAATCAAGTTTAATGGGTGCTCAAAGAAATGGAGTAGGTCTGGTGCAACAACAAACCTGATAACCAGTTCGAATGTGAACCAGCCTATTCCAAAATGCTCCACTGTCTCAAAACGGGGGTCTTCCTGAAGCAGGCCCTCACTGTCCAGTGTGGCAAAATCACTCATGCTGTTCATGCACATGGTGGCTATGGAGCCCAGCACCACCAGGATAGAGAAAACACTAATGACCCGGCTGGACAGCGAGTAGCCAGGGTTGTCCAACATCAGCCAAATCTTCCTCCTGATTCTCCCAAGTGGCTGCTTGTCAAATTTGGTGGCATCACTGTAGAATACTAAAATCTCGTCAAAAGAAGAAGTAGTGCTGCCCTCATCACTTCTGTCCTCCCACTCTTCCTGGTACGGCTCCATTTTTCTGCAGTGGTAGGTGCTGCTGCAACAGGAGTCAATGAAAAAGTCATTGATCCCCCAATATTCAATTTCCTGGCTAAATGAGAAAATGCAGAGTTCTTCCATAACGTGCAAGCGGCCTGTGTTATAGAAATTCAAAACATAGGGGAAAAGTGCAGGATTTCGATCAAAGTAGAACTCCCTTTCAGCGTCATCGTAGTCATCGCACAGTTCCAGTATAGATTCTTTTGACTGACATCGCAGCAAACGGGCAAGTCGCGTCTCAGGGAAGCGAGACAGTATGCTTGAGAGTAGTCTCCTCTTAAAGCCTCCTACATTTATTCGTATGGCGCTATTCTCTATATTAAATACATTGAAATCCTTGAGAGTGTGCGCAGTCATGTCTTGAAGCTCGCCGTAAGACTGACGATTACAATAATTAAAATCCTTTCCACAAATCGTGTAGCCTTTTCTGTAAACTAACAAATTAGAACAAAAATATCAATCAGCGCATTTCTTGTAGGACAAATGCTACACTCGTATTCAGAGTTGAGAGTTGTGAAACTCATTAATGAGCTGAACATTTCAGCTGTTTCCCTACAAATAACTGCCTGGATGTTTTGCACGTTGAGCGAATGGCATAGCCCTTAAAATGCCGTCCAATGGTATAACACACGTCATTAACCCGAGTCGTTGACTCACTGTGTGAAACGTTCCTTGCTTCGATTGTAGAAAATAGCGAGTGATTCCAATAACCTGAGTCATGAGTTGAGATTTGGGATTGACAGGGCACCTCCCAGACCCTTCGCTTTACGCCCTCCAGACAAATCGGTGTCTGTGCGGGCTGTGCGAGACTGAGGGGTTTCCTTCCCGCAGCACAGTCTCCAACCACCAAACCGTCTGATTTTATGGCTGATTTCTTAACGCGCACAAAAGAAAACGATAGTCCTCAAAGATGTTATATTTCCTGTTCTTTGTGTGTGATGGAGGAAGTCACTGCGGATTGTTCGCGCATGTCGTGTTGCTGTTCTGAAAGGGACAGATCCACTAAAACCGCTCCAGGGGTGCGCGAACCACTGCTGCTAATTCGTTATGGCGACAACGAGAAAAATATTGTTCATCCATGCTACTGAAAGAATATTATTCTGTACAACTTCTCTCTCTCTCTCTCTCTTTCTTTCTCTCTCCCTCTCTCTCGGGGGGGTGGGGGGGGGTGTCTATTGTAATTAATTAACAACTTGGTATTTTCCCTTCACAGAAAGTAACTTCACATTCAGTCAACATGTGGAATATGCTACCTTTTAGAGTAAGATCTGCTACAACCACTGACGAATTTAAATCTTGCCTTAAGACCCATATTTTCTCTTTGGCATACGACTACCTAAAAAAATAAACGCCCTTGTTAAAATGACTAATAATACTACTTATACTTGTAGTATTATTAGTCATTTTAACAAGGGGACTTATACTTGTATACGTATATTTTTTAACCTTGAATCTTCTCAGATGTACAACACTTTGGTCAGCTTCCGCTTTAGAAATAAACTGAATTAAATTGATTTTTTTTTTCATCACTAGATGTGTTCAAGCAGTTTAGATCTCCGACATTAGAATTCAATCATGCAAACCGTTTTTGATGCAACACTGATTCAGTTATTTTTGCATTCATCAAAACGCAATAACAGACATAACCATAACTTGTAATTGTTATATGTTTGACTATATGTTGAAAATTGTTCATTTGTGTACATTCAAATGACATTCAATCAACCGTATGTTATACAGTCTCCATCCACAGGAACACCTCCACACCTACTCGCTTATGCAGTTATTCAATCAGCCAATCATGTGGCAGCAGCACAATGCATAAAATCATGCAGATACAATTCAAGAGCTTCAGTTAATGTGCACATCAAATATTAGAATGGGGAAAAAGTGTAATTTCTGTGACTTTAAGCATGGCATGGTTTTTGGTACCAGATGGCTAGTTTGAGTACTTCAGAAACTGCTGATCTCCTGGGATTTTCACACACAACAGTCACTAGAGTTTACACAGAATGGTGCAAAAAAAAAAAAAAAAAACCAGACAACAAATTTTGGTTATACCGCTGTTTACGGAAACCTCGATATCTTGGCTCAGGATTGTCTAATCCTAACCCTTCGGAACAAAAACTGGTCTCTAGAGTACGTTACAAGGTACACGATCATATATAAGCATTTTGCACATTCTTGTTCCTTAGACTTAGAACATAAGTCCAAATGTAATGCTCAAGATTGCTCACAGTTCCACTTTTAGGGTCAATTTATATTGCAAAGGGTACAAGTCATTTTTTAGGAGGTACCTATGTAAGTATAGTGTGCATGCAGAACATTTCAGGTTTGAGACTTCTCTTTTTTATCAGGGTGTGAAAGTGCAATTTTGTAAAAATTCCCCTTACCTACAGGTTGAATATCTCTGGTGGGGGACCAGATACAAACCTGAAATTTTCAAAGAAACAAGTCCTCTATAGTAGCATTCTGCCGTGTCTGCATTGATTTTTGGGGTTCCACTAGTTGCAGACATAGGGCTAGGGCCTAATCTGGGGGAAAAGCATACTTTATTCATGAATTTTGAGAAATGAACAGATGTAATATAAGCATAACAAATAATAAAAATGAACAGTATTTTGCAGTAATTATGTTTATAATTGACACAATAGCTTATGCTTGTCAATGAGGTCTATACTGGCAACAGTGAAGCATTATCTATCACAGGGTTCTTCAATCAGCACAGTTTAGCTTCAACCTCCAAACTTACCTGCCTATAATTTTCTAGTAATCCTGAATTCTTAAATTTAATCAATACATTCATTTAGAATAATAAAACACTGTAGGGCTGTTGCCATTCAAATGAAATCAGTATCAACTAAATCGATCTTTGCACTGCAGAACTGGCGCAGAAGCTTCATCTGAAGTGGCATTTAGATGTATTTGCACAGTCTGTTTAATGCAGCTCAGAGGTGGCATGAATGCATTTACACTGCAATTACAATTGCATAAATAATGTTAACGTCATGTTTTAGATATAAAATTTGAATATAGAAATATTAAATGTTGGGGGGAAAAAATGAAATGATACTTTTATAAATGAAATTAAAACCGCCAGTAGGTGGCGCCAAGTCACTGTCTTAATAAGTGAGTCATTGAATCATTCATTCAACCGATTCGTTAAAAACGGCTGATTCATTCATGAACGAAGCAAGTGACTATCTTTATGAATGGGTCATTGAATCATTGACTCACCTGATTCGTTCAAAAACGCCGAATCATTCAAGAACGAAACCCCACTCTGTCTTGGCGAAATAGAGTTCTATAATATAGAGTCTATAATATTTGTCACTTAATATTAACTTATTGTTTATTGAACTGTTGTATAAAATGAATCACATATGCAATTGTGCTGATTCGGCAAAACAGCACTCTTGCTCGTATGATATTGCTTAACTATATTCTGTTATAAATCTTAAAAAAAAAAAAAAAAAATCATACAGGGTCGAGTCATATCTTGTATGTTGTTCATATTTTGGGGGCATTAAAAAAAATCAATTTAGGTCACATTTCCAACCCTGCACGACGCTATTTTACGCCAGTACCGACTAGCTTGGCTAGGATCACGTGCCAGCTACCCAGCTAACACAGTTACGTTGTGAAGACGTAACCGGACCGGACCATATTCGTTGCGGCGACGTACTAAATAATGTTCCAGCGATGTAACTTTGTGATTCCCGTATTCGTCGTGGCGACGTTATAGCTGTACGTTGTGGGAACGTGGCGAGTACGTCCCAACGACCAAACTAGTACGTTGTAAAGAAGTAACCGGACCGGACCATATTAGTCACAGCGGCGTACCAAATAACGTTCCAGCCACGTAACCTGATTCCCATATTCGTCGTGGTGACGTTATAGCGTATAGTACGTTGCTGGAACGTAGCGAGTACGTCGCAATGACCATGGTCGGGAGTCTGATCATTTAATCACAGCTCAAAAATATGTGAGCGGCTGCTTACCTGTCTCCCATGACAATTCTTCACAAATTCGCTTGCTGTCCATAAGGGAATGGCTCAAGAATCGCACATCCACTCCTGACTAAAGGAGTGAGATATGTTAGAAATAAAGGTGGTCAACTCCGCCATTATTTCTAACATATCTCACTCCTTTGGTCAGGGGTGTACAGTGGGGGAAATGTTTTTTTTTTGATCCCCTGCTGATTTTGTACGTTTGCCCACTGACAAAGAAATGATCAGTCTATAATTTTAATGGTAGATGTATTTTAGCAGTGAGAGACAGAATAACAACAACAACAACAAAAAAGTATTTCAACAAAGTTATAAATTGATTTACATTTTAATGAGTGAAATAAGTGTTTGACTCCTTCGACTTTTGATGCCTTTTGAAGTAAATTTGTTTTCAATATGATTATATTTTTTTGTTGCTGCGTTTATTTTATGAATAAAACAAATATTAAAATAAATGTTTTTATGCACTAACCGTTTTCTAAAAGCATTAAGCCCCGTGAAGCCTTGGTTTACAGTGGGTACCTAACAACCCCCCTTGGCTGTTTTAAATTCACTGTAAAGCACGGCTTCACGGGGCTTATTGCTTTATTTTAAAGACGGTAACTTATTGTGCCACAATATAACACACAATTAGGCAAGAGAAAACTGAGCTTGTCAATTATGATAGAAGTAAGGAAGATAATGTGTCATGACAAAGATGTTTACCTTCTGATAAACCAAATTTGTAGTTAATTTGACAGACTGCGGGTAAATTAACTCACCCAAATGCATCCTATATGAGTTTAAACAGATGTATACATAACATAAATGTAATATTACAACTCACATCTGCACAAAATGAAGCAAATGCAGAAGTGAACTTGTAACAAGTTATGTGCTATTAAGAATGTGTAGCTCACGTTTTGAAAACGGCCTTTCCCTAACAACGCACTGAAACACGAAGAATAAATCCTAAAGCAATGGATTTCCAATCTGATCAAGAATCATACAACAAACATGATAAATGTTAACATTTATAAGAAAAAAAAGTTCCCATGTTAACAGTTTAGAGCATTCACACCGCACACGGATACAGCACGGCAATCCGTTACAGGAGCGGTGCAAAATTTGCTAATACAGTAGCGGTGCAGCAGTTGTTTCCACACAGAGTCTGTTTTTGCTGTACTGCACGCGCAGAACTAAATAAGGGGTAATCCATGGCTAGGTGTGCATTAAAATAAAAAATAAAAATCCATAAAATCCTGCCAAGAAACATATATTTACAAAAATATAACTTATATACTACTATAATACTATTCAATAAATATATTCATTAATTAGTTAATAATAAATGTAAACTTCATAACTTCAAAAACTGCGGGGCGTGACTTGCTTTTATCCACCGGTTGTTGATTGGATCGTAGAAAGTGGCTACGTTTACAAAGCACGTTGTATGACAGGGTGCTGGACGAGAGGGATTATACCAGCCCTCACGTCATCGGAAAAGAGTCACTGCGAGGGGGTGGGTATGGGGTTAATGTTTTTATTTAAAGATTATGACGACATAGATTTTTTTATGGCAACATTCCATAAAGAAATAAGACTTGTTGATTTTGGTGACTATAATCGTGTCGCTCGCCTAAAAAAAATGGGCGAATTACACCTTATATATATCTTTAACATATTCAAGTCCGACACATATGCACAAGCTTGCGTGAGCGTCATGGATCAAACGCAGTCATAATGTAAATTAATATTTGGTTGCAGCACGCAAACCCAAGAATATGACTGAACTGGAGGAATGGGCTAAGATTCCTCAGGAATGCTGCCAGAAGCTGGTGTCTGACTATGCATCTCATTTGTAGCAGGTCATAACAGCAAAAGGGTGCTCTACTAAGTACTAAATATGCTTGCCATGAAGGGGTTGAATAATTGTGAAACTGGAGGTCATTATAAGTTGCATTTTCAGTTGAATTTGGGGGAACCACTTGAAGCATTCATTGTGATTAACTATTTCAATTGCTTTTGTTTGATTTGTTCGTTGCAAACAGCTGAAAGTCTGTAAATTTTGACAATAAACCTGATTTGCAATGAACGTTGAATAATTTTGATTGCAGCTGCAAAGCCAGATGACAGACACCAGCTTAATAAAGTTGAGTGTTGTGTAAAGGACATTAGACAGTGGATGCTTATTAACTTCCTTTTACTTAATTCTGACAAGACAGAAGTACTTATACTAGGACCACATGCAGCTACAAGTAAGCTTTCTGATTACATAGTAACCCTGGATGGCCTTTTTGTTTCATCATGTGCAGCAGTAAAAGACCTTGGTGTAATTATTGACTCCAGTCTTTCATTTGAAGCACATGTAGATAATATTACTAGGATAGCCTTCTTTCATCTCAGAAATATTGCTAAGATAAGAAATATAATGTCACTACACAGTGCAGGAAAATTAGTTCATGCTTTTGTTACCTCTAGGTTGGATTATTGCAATGCCTTACTGCCTGGCTGTTCCAGTAGGTGCGTAAACAACCTCCAGTTAGTCCAGGATGCAGCTACAAGAGTCCTTACTAGAACCAGAAAATATGACCACATCACCCCTGTCTTATCCACTGAATGGTCTCACGCCACAGTACCTGAGCAAAATCTTTGGTTTTTTATGATCCGCCATGCTTACTTCAATCAAAAAGGTGCAGGCTATTTGTTGGTACCTCAAATAGTGAAAGCAACAGCAGTGGGTAGAGCTTTCTTTTACAAAGCCCCACAGTTATGGAACAGTCTTCCAATTAGTGTTCGGGACTCAGACACAGTCTCAGTGAAAAATCTAGGCTGAAAACATTTGTTTAGTCAAGCTTTTTGTGAATATTTTTTTCTTAGGTAAAGGAGCACATCTGGAGGGTTCACAGGCATAGAGTGTTGTGGTGAACTGGGATGTTTGGATGCTGTCGCCCCTCCACTCTCACGCGTTCACTCAGGTTTGCTGATGGTGGAATGGCTGGCCGCTTTTGATCTTCTGGGTCTCCCTTAGTTGTGCTGTCATAGCTAGTCTTGCCGGAGTGCCTGCTTGCACTCTTGCATGCAAAGTACATTGTCCTTAACTGCTAAGCATACCTAATAATCTCTCCCTCTCTCTCTGTCTCTCTTTCTCTCTCTGTCAAGCTACACATGCTACACCTGAGATACCAGTAATCCTGACCCCTTCTGCTCTCCGAACCTGCCTGATCCATCCTGATGCCCTACTTCTGGTTGGAGTTCTCATCAATTGAAAATCACATGCCGCTGCTGAGGTTGGCCCCCCATGGACAGCCTGAAGACCATTGAGATTACTGAGGATGGTACCACTTAAAAACCATGAAGATGGCTTTGGACCACAATTCATATGAACATTTATGTTATGATGGCTCATTACTACAATTGGTATGATAGCTTTGCCACAAACGAGCACTCAAGTCTCAAGGTGCCCAGTCAGCACCTTGGCAAACATTTCATAGCCCATGCCCAGGAAAGTGAGTGCCACAGAAGTCTTTAGTAAAAAGCTAAATATTTATACATGAATGAAGAGAAATCTGAGCTATGCATGGAGCAGACCCAGGCCTCCAAACCTCTATTGGAAGTCTAGATAGCTGGCGCAGGGTAAAGGGGTTTGCATCGACCTCCTCCTCCTTGATAGTTTGGTTAGCTATTGCAAATGGGCAGAGCAATGTTTTTGCCAATTACCATAACAAAGGCAGAAAAATTAAAAACTGTTGAAAGGGAACAGCTGAGAGTTGTGTGCTCTGTCCAATCAAGGGGGAGGGGAGAGAATCATTTCAAGCATGACTCATCACCTAGGCTCATCACAGACAAACTCTAACTTCAAATGTAAGGAGATTTATTAAATAGTATATTTTATGTATTAGATATCAAAGAAATAAAATATATTTTCATTGAAAATATTGGGTTAACACAACTCGGTTTGTATGAGAACTCATCTACTAGTTAGGTTGGCTAGATGACTAGACTTATGACTCTTGTGTCTCATCCACAAGACACTGCATCATGATATCTAATTCCTAACCCTGATTAGCAACATTACTCTGAAATTCTTGATAAAATCCATATAAGATGGGTCAAAACATCTAGTCACAAAATTTTGTGTACGCAGCCAGACACACGTCACCACCTCAACCAGTCAACATTGAAAGCTGGTTGACACATAGCACATTTTTTTAAAAAAATAAAAGGAAGCCTTTACTTAAAAAAAAATAAAGAAGGAAAAGCTTAATTTTTTTTTCTAATTAAAATGCATCCAGATCCCTTTTCTGTCATAAATAATCATATATAGGTTGTACAGTCCAGGGTGGGTAATAATGTATCAATGTTTTGGTGGTTAAAGCAACCCAGTCTTAACTATTTTAACATAACCCAATGGTCTGTGGTCAAATTAACTTCACTTCATGTGGGGCCACATCACACCATCCTGTCATTATTTTCCTATAACAGCATGTACAGCCATGTTTTATTTATTACATAACTTAGAACAATAATCACTGTGATAGTTGTGTCAATAATAATAATAATAATAATAATAATAATAATAATAATAATAATAATAACATTATTGTAAAAAAAAAAAAAAAAAAAAAAAAAAAAAACCCTTGAGCTGCAATACAGTAATGCAATATTGCAAGACTGTGCCATCCATAATTGGTTTGTACTATTTGTAAAAATGTCATTTTTGTTTCTGCTCTCTGGCCTGTTTCTGAACAAATTGATATACTGTATATTGTCACTAAACCCAGTAAACACACACACACACACACACACACACGCACACACACTGTAAGCATAGTTATGGTAGGCACAGGATGAGGCACTGAAATAATAGCTCCAGTGTCATGTAAGTTAATGGCCAATCCCCCACCCAACAGCTTCAGCCCACCCAGCAGTGTTGAAACCACCCTCCCTCCCTCCCTCCCCCCATGTTCCTTAACCTCAAGTCCTGCAGAAGCACAGATCTCTATTGTCCGTTCATGCACAAAGACTCAGTTTGTACACACATGCATTTCACTCTGTCGAAGACCTCTAGCACGATCCCACCAGCAAAACTGTATGCATCCTGGTACAAAGAAACAACTTCCTTTAAGGTAGTGTTTTTATTTTATTACATTAACAAAAACTCTGCTAAGTCACTTTTGGTATGAACATGAATGTGAATTGTTTGCTAATTGATTGTGTGCTGTGCAGTTTAACAGCCCCTAGACTCTATATAGTCTAACAATCACAGCTATGCCTCATAAGAATGCAGTCACAGTTACGTTGCTGTTGTTCTCATCAATGTATGTTCACTGTTACTTTCATTTACAACATAGTGTTTAGAGAAAGATTCATTCTCTTTTTATGCATCTTGGGAGCTACGCCTGAATATTCAACATGGAGGTAAGCATGAGTCACAGCTCAAACTACCAGTCAAACAACAGTGTCCAGCCACAGTCAAAATTTAGCCTAGATTCTATAAGTCTAATCAAAACTAGAACATCAAATCCCAAGAAAAAAAATGGATTTACTAATTACAGACAAATATCAATTTATCTCACTGCTGGCCTCTATTAAATCTCAATCTTAAACTTCCCCTCAAACAATAATTAAATCTAGCCAGATTATAGTCTCTGAAATGCATCTAATGCTGACTTCATCTCCATTGGCTGGTCTGAAATATTTTGCCATTAAACTCTCATTTAACTAACATAATCACCAACAGTAATGGAACAAAAAAAATAATAAAATTCAACCAGATGCAATATACTCAGAAGTAGAGCTCGACCAATGATCGGTTTTATCGATATTTTTCCCGATATTTAAGCATTTTTCCATAATCGGATATTGGTTTTATAATATGGGATCCACCGATAAATGGCCCCATCGTGTGGGCGTTTTGAGACTTGCGCGCAGGACCGCGATTGCAGCACTGCATCTGTTTTTTTGTTTTGTTTATTTGTTAGAATTATTTTTATCTGCTTTTTTTTTTTTTTTACCTGTTTGTTTACCTCATCGTAGCATTTATTTAAGAAAAAAGACACTTTAGTAACAGTGTACTTTAATTTTTTATTTACCCCTCTATTTATTGGTGTATAAATAAGAGTTGTTTTGTATGCAAGAAAGATGTGAAATTGACAAAATTGTTATAAATAAAACGGTTTGTTCAATTTAGTGGTGGTGTTATCACTGTGTCAAAAACAGAAGTAAAACAATAGATAAATATCGGTTCTGCATATCCGTTATCGGGCACATAAACATGCAAATAATCGGTATCGGTATTGGTTATTAAAAAAATCAATATCGGTCGATCTCTGCTCAGGAGCCAGTTTTGGAAGATATCTTTAGGAAGATACATTTATTTTAACCATGACTTTTAGTGTCAGTTAGACAGATGCTTCATTATCACAAGTGAGTTGCTCTATTTTAATGTCTACTTTTTAATCCTAGGTAGTCTCATGTGTACAGCTATAACATGTCGATTCTTTAATGGGACATACAAGAATTCATAATCACATGATGAATTCATAATGACATGAGCTGAGTGGGATGGGCATTCTGACACATCATTACATATTGTAAAAGTGAATTATGTTAAAGAATATTTTTTATATGATAATTGCATTTATTGTGATCAAGCCATCAAATGGATAAAGATGTCCACTGAGATTATGCCAGACAATAATTGCCTTTATTCAAAGATGCTTCAGATCACTTACCCTTTTCTTAGTATTAAAAGTATTACAAGGCCTCAGTTTAGCTGGAGTTCTATCAGGAGAGAATTATAGTCATTTCCTTTAGCTGAAGTTTCATGTTTTACATTGTTATCTGAATCTGAGTCTGGGTGGCATTTGGCTGCATTTGCCATCAGGTGGTGGTGGTGGTATTCTCTTTCCTCTTCGACTGGCTATTGAAGGAAAGGGAAAGCAGAGGGTGTTGTGGCTAGAGCAACCTTTTTCTGCTGATATGAAGTGGGTTCCTCTCTGGGGCTCAGCTTACTTCTTTACTGTCATTCTAAGCAGTTTTCATTCTTTGTCTCTCCTTTGCCACAGTAAATGTATGACAAAATCATCAACAGTCTATGACACACTTATCTTTGGTGTTTTTTTAAATTCTGTCATAGGCTCTGTGTATTTCAGAGACCAAATCTTCAGACCAAAATGACTTTACAGAAATGTTATATTTTCCCACCTTTTCTAGCTCTGCAATGGTGGTCCTTTGAATTATTCTATTATAGCTAGACCTGCCAGAGTCCCTGCTTGCTCTCTAACCACAATGTACACCTTTTTAAACCACTCTAGGATAAGCAAATATCTAATAATCTGTTCTCTCTCATGGTGCCCAATGTGATTTGTGTGGTTTTGAACAGAATTTAATTCTCAACAATGCTACATTATACTGTACACTTTTTCAATGTTAGCTCAGGGTCTAAGCACTCTTGGTTCTAGACTGATGAGCATGAGGATAGTATGTCTGTGGCAGCATATGGAAGGCTAAACCACATGATTTGACCCAATAGCATCCAGATTGGGGTCTGGTTAAGCTTCCACCAGCTCACAGACAGAACTAGCAGGCTCCAGGCCAGCCATTATAGCCAATATAGCTTAAAATGGCAGCAGCTAGAACTGGGTTAGACACTGTGGCTCAACCCATAACATCAAAATAACTTTGAATGTGTCCATTCTCTCGTTGGTCACCACTGAATTCAGTGTACCTAAGTGCAAGTACTGAATCAACAGCGATGTAGTATGAGTCTTGGCTAGTATGTTGGGCATCATCGTACATTGGGGATCATGTTCAGCCTTTATCTTATGCCCCCTCTAGACGCCTGCCTTGGTACCTCTGATGGCCAAAGGTGTCCTCCAATATTTGGACAACTGGTTACTATGTGCATTCACCAGAGAGCAGGCCATTCAGCGCATGTACAATCCTTTTGCACAGCTCAGATCCGTTGTCAGCACAGAGATCCGTTGTCAACTCATTGAAAGGCAGCACATTTGCCCAGGAGACTGGCACTTGCGACCAGAGGTGGTTCAGCAGATTGGGAAAAATTTGGCCGGACACAACTGTTTATAGCTGCCAAAACGTAAGTGATAACATGTAATGTGGATGTTCTGCAACATTACACCATCCAAGCATTGATTATTTTCATATATCAGCACACCTTAAAGAGTTTTATTCTTCTTATACCACAGCAACTTGCCAAATAATACAATTTATTATTTATTATGTGTCACGGATATGCGAGCTGAGATGGATGCAAGTGCAGTTTGAGTGAATTTTAATAAGAGCCAGCAGAGAAATCCAAAACATAATACAAAATTATGGTCAAGAAATAGGCAAAGGTCAGACGATGTACAAACATAGAAGGCATAACAAATGACACATGAATATATATACAACAGGCAAAAGAGCCAGGCAAAAACCGTAATGACCAGTACAGGCTTAAGCACAGCTTGGTGAAGTGAGTTGTACTAGACAAAGCTAAGCGTTTACTTCGCAGTTGTGAACCAAAGTCTCTTTAAATAGTGTGTGTGGTGATTGTGAAATGGGAAACAGGTGACTGGGAATGTGTTAGAGGTGGTAATATTTGGGAGATGTGTTCTGGGAAATGGACCCGACAGAACTCCCCCAAAGGGCTCACTCCGGGAGCACTACTCTTACGGGGTCTACCTCTAGGCCGTGGGCCCGGCTGCTCCGGGTGTCTGGCGTGGAATTTGTTGATAAGAATTGATCCAGAATGTCGTGTGCATTGACCCAGCACTGCTCCTTGGGGCCCTCCCACTCTACAAAGTATTCTAAATGGCCATTTCTGCAGCGAGAGTTCTGAATGTCTTTTACCAGATATGCGGGTTGGCCATCTATGTCTAGTGGAAAGGCTGGGTTGTTGGATGGAACGTTGGATGCCAGTGGTCCCTGGATGACTAGTTTAGGTGGGAGACATGGAAGATGGGTGCTATGCGGCAGTTTTGAGGGAGGTCCAGTTTATAGGTGACGGGATTGATCTGTTTGAGTATTTTGAGATTGGTAACCGAGCATGCACTGGAATGGTGTTAAGTGGGTGGAGGAATGTTGCAGCAAGTTTTGTACGTACTCTGCCCAGGGTAGAAACTAGGCCCAGTCTCCCTGATTCTCTGCACAGAAAGTTCTGAGAAACTTGACCACGTGACCATTTGACTCACAGTTACTCTTAACTTGTCCATATAGCTGGCCCACACCCTGAAGGTAAACTGTGATGCTCGGTCACTGATGATGTCCTTAGGGATTCCAAAGTACCGGAAGACATGGTTGAACAACAGTTCAGCAGTTTGGAAGGCAGTAGGCAGATTAGATAATGGAACGAGATGAAGAGAAATAGAGAAATGGTCCACTATGACCAGGATGGTGGTGTGACTTTGTGATTCTGGTAGGTTGGTGACAAATTCAACAGAAATGTGGGACCAGAGTCATTGGGGTGTGGGTAGTGATAAAAGCTTTCCGACTGGCAGGGCTCTAGGTACTTTGGCCTATGCACATGTGAAGCAAGAGGAGACATCTTGGTGTATGCCATTTCGCATTTTGGGCCACCAATACTTCTCCTGTAACAGGTGGTAGGTATGTCTGGTACCTAGATGGCCAGTGGCTAAAGAAGTGTGTGCCCAAGTTATTAGTCTGGTTCTGAGGTGGGTTGGCACGAATGTCCTGTTTGGGGGACAGGCACATGGACTTGGGCATCTGGGCATGCGGGTGATGGCTTGGTTGACCTCCCATTCCATAGTGCCCATGAGACAGGATGGAGGTAGTATGGGTTCTCCACGGTTCTCTCGTGATTCAGCTGTGTGGGAAAGAGCATCAGCATCAGCATCGGGCGAAAAAACGTTTTTCTACGGATTCTGCTTATTATTATTCTGGCTAGGGTGTCTATGGTAGCCCATCGAACCATGTGGTAAAAAGTTGTGAAATTTGGCACAGATTCAGGACAAATTTAGCTACAAATACCCCTAATCTGGGCCCCAAGGAGGTCAAAGTTTGGCCAAATTACAAAGTATATTTATGCCCATAACTTTTGAACTGTGTGGCCAGAATTTCAATGCCAATGGTGTCCCTAGATTCCTTGGATCATGCTGAGTTCAATGGCATTGAATGGTCCTTATGACATAAATTTCTGCCCAATTCGATTTTTGGCCATCTTGGATTTTGTTAAAAAAATTTTGCTACTCCTCCTACACATTTTGTTCAAATTTCACCAAATTTGGCTCATAACATCATCAGACCAATCCGCACACAAGTTATCAAATGGAATTTTGATTTTTGAAACCGTTCACTTGTAACAAGCCAACAAATCTGGAGAAGTTGCCAATCAGGAAGTGACGCTGTGTCTCATTAATGACTTCACGCATTGTCATGAAACTTGGTACCTGTCTTCAGAACTATGGCCTGAGCCTACATAACAAATTTCATGACAGCAGCACCTAGAGGTCAAAAGTTACAATGACATGTAGAAAATGCTTGAATCTAATCTGTTTTTTCACTACTCCTCTTACAAATTACACCCAAAAATCCTCAAATTTGGAATATATCATCTTAAGTCCTGTCTGCACAAAATTTATCAGATGGATTTTTGATATTGAAAACCATTCCCCTGCAATGTGCCCACAAATGCAAAATACAGATTCCTAAGTCATAGCTCTACAGCGCATTCACATATCAGCACCAAACTTATGCTTATTCAAGAACATGCCCTGAATGTACCCAAGAAGTTTCACTCCAGTGTAACCTAGTGGTGAAGTGCTATAATTTAGTATGAAACTTTGTACGTGAACTCAGTATGTATCGAGGGTCCCAGATTAGTCTTTTGATTGCTCCCCCTAGCTGCCATTGTGTGTGAGTTAATAGTTTATATTTCTCAATTAACAAAATGCAAAGTGAGTGAACAGAAGAAAAATCTACATCAAATCAATATTTGGTGTGACCACCCTTTTTCTTCAAAACAGCATCAATTCTTCTAGGTATACAAAGTCAGGGATTTTGTAGGCATACAGTCAGGTGTATGATTAAACAATTATACCAAACAAGTGCTAATGATCATCAATTCCATATGTAGGTTGAAACACAATCATTAACTGAAACAGAAACAGCTGTATAGGAGGAATAAAACTGGGTGAGGAACAGCCAAACACAGTTTTCTATCAACACCATGGGAAGACTTAGCACAGCAACAAGGCAGAAGGTAGTTATACTGCATCAGCAAGGTCTCTCCCAGGCAGAAATTTCAAGGCAGACAAGGGTTTCCAGATGTGCTGTCCAAGCTCTTTTGAAGAAGCACAAAGAAATGGGCAACGTTGAGGACCGTAGACGCAGTGGTCAGCCAAGGAAACTTACTGCAGCAGATGAAAGACACATCAGGTACATGAATGAGTGTCTGCAGGCAACATGAAACATGGTGGAGGTTCCTTGCAAGTTTGGGGCTGCATTTCTGCAAATAGAGTTGGGGATTTGGTCAGAATTAATGGTCTCCTCAATGCTGAGAAGTACAGGCAGATACTTATCCATCGTCAGTGGTGGACAGTAACAAAGCACATTTACTTGAGTACTGTACTTAAGTATACTTTTTGAGTATCTGTACTTTACTTGAGTATTATTTTTTCTGGAAACTTGTGACTTTAACTTCGCTACATTTGAAAGACAAATATCGTACTTTTCACTCCACTACATTTCTATCAAGGTCCTCAAGTCGAAAGTCGTTACTATGTAGCAGCTTTGAAAATCAGTGGATGATTTTTTTTCCTTCTCTAAAACGTGACTGGTTTTTTGCAGGTGACAGACAGCCTCTCAATAATCATTCTTGTAGGGTCACGTGTTGGGAAGTTCAATGATTTCCCAGTATTTTTTAACACTGATCAGTTGTCAAAATGGAAGAAGACGGTTCCTCAGTGCTGTGCGCGCACCCATGGCCATACTTAAAAAGTATGTTCCAGTTTTCTGAAAAGGTCAAAGAGTCTATTCGTTTTAAATGTTTGCTTTGTTTGCCTAAAACAAAGCAAATCACAGCCTTCAAAAACTCGCCATCTAACTTGCGGAAGCATATTGAGGTATGTAAACTTTTAATTTCTTGTGAAAGCTTGAAATTGTCTGTGCTTTAGAGCTAAAGTTTCAGTATGAAGTATGGTCAGTCAAATGATTTATGGACTGTCCACCAAGTTGCCATAGCCTTGTGGATACACTGCTTACACATAGGTAAGGTTCAACAATGACGTTAGTTAGCATGCAAAAGCGTGAATTCAAATGCAAATGAGTTGAAGAGTTAAATAATATCTTAATATCTTATAACTTTTATAGTTTTTTTTGTAGAGCTGCACAATTAATCATAAAAAGATTGTGATCTCGATTCAAACACCCACACGATCTCATTCCTAAATGATAACGATTCACCTGTCTATTAAATCTTTGACAAAAATCACACAGTTATCATTTCTATAGGTTTTGTAACATTCTAAAAGCTCTTTATTCCACAGATACTACAAGCTAGTCAGTGTATTCAGTAGGTTGCTTCAGAGGCATAAGGTAAATTTACTTTTGATACTTAAATACTTTTAAAAGCATGTACTTCTGTACTTTTACTTAAGTAAAAATCTGCCTTTACAACGTTCACTTGTAATAGAGTAATATTTGACCAGTAGTATCTGTACTTTCACTCAAGTAATGGAGTTGTGTACTTTGTCCACCTCTGTATCATGCAATACCATCAGGGAGGCATCTGATTGGCCCCAAATTTATTCTGCAGCATGGCAACAACCCCAAACATACAGCAAAAGTCATTAAGAACTATCTTCAGTGTAAAGAAGAACAAGGAGTCCTGGAAGTGATGGTATGGCCCCCACAGAGCCATCATTGAGTCTGTCTGGGATTACATAAAGAGAGAGAAGCAACTGAGGCTGCCTAAATCCACAGAAGATCCGTGGTTAGTTATCCACTCAAAAATTGTGTGCAAGTGTACCTAGAAGAATGTTGCTGATTGATGCTGTTTTGAAGGCAAAGGGTGGTCACACCAAATATTGATTTGATGTAGATTTTTCTTCTGTTCACTCACTTAGCATTTTGTTAATTGATAAATATAAACTATTAACATGTCTATTTTCTGAAAGCAGCTTTATAGCATTTTTTCACACCTGCCTAAAACTTTTGCACAGTATTGTATAGGGTGCGATTTGTGAAAAAATCGGGTGTGTAGAGGGGGTGTTTTTGAAACGTTTTTATTCATGAAAATAAATCACCAAACAGAGTGGGCCTATGTAGACTATGAAGCCTGTTAGGCTGTTTCTTCCTGCTGTTAAAGAATCTGGGCTCAGCCCCGGATGATTAACAGTCCAGCTAACGCCCCTGGTTAAATTAATCGATTTAATTTAATACATTTAAACAAATTAATAAAATTAATAAAGGGCTCAGCCTGTAACAGATCATAATTATTATCTCTACTACTGTAATTGAGGCATTTATTCAAGCAAAGTATTACAAACAGAAACTAGTATACTAGAGAGAAATTTCATGTTGGAGCGGGATTTGAGCGAACTTTGTTTTTCTGGTGAGCGTGTGCGGTACATGAGTGGAGTGTTCGCTTGGGCCGTGAGCGATTGAGAGGAGTGCACGCGCATAGGGCAGGGGCGGACCGGCAACAAAAAGCAGCCCAGGAATTTGCTGTCAAGCGGCCCCGATTTGATACACCAAATTCAAACTCACACAACATGTTTCTCGATCAACGAATCATTAATTAAAAAAAAAAAAAGTATGTCAACCTTTGCTTTCAGTATCTGGTATAACCCCCTTATGCAGAATAGAAATGTTTCCACAATATTTCTATTGAACTAAGGTCAGGACTTTGACTTGGCCATTCCAAAACATTAACTTTTTTTTCTTCTTTAACCATTCTTTGGTAGAACGACTTAGTTCCTTAGGGTCATTGTCTTGCTGCCGTCCAGGCCCAGATGCGGCAAAACATGCCCAAATCATCATACTACCACCACCATATTTCACAAATGAGATAAGGTTCTTATGCTGAAATGCAGTGTTTTCTTTTAAAATTCTATTTTGGCCTCATCCATCCACAAAACATTTTTCCAACAGCCTTCTGGCTTGTCAATGTGATCTTTAGCAAACTGCAGATGGGCAGCAATGTTCTTTTTGGAGAACAGTTACTTTCTCCTTACAACCCTGCCATGCACACCACTGTTGTTCAGTGTTCTCCTGATGATGAACTCATGAACATTAACATTAGCCAATGTGAGAGAGGTCTTTAGCTGCTTACAGGTTACCCTGGGTTCCTTTGTGACCTCGCTGACTATTACACGTCTTGCTCTTGGAGTGATCTTTGTTGGTTGACCACTCTTGGGGAGGGTAACAATGGTTTTGAATTACCTCCATTTGTACACAATCTGTCTGACTGTGGATGGGTAAAGTCCAAACTCTTTAGAGATGGTTTTGTAACCTTTTCCACCTTACATTAGCAGCACTTTTTCTGAGGTCCTCAGAAATGATCTTTGTTCATGCCATGATACACTTCCACAAACAAGAACAGACTTTGATAGATCCTTGTTCTTTAAATAAAACATGGTGCTCACTCACACTTGATTGTTATTCCATTGACTGAAAACACCTGACTCTAGTTTCACCTTCAAATTAACTGCTAATCCTAGAGGTTCACATACTTTTGCCACTCACAGATATGTAATATTGGATCATTTTCCTTAATAAATAAATCACTAAGTATAATATTTTCTCATTTGTTTATTTGGTTTCTCTTTGTCTACTTTTGGACTTACAAATATATAGAAAATTCTAAAGGGTACACAAACATTCAAGCACCACTGTATATGCAGTTGCAATCAGATTTATTGTCCAAATTTACAGACTTTCAGCTGTTTGCAATGAACAAATTAAACAAAAGCAATTGAAATAGTTCAACACAATGAATGCTTCAAGTGGTTTCCCCAAATTCAACTGAAAATGCAACTTATAATGACTCCTCCAGTATCAAAATTATTCAACCCTCTGAATAGAATACCTCACAACAGCACAAATATGCAAAACAGATGTTGTCTCAAGCACACTTGATGCAACTAATCAAGGGCATCATTAGTTGCACCAGGTGTGCTTGAGCTGGAACACATGAAATACCTGAACTGGCTAGGGGCAGAAAATACATGAAATACTTGGACGGGGCAGAAAAAGGAAGCTATCAATGGCTGCAACCAGATTTCTGAGAAGGCAGGTTGTGAAAAACCTTTGAGTGACTGCAAAAGACCTGCAGCAAGACTTGGTGGCAACAGGCACTGAGGTTTAAGTGAGCACAGTATGGCATGTACTAAACGCAGAAGATTTCCATGCCAGAACTCCAAGACATACACCATTACTAACCCAAAAGCACAAGAAAAATCGGCTCAAAATCATATAAATAAGCCACAGAAGTTTTTGGATTCTGTTCTGTGGAGCGATGAAACAAAACTGGAACCTTTCAGCACGATGGATCAATGGTATGTCTGACAAAAGAAGAATGAAGAAAGAACACTCTGTCTACAGTCAAGCATGGTGGTGGCTCGGTGATGCTCTGGGGCTGCTTTGCATCCTCTGGCACTGGAAACCTGTAGTGTGTGGAAGGCAAGATGGATTCACTGAAGTATCAGGAAATCCTAGGAGAAAACATCATGCAGTCTGTGAGGAAACTGAAGCCTGGGCATCACTGGACCTTCCAACAGGACAATGATCCCAAGCATACCTCAAATTCCACCAAGGCTTGGTTGCAGAAGAAGTCCTGGAAGATTCTACAGGGCCATCACAGTCACCTGACTTTTTGATTTGAAGAAGGCGGTTGCAGCACACAAACCCAAGAATATTACTGAACTGGAGGCCATTGTTCATGAGGAATGGGCGAAGATTCCTTAGGAACGCTGCCAGAAGCTGGTGTCTGGCTATGCATCTCATTTGCAGCAGGTCATAACAGCAAAAGGGTGCTCTACTAAGTACTTAAGATGCTTGCCATGAAGGGGTTGAATAATTTTTCGACTGGAGAAGTCATTTTAAATTGCATTTTCAGTTGAATTTGAGGAAAGCACTTGAAGCATTCATTGTATTGAACTATTTCAGTTGCTTTTGTTTGATTTGTTGAAACAACTGAAAGACTGAAATAAACCTGATTTGCAATGGGGGGTTGAATAATTTTTATTGCAACTGTATAAAGCCCTCACGAACAATCCCACAGTGTGAAGTATCGTCCAGTGTTCCGTACCTGATATACCACGCATTTGTTTACAGTTTGCAATTCTCTGGATCATGATCTTGTTTTTGGATTCCTGGTTTATCGTTTGCCTGCCTGTTTTTTCAATAAAAGCATTACTTCCTACTGCAGCTGTCCCTGCTGCCTGACAATTTGACAGCCAGTTTTATTTGAGTGTACCAATTTCATACAATAGCTTGCTCAGGGCATAATGAGCACACTCACAAACATACTAATTGACATCATTTACTTGCTCTGTGGCTGAACATAGTGCTTAGTGGTCTGTGATTGGATGAATTATTCATATTAATTATTAATGGTTTCTCCTGCTCACTTGAAAATTGCATTCACAAAATACTGTGGGCAAAATTTTTTATTTAAATCTTTTGTACCTGTTGCCAGAATAGTAGCTTTGTGTCATGAATTGCTATGTCATTTACTAGTGTGAATGCAGGGTCAGTGTAATTGATGCATGTGTTGTGTATTTTCAGATATATGTCCTAGGGATTATCATTGCAATATGTGGCAATCTCCTTATCAGTATTTCATTGAACATCCAGGTCAGTGTGGCTCTAAGGTGAAAATGTATATGACTGTCTAGCTTATAGCAGATAACTACTAGTATCTAACTGCTAACTACTGCTCTCTGTACAGAAATACGCCCACACACGCCAGTCACAGCAAGGCACCAAGCCATACTACACCAGTCGACTGTGGTGGTATGGAATCCTACTTATGGGGCTTGGTGAACTTGGTAACTTTGCTGCATATGGATTTGCACCAGCTTCCCTCATTGCTCCTCTTGGCTGCGTGTCTGTCATTGGTAAGCCCTACTGCCTCTCTCAGCTAACAATGAAATGACTGCAGCAGTGTTGGCCCTCTGGCACATGTGCCATGCTTTATGTTTTGCTCCTCATTTTTCACACTGCTTTTGTATTCGTCAAATTAATTAAATAAAATTTTATTTCTATATTGTTTTTAACAACAGTGACCAATTTAAAAAATGTATGTACATTTGTACAGCACATACTGCTGTTGTATAAAGCAGGGAATCATGAAATCATAATAATAGGCAGTGACCTCAGCCCCGTGCTCTTGTTTTCTATTGGCCCACAGAAAGCCACATTCACACTGCAGTAAAGCGAATACAAGTGGTTATACATAAGTTTTCTGACAACTTTGTTTACTTTTTCTTAAAGTTAAACAAAAATTATTTTCAATATTAAATTCAAAATATATTTATGACACTGAATGCTTGTGCATGTTTTTAACCAATGCATTCTTATATGCTGAATGTGTCTCCAAGTATTCGATTAATTAAATGTTTAAAACAATGTATTTATTTCTCACTTGTTTAGGGAGTCTTTTGGCAGGCTATATTGTGCTACAAATGGTATTCAGTTTGAATGTATCCACTGAGCAACTAATTTCTGTTTGTGTGTACTGTCTAGAAGTGGCACATTGCCACTGGGGTTAACAACTACAGTGAGGGAAAAAAGTATTTGATCCCCTGCTGATTTTGTACGTTTGCAAGAAATGATCAGTCTATAATTTTAATGGTAGGTGTATTTTAACAGTGAGAGACAGAATAACAACAACAAAAAAAATCCAGAAAAACGCATTTCAAAAAAGTTATAAATTGATTTGCATTTTAATGAGTGAAATAAGTATATGATCCCCTATCAATCAGCAAGATTTCTGGCTCCCAGGTGTGTTTTACACAGGTAACGAGCTGAGATCTCAGTTTGTTACCTGTGTAAAAGACACCTGTCCACAGAAGCAATCAATCAATCAGATTCCAAACTCTCCACCATGGCCAAGACCAAAGAGCTGTCCAAGGATGTCAGGGACAAGATTGTAGACCTACACAAGGCTGGAATGGGCTACAAGACCATCGCCAAGCAGCTTGGTGAGAAGGTGACAACAGATGGTGCGATTATTCGCAAATGGAAGAAACACAAAATAACTGTCAGTCTCCCTCGGTCTGGGGCTCCATGCAAGATCTCACCTCATGGAGTTTCAATGATCATGAGAACGGTGAGGAATCAGCCCAGAACTACACAGGAGGATCTTGTTAATGATCTCAAGGCAGCTGGGACTATAGTCACCAAGAAAATAATTGGTAGCACACTACGCTGTGAAGGACTGAAATCCTGCAGCGCCTGCAAGGTCCCCCTGCTCAAGAAAGCACATGTACAGGCCCATCTGAAGTTTGCCTGAATGATTCAGAGGAGAATTGGGTGAAAGTGTTATTATCAGATGAGACCAAAATCGAGCTCTTTGGCATCAACTCAACTCGCTGTGTTTGGAGGAGGAGGAATGCTGCCTATGACCCCAAGAACACCATCCCCACCATTAAACGTGGAGGTGGAAACATTATTCTTTAGGGGTGTTTTTCTGCTAAGGGGACAGGACAACTGCACCGCATCAAAGGGACGATGGACGGGGCCATGTACCGTCAAATCTTGGGTGAGAACCTCCTTCCCTCAGCCAGGGCATTGAAAATGGGTCGTGGATGGGTATTCCAGCATGACAATGACCCAAAACACACAGCCAAGGCAACAAAGGAGTGGCTCAAGAAGAAGCACATTAAGGTCCTAGAGTGGCCTAGCCAGTCTCCAGACCTTAATCCCATAGAAAATCTGTGGAGGGAGCTGAAGGTTCGAGTTGCCAAACATCAGGCTCGAGACCTTAATGACTTGGAGAGGATCTGCAAAGAGGAGTGGGACAAAATCCCTCCTGAGATGTGTGCAAACTTGGTGGCGGTGGCCAACTACAAGAAACATCTGACCTCTGTGATTATCAACAAGGGTTTTGCCACCAAGTACTAACTTCACTTTAATTTCACTCATTAAAATACAAATCAAATTATAACTTTTTTGAAATGCATTTTTCTGGATTTTTTTGTTGTTATTCTGTCTCACTGTTAAAATACACCTACCATTAAAATTATTAAAATTATCATTTCTTTGTCACTGTAGCTGTGTGGAGAAAAAAATAAATATATGTATATATATATATATATGTATGTATATATATATATATATATATATATATATATATATATATATATATATATATATATATATATATATATATATATATATATATATATATATACAGGTGCATCTCAATAAATTAGAATGTCGTGGAAAAGTTCATTTATTTCAGTAATTCAACTCAAATTGTGAAACTCGTGTATTAAATAAATTCAGTGCACACAGACTGAAGTAGTTTAAGTCTTTGGTTCTTTTAATTGTGATGATTTTGGCTCACGTTTAACAAAAACCCACCAATTCACTATCTCAACAAATTAGAATATGGTGACATGCCAATCAGCTAATCAACTCAAAACACTTGCAAAGGTTTCCTGAGCCTTCAAAATGGTCTCTCAGTTTGGTTCACTAGGTAAGCCACAAACATTCATTGCCAAAGAAGCTGGCTGTTCACAGAGTGCTGTATCCAAGCATGTTAACAGAAAGTTGAGTGGAAGGAAAAAGTGTGGAAGAAAAAGATGCACAACCAACCGAGAGAACCGCAGCCTTATGAGGATTGTCAAGCAAAATCGATTCAAGAATTTGAGTGAACTTCACAAGGAATGGACTGAGGCTGGGGTCAAGGCATCAAGAGCCACCACACACAGACGTGTCAAGGAATTTGGCTACAGTTGTCGTATTCCTCTTGTTAAGCCACTCCTGAACCACAGACAATGTCAGAGGTGTCTTACCTGGGCTAAGGAGAAGAAGAACTGGACTGTTGACCAGTGGTCCAATATCCTCTTTTCAGATGGGAGCAAGTTTTGTATTTCATTTGGAAACCAAGGTCCTAGAGTCTGGAGGAAGGGTGGAGAAGCTCATAGCCCAAGTTGCTTGAAGTCCAGTGTTCAGTTTCCACAGTCTGTGATGATTTGGGGTGCAATGTCATCTGCTGGTGTTGCTCCATTGTGTTTTTTGAAAACCAAAGTCACTGCACCCGTTTACCAAGAAATTTTGGAGCACTTCATGCTTCCTTCACTGACCAGCATTTTGAAGATGCTGATTTCATTATCCAGTAGGATTTGGCACCTGCCCACTCTGCCAAAAGTACCAAAAGTTGGTTAAATGACCATGGTGTTGGTGTGCTTGACTGGCCAGCAAACTCACCACACCTGAACCCCATAGAGAATCTATGGGGTATTGTCAAGAGGAAAATGAGAAACAGGAGACCAAAAAATGCAGATGAGCTGAAGGCCACTGTCAAAGAAACCTGGGCTTCCATACCACCTTAGCAGTGCCACAAACTGATCACCTCCATGCCACGCTGAATTGAGGCAGCAATTAAAGCAAAAGGAGCCCCTACCAAGTATTGAGTACATGTACAGTAAATGAACATACTTTCCAGAAGGCAAACAATTCACTAAAAATGTTTTTTTTTATTGGTCTTATGAAGTATTCTAATTTGTTGAGATAGTGAATTGGTGGGTTTTTGTTAAATGTGAGCCAAAATCATCACAATTAAAAGAACCAAAGACTTAAACTACTTCAGTCTGTGGCATTGAATTTATTTAATACACGAGTTTCACAATTTGAGTTGAATTACTGAAATAAACTAACTTTTCCACGACATTCTAATTTATTGAGATGCACCTGTATTTCTTTATTCAAAACTTAGTAAAGAAAATAATGATAAAATTTTTGTCATATGGCAATTTTAACATGATGTTTATATAGAGAATCAAGACCAAAGCTCAAAAACAATTTTTTAAAACATCATAAAAAAATTTGTCTGTAAAGGTTCACAAAAATATGAATGTGAAAAATCCAAAAACAAACTCAAGAATCTTCAGTTTGCCAGACAATACTGTAACTTCAAAGGGGATCGGGTTATATGCTCAGATGAAACCAAAATAGAGCTTTTTGGCAATAAACACCCGAGGTGGTTTTGGCACACAGAGAGGTAGCCATATGTAAAAGTACCTCATGCCTACAGTTAAATATGGTGGTGGTTCTTTAATGTTTTGGGGCTGTTTTTCTGACAGAGGACCTGGACATTTTGTTGCACTGTAGGTTTTGTTAACCTTCAAATGAAAAGACAAGAATTAGCTGGCTGATCTAATTACCAACCAAATTATATCAGGTATATACAAAAAAAAACATATCATTTGCCAACCTTCAAGTGTGAGAAGTGTAGTATTATTGTCTTTGAAGTCTGTTGAAACTTGAAACTGTTGAAATGTGCCAATTTGGTGGCTGTTCTTTATGTCCCCATACATGGTGATGGAAAAAATTCAATTCAATTCAGTTTTATTTGTATAGCGCTTTTAACAATGAAATTGTCCCAAAGCAGCCTTACAGAAATATATAAATTCAGGATATAGATTTTAAATGTATGAATTTATCCCTAATGACCAAGCCAGAGGCAACGGTGGCAAGGAAAAACTCCCTGAGACGATATGAGGAAGAAACCTTGAGAGGAACCAGACTCAAAAGGGAACCCATCCTGACACAGTTAGCCAGACACTCCTAACTCTAATAAAGAAAAAAAAAAACCTGAAAGACACTAACACAATATCACAGGATGCTAATACAGATAAATATCATGCTTTTGGTTTAAAATATAAGTCATTAAAATGCAAAATAGTTAAACGGGTAACGGTTGATTTTTAAAATAGCTCATTAACTACTTTTGTTATGATCTCTGTTTGAAATATCGTTCGCTGCCTTCCATATGACGGTCATTCAGTAAAATAAGCATTTAATATGACATTTTTCTATTTTATTAATTTAAGTTCAATGAACTTACCATATATACTGAACAGGTCTCCCCATGTGTTTTCGTGCTGCTCCGTGCTTCCCCAGTGCTTTAAAATGCCCACACAATCACATAATGCCAAAATCACATTACAGCATACAGTTGTGCTCATAAATTTACATACCCCTTGCAGAATGTTAATAATTAAATAAAAAAAGAGGGATCATTAAAATTGCATTTTGTTTTTTATTTCGTACTGCCCTAAATAAACTATTTCACATAACAGATGTTAACATATAGTCCACAAGACACAATAATAACTGAATTTACACAAATGAACCAGTTCAAACGTTTACATAAACTTGATTAATAAAATTAAAAAATGTTACCTGGATGACCAACAACTGCTTTTATGTTTTGTGATAGTTGTTCATGAGTCCCTTGTTTGTCCTGAGCAGTTAAACTGCCCACTGTTCTTCAGAAAAATCCTCCAGGTCCTGCATATTCTTTGCTTTTCCAGCATTCTCTGCATATTTGACCCCTTTCCAACAGTGGCTATATGATTTTGAGATCCATCTTTTCACACTTAAGACAATTTTGTTCCCTTTTGAGTCTGGTTCCTCTCAAGGTTTCTTCCCCGTATCATTTCAGGGAGTTTTTCCTTGCCACCATCATATCTGGCTTGCTCATTAAGGATAAATTCATACATTTAAAATCTATATCTTGAATTTATATATTTCTGTAAAGTTGCTTTGGGACAATGTCCGTTGTTAAAAGTGCTATACAAACAAAACTTAATTGAATTGAATCTGGCCAACTGTTTTTCTTCACCCAGGAAAGAATTCTTCTGCAGTTGGCTTGCATGGTCTTCTGGGCCTTTTGGCATTCCTGAGCTCACCAGTGCATTTTTTCTTTTTTAAGAATAGTTGCTTTGGCTACACCTATGTTTTTGCTATCTCTCATGGGTTTATTTTGATTTTTCAGGCTAATGAATGTCATAACATAATGTAAAAATGAAGCAATTTATACACTTGGAATTTTAAAAGGAATCTCTCTCTCTCTCTCTCTCTCTCTCTCTCTCTCTCTCTCTCTCTCTCTCTCTCTCTCTCTCTCTCTCACAGCCAGTACTATAATCTCTGTGGTTTTTCTGAAAGAGATTTTACGAGCCTCTGATGTACTGGGTAAGTTCTACAAGCCCTCTTATCATGGTTCATACCATAGTTAAGAGAGGTATTATGTGTGAGCAGTCCTAAATAAAAAATTTTGTGACATGATTTCAGGACTTCACAAAATTCATGCTCTGCAGTGGTCCATATGTCCAGTGTCTCTGCCTTGTCCATAGGGGGTGTTCTTGCTCTAACTGGTACATACCTGCTGGTGACCTTTGCCCCGCACTCTGCCCCCCATGTGACAGCCAACATGGTGGAGCGCTGCCTCATCAGCTTGCAGTTCCTCATCTACTTTGTATGTCTCTCTAACCGATCACGTTCCACTGGATGCAAATATTACAATTACAATGCTCTGTTTGGTCTTGTTTTCAGAATCTTTTAAATTAATTGTATGTAAAGTAAATATTGTTGAAACAATTCACTTGATTATGGAACACAATTATTGCATTGTTAAAAGTGGCAAACAGTGAATTTTGAATTCTTGTGTTATATTTTAAATTATTTATTTTTGTTACCATTATATGAGATATGGCAGTAAATCTCTGTGAGATTACAACTTTGTGCAGAGCATGACAATCTTACCACTGCCAATGTTTTCTGGTAATCTGTTTTTGTTAATCTCTCCTGTAGTTTTTTGAAGTGGTTTTGTTTTGTGTCCTGCTCTACCTGTACAAGTGCAGGAACCTGAAACACATTGTTATTGTGATGCTTCTGGTGGCTCTGCTGGGTAAGAGTATGCACATCCCATATTGCCAATAAACCACTAGGGCCCAACATTGTTTTATAAACAGCATTTTGGAAAAATGTGTGTGTACTTCAGCCTCTGTGACTGTGATCACTGTGAAAGCTGTGTCTGGAATGATCACAGAGACAATTCGTGGGAGCTATTTACAGCTCACGTACCCCATCTTCTACATCATGTTTATCATCATGGTAATCTCATGTGCCTACCAGATTAAGTGAGTTTGCAGGGGTATTTTCCATTCTATTATATACTAAATTATAGCCACAAGTGCTTGTGTTAGTCATGTGACTGAATAATTAGACCTCCAAAATTCTTGAAATGGGTTGGAAATGTATTATTGTGATTTATTATTATTTTTCACTTCTTTACAGATTTCTCAATGAAGCTATGAAGATGTTTGATGCCACAGAAATTGTTCCCATCAATTTTGTTTTCTTCACAGCCAGTGCTGTAATAGCAGGTACTACAACATGTTTGTTTTGATTTTAAATTAATCACCATAATTTTAATCCATAGCTGATGAGAGTACAGTATGGTATCCAAGACTATCTATACTGTATAAATACTTTCTCTCATCAGACCCCATTGAATTAAAAATTGCCCTCACAAACTGGCCACCAATCAGGATTTTGCTTAATTGTATGGGATGAGACAACATTCAGACAAAAGACAACATTCAGCCAGCACACTGCACAGAACTTCATCAAAGCTTTATACCGGCAACCTTATACTGAGTCCAGAAAGTTTCTTATGAAGTACAAAGCAGTCACCAACAGCAGAACCAAAACGGTATAAACTGCAGTATTATAGTGTATTTGCCCAAGTATCCTCACACTAGAGCAACAGAAAACATTGAATGAAAAATTCCTAACATTGGTATTCACAATGCAAGTGGACTCAAGTTCTATTCATTTTTCTAGACATTTTAGCATTGATGAGTTCACAACACAGTTCCTTTACTATAGCATAATAGCTGTTTAACACTGAATTATGGGTAGTGTCATTCAAAATACCTGCTTTACATCACGCTATCATTTGGCTGTGGAGGAAAATTAGTGAGAGCAAAACAGAATTGAAGTGAAATACAAGAAGCATCTGGGGAAAAGAAGCAACAAAGTTTGTTTTTTTCTATTCTGAACCATCAAAACCAATTTGTGGTTCATGCCAAAGAGCTACTGACTGTTTCGCTCATTGAAGTGATTGACATAGTATATTACAAAAGAAATATACAGTAACTAATTTTCCTCTCTTTGACAAATTCTTCTTCTTCTTCTTCTTCTTCTTCTTATTATTATTATTATTATTATTATTATTATTATTATTATTATTGCCTAACTTCATAAGCGCAGTAGCATAGTGCCACAATGCCTCTTATTTTGCTACCTCTGGTGATAGTCTGAGTTTGGTTCACGTGTGGGTCATTTTAGAGGGGTCTGAGTTCATTTGTTGTGTTAACATATGCACGAAAAAAGCTGAGTCATCAATCTGAGACCACTTGGAACACTGAAATGAACCATGTGTGAAAACACCCTAAGACTCTCTGATCCAGGACACCAGACATATCAATCATCTCTATTTAACTCATAAACATACACTCCCCAAAATCACATTGTGACTGATTATTCATTGTCTTTCCATATTTGTGCACAGAGACAGTGTTCATCTGAAAAAATTATTTAAGTGATGATGTGAAATCGTTCTTTCATATCTTTCAAATATTTCATATATATATATATATATATATATATATATATATATATATATATATATATATATATATATATATATATATATATATAAAAGACACTCCAAACTGATACATTTTGTTTCTTTTTAGGGATTTTATTTTATGAAGAGTTTTATGGGTTATCACTGATATACATCATCATGTTTGTGCTTGGGTAAGCATTGAATTAAAAGTTGTGCATGTGAATATTTTTTGCGCATTGTATATGGACAGGATATTCCTGTTTATTGACTATGGATGCTGTTCCTGATCATTATTAGGTGCTTGTTAGCATTTACTGGAGTGTTTCTGATTGCTAGAACACGACCTAAAATAAAAATGGACAGAATCTTCATCTCTATGGGTCAAATCTCAGGTATGTTTATAAAAGAATGACAAAAATCCACTTAGCTACAGTGTTACTTGAGTGTTCTGCAGTAACAGTGTCCTGTGTTTTCCAGGTAAGAGCAGCACTGCTAACATACAGCCAGAGACAAAGGACAATAAATATGGAGGTCTGGCTTCCAAACTTGTGTGCAACAGTGGAATGCAGCAGGATGACATTTAGATCACCACCTAATGGACTAGTGAGCATATTGAAGTGTGTGTATGTGTGAGACAGAGAAGCCTAGTGTGGTAACTGTCTGAATATTAAATGTGGGCTGTATACTCATGTATTAAGCTTCATAAAGAAGCAATGAATTAGAATTGGCTGTCCTTATTTACATGATTATTCAAAATGACCATAGAGCAGACTGGATCAGCACTCTTACTCTGACAGCTCTGATTGGAACAAGCTAAAATATATTTGTTAGATATATGAAATGCATCTTTAAAGGAGGGGCCACTTTAATTCAGAATAATCTATATTAACAGCTTTCCTCTAATAGTTTATATAACAGGTGTTTATTTTATTTTTACATTTTTGTTTTATTCTGTAATAAAGTATAGTAGTATAAAGAATCATCAGCCTGGTTATTGCTGAAATTTAACAAAGTTGGAACACTATCACTGTGAAAGATTGAAGCACAGTGGTTAAATAGGGCTTCACTTTTGAAAGCCTGTATAGAATAATCTTAAATGCATACATATGATTATTTTGTAAAAGTTCCTATGAATATAAAATGTTTATAAAATGTCAATATGTGCAGAAAATGCTATTGGTAGCTGATAGTAATACATGAGCCAAGATTAACATTTTCTGAGATAAACAGTGACACAATACTCATATTAATGTATTAGCATGGTTATAGATTATAAGGCTAAAAGTTTTAATGAGGAGTCCAGTGGTGTTCCCCAGAAGACAAAAAGATGTGCAACACACACCTGGGACATTACACTACCCTTCCCCTGAAAAGTAAGCACTCTTCTTCCACATTCACAACTTCCTGTTAACTTCCTGTTTAGCCAGGGGTTAAAATGGAATTTGGAAAGTGGTGGAACTCTGACAGTGATTGGGGAAGAGGTTCAGTTTTAATCAGATCTCACAACCCATATAGAAAAAAAAATTACAGAACTGTTACCAAATGAAAAATCTCACGTGAACATGCCAGCCCAGTGTCTGTGCCTCAGGAGAGTGGGTGAGGGGTAATGCTGTAAATCAGTTGGGATAACATGGAAGTCAAATTAAACATTGCAATATAATACTGTTTTTTGCAGTTTTCGCACATCTAGCACTGAATCTGTGTTTGTGAGATCAGATTACACTATGTAATAGCTAACCAAGCCAACAAGCTAGCTATATTTACATGTAAATTGATAAACAAATTTGTATATGATGAGGACTTAATTAAAGGTAAGATTATTGCATGTACTGTATGACATGTACTGTACAAGTTTGGTAGATGATCATGCATAGTAAACTTACAAGCAGCATTAAAATAAATTTGATTTGAAGCCATTTTGAGCAGTTTTCGCCTCTCACTAGCTTGGTTTACATGCAGCCTAATAATCCCACTGATCAATAGGAATAAAAAACCTTCAGGTGTACACTTCAACTGGAATTGAGTAAATCAAAAGAGGGCAATCCGAATTGAATTTCTATGTGATCTAACAAGGTTGGTAATCATTTTAATAATCTGTTCAATAGAAGAATGATAGCCATGTACATCTTTTGTGTCTGATTACTTTCTGATTACTTTACTATCTGTGTGTCTCTTCTGCACATGCGCTTGGGTCACGATGTGCTCCTTGTGCAATAAAATGGTCAATTTTGGAGTTTGATATTTACTCACTGTAACCCCTTTGTTAAGTGTATATAAGTACATGGGGTGTATATAAGTACATCAGTGTTCTCCTGATGTTGGACTCATGAACATTAACATTAGCCAGTGTGACAGAGGCCTTTAGTTGCTTATAAATTACCCTGGCTCCTTTGTGAAATCGTGGACTATTACACGTAACAATGGGTGGGAGAGTAACAATGGTCTTGAATTTCTTCCATTTGTACATAATCTGTCTGATTGTGGATTGGTGGAGTCCAAACTCTTTAGAGATGGTTTTGTAACCTTTTCCAGCCTGATGAGCGTCAACAACTCTTTTTTTCTGAGGTCCTCAAAAATCTCCTGTGTTCATGCCAAGACACACTTCCACAAACATGTGTTATGAAGATCAGACTTTGATAGATCCCTGTTCTATAAATACTAACCCCATTTCCATAAAAGTTGGGATTTTTTCTAAAATGCAATAAAAACAAAAATCTGTGATTTGTCAAGTCTCTTGAAACTTTAATTAACTGACAAAAGTACCAAGAAAAGATATTCAATGTTTTCACTGACCAACTTAATTGTATTTTGTAAATATAAACAAAATTAGAATTTGATGCCTTCAGCACACAAAAAAAGTTGGGACAGAGGCAAAATAAGACTGGGATTTCTAAAATTCTAAATTGATTTATCCCCTCTCTGTAATTCCCGCCTTCTCGCACACTAATTGGTCAATTATAAAATGCTTGCAGCAACTATTGGCCAAATTCCTGCCTCTCAACCATTTTCAAGTTGAAGCACTGTTGTGTAAGGCATCAAACAGTTGCTTGACAATAGCAGCAAATGACAGCTGTCCTGAGTTGAAACAATACCAATGCAATATAATGTCATATTAAATTTCATGTTATCACATTACTTCGTATTACATGATCATTCAAATGTGTGAATGATGGCAGAAGGTACACCCGTGGCATCTGATATTTTATTTTATTCCATGGACATTCAAAAGAATGTAGGAAAAAATGTCAAACATGGGCAGAGTAAAATCAATTTTATTTATATATATATTTATGTGATGCTAATAGTGTGTCTTTTTCAGTGTAATAACATCTGCATTCATAGTAACATTGTTTTGAACGCTATTAATGAAACTAAAATCCTGAAAAAAAATCCTAGAAAGACTGAGCTGCTGTACATCCTTGGAAATACATCCCTATGTCAAGATCTTGCAATCTCCATGGTCACCTCTCAGATCTCTCCATCTGTCATGGCACACAGCCTTGGGGTAGTCCTGGGCAACCAACTATCCTTCTCAGCTTGCGTTACTAATCTGATACAGTCATGCATATTTCTCTTTTACAACATCATGATGATTCACTTCTTGTAGCTGCCTGCATTGGATTTAAAACACTGATGCTTGCCTACAAAGCCAAATGCAGACCGTCACCCACCTAATTTAAGGCACTTATCACACCCTGCTCTGCACCACACTCTTGCCGAGACTCTATCATGACTTAACTGGACTCAGCACCTCTTAACATACAAGGAAGACATGGATCGAGACTCTTCTGACTGTCTCTATAGCTGAGCCACTGGCTGTCTTCAAATAAAGACTAAAGAACTCCCTGTTCACCAAGCACTCAAATTAGCACATTGTTAATCTATTTTAGAAAATCCTTCTCTTGTGTTTTTGTAACATTCTGTACTAACCGAAAAACAGATGTGACATTTTGAGTTACATACTCTTTATCATCAGTCTGATGAGAGCATATACTGTAGCTCAAAATGTCACATATGTATTGGTAAGCTCAATTAATGTTTTTGGGAGCAACAGTGTGCTGACTTATTTTGCATTTTTTCATTAAATGATTACAATTAAATTATTGCAATTTCAAATTTTATATATATATATATATATATATATATATATATATATATATATATATATATATATATATATATATATATATATATATATATCCAGAAAAACGTTATTGTGAGAAGTTAATTTATTATAACTGTCACAATTAATTCAAAAGACATTAGTACAAATCATGAATGCAGGGTAATTAAAAGTGCAGATATTAACTTACAACTGTGACAAAATGTTTAGTAGGAAACAATTTTTATAAAGTGTTTCCAGAGTGTCAGTGTTAACAGACCATTTTGGGTCTTTAAGCACTGGCAGGATGACATGTTCAAGAGGTGTCCATACAAGTAGGTGACAACTATTAGCTCTGATCAGGTGTAGGTTGCCCTGGATCTGATGCCAGTAGTCATGAGTTTGTTTAATTTTAAGGGAACCAGTCCCTAGTTTCTGCTGCCTGCATGATAGTCTAGGTTCTGGCTGACCACGGACACTTCGCCTCAACAATGCAATCATTAGATACTGTCCCATCTGGAGATCCACCAAGCAGGCTGCTGTCAGACAGGAACAGTCCCCTCTCCTGGATAACAGCCTGCTACTATCCCCCTGTCCCAAATGGCGCACTCCGCCCTTGTGGCCCTTCTCCAAGTCTTTGGTGAGCTAATGCAGACCTATGGGGCACTAAGGTGCGAGTCCACGAGGGCAATGGAGCTATTAATAGACGGCTTTTGGGATGGACTCGACATTGTGACACCGTAAAGATGAAGATGTTGACTATAATTTCACATTTTTTAACTTTAAACTATATAATGAAATATTATTAAAAGCTAGAGCTACAGATCAATTCCACTGTAAATCACTGTTAATTATAAGAACAAAAACTTACACTTAAAAATCCTCTTCTCTTTAATGTTGGCTAAAACCTGCAATTGAAACTCCTCCTCCGCTTCCCGCATCAATGAAACTCCTCCTCTGCTTTCTGATTGGTCTATCAAAGTCTGTCGCAAGGACTGGGTAGCGGACTGCCGTGAGCCTGCAGCAATGTGAGCTTTGATGAAGACCGCATCGAGGGCGTAAAGGGGGCACACGCCAGAACCATAGACATATAAATAGATGCCGCATTGGCCGCTGAATCGTATGTCAACGTCGCCACCATATTGGCCAGGTCAACAGTAATAAGTCTTAGCTTATATTATAGTTTATATTATAAACTAAATTGTCCATAATCGAGATTTTCATCTATACTGCCATTTTTCTCCAAATTGACTTTTATGACAAGCTCCTCATTTTGGCTGAGTGACTGACATATTGTGAATCTTACTGTAGTTAGTTGGTTAGCTAACTTTTCTCACACTCTGAAGGTTTCCCAAAGAGAAACAGTTGAGGCAGTGGGAAGTAGCTGTAAGAAGGGAAGGTGTTTCCACAAGTGAGTCCTCTGTGCTATGCAGTGAAAACTTCAAGTTGGTGGTGTTTGTAGCTTGTCCTTACAAGAGTTGCTTAGAATTTAAACTTGTCATCTAGATGGCTGCTTTTAATCTGAATAGTTCTAAAGGCAATCATCGTTGACATCTGGGGAATCAGTTGTTGTCAAAACCAAGACGCCTCGAACTGTGGAGAGCCTGCAGTCAAAAAGGGAAAGCAACAGAGCCCGTGCTAAAACGAGAATAAATATTGGCAAGGCTTTTGAGAGGTGGCAAAAACTCTGAGATCTGAAGGGATTGAAGACTGATGCAGAGATGGCTTTTCTTCTGCTGAACAGTAGGGATGCTCCGATCAGGATTTTTGCAGCTGATTAACGATTTATTGTCATCATGATTGGCCAATACCGATCCGGATCATTCAAGCTTTATATAAGTGATATGTACTGTTGACCGTTACTGTTAACTTTTTTTTTTCCAGATAAAGTAATACCACAGATGTTGCCTTGGTTATATTATTTACAGTAATGTTGTAGATTGTTGTTTTAATTGAGAATCAAATAAATAAGCACAACAAATATTCATTTTACAATGAACATTTTAATGGGCCTTTAAAAACAGGTCTTATGCAAAACACTATCCATATTAGGATTCTTTGGATTATTAAAAAGCCTTCAAGGCTCAATGTCAAACTTAACATAACTGCAACCCAATATGTGACTGAGGACAAAAACTAATAGAAACATTGCAACTCCTACATGCACAAAATGGAGTAGCCTGATATAAAAAATGAACAGGAGTATTATTCAGCAAGTGATTGTCAAGCTGCTGAGTAGTTGTGTCCTTCGGCTCCATCCTACTTATTAAGAAGATAAGGAAGTTTGTTCTGTATAAATATTAGCTTTTCTGCATTTTGGGGAGACAGTCTATTCCTCTTTTCATCCAAAACACTCACACATGGAGCACTAAGGTAGACCCGTGCTGCCTCTACCAGAGCTGGGAACTGGCCTTTATTCCTCTTCCAAAACACCAGTGGTTCTGCAGCTCTTGGGATGACATGCTCAGAGAGGTACAGATTTATCTTTTGTGCTGTTGAATTACTCCCTCTGTAAGCATCACTGGTGTCCTTACTGGGAATTTCCTCATGCATCTCCTGCAAAGAACTTGATGGTAGAGCTTTTGGTGTGGGCTCAGTTTCTCCCATCTTCTCATCAAAGCTATGTCCCTGGCTCACTCGTGCCTCCAACACTTCACTGAGCAGTCTGTGTGCCTCTGGTTTGTTTTGATCATCAAAATATATATCCTTGTACCTTGTTTTGAGATTGTAAAAAAAAAAAAAAAAAAAAAAAAAAAGTAATCATTGCTAAATTTTATACGTATGTTGCATATAGTTAATCCAGTTAATACTTTCATACACTACAACACAGTTGTCACACTCACAGCCCATTTTATTTTAACATGACAGCTCATTTATTTTTAAAGCTGACATACACAGATTTGTTGATGTTCAGGTAATACTTTATCCAATCCCATTTTAATGTGCAGTACAAAACTTTGTTGGTGTAATTCTTTCTGGTACCTCTAGTGGCGCAAAATTACACATAGACACTTTAATTTAATTATGTATATTTAATACAATGGCATTAAACTATATAAAGCAAATATTTCAAACCATGCCACAAAATCAGTGTCAATTGCAAATTAATTACTAACCTTGCGTTGTTGATGGTGTCCATTTTTTGCAATTTTGTCCATTTTCGGTGTCTTTGGCCTCTTCCACACGCACTCCACACAGTGTGGACACATTTTCTCCACCCAAATCAATAAAGCTGCCATATGACGGCACTTGTCTCTGCCGATTGGGCACTCACCGTTGCTGTACCTCACTGACTGACACTCAGCGTGAACCTACAGTGGATATAAAAAGTCCATAATCCCCGGCTAAAATGTCAGGTTTTTGTGATGTAAAAAAATTAAACCAAAATAAATCATGTCCTAGCTTTTCCCACCCTCATTTTGAAATTGCAATGTATTAAAATTCAGTGAAAAACAATCAGAAACATTTTAGGGAAAAATTGGAAAACACTACAATAACCTGGTTGCATAAGCATGCACACCCTTTTAAAATTGGAGGTGTGGCTGTGTTCAGAACGAACAATCACATTCAATCTCATGTTCAAAAGTAATTATCATACAGCTTTCATCAATGAAATTATTCTGATTAACCCCAAATAATGACCAGCTGTTTTTCTGTAGGATTTTCTTCACATCTTCTTGGTTTCATCCAAATGCTGAAGCCATGGTCTGCAAAGAGCATACAAAGCATGCATGGTATCTCACTTGTTGAAAGGTATCGATCAGGAGAGGTGTATAAAATAATTTTTAAAACATTAGATGTACTATAGAAATATATCAACAAATAGAGATAATGGAACACCACAGGGACATATGGTACTTAAAAAAAAAAAAAAAAAAAATTGGAACTGATGTACATTATAAAGTTTTCAGCTCTACTTATGAAAAAGGAGGGGACATAACAGGTTTTAATACAGATTATAGCCCATATCTAACTCTAATCAAAGCTTACATCTAACTAAACATTCAAAATAGTAAACTCCTAAGTCTCAAGAATGTTTGGGCAAGTCAATGTAAAATAATTCCTTTCATAAACATGTCATCAGGTGAAAAAACAGCACATACATCACTTAATCGTAGCCAGAAAACTGCCATTGGCTTTCTCTTTCTAGCAGCAAGGACTTGGAACCCAGCAGATTATAATACTGTACAACATAATAACTGGGATCCTAGGAGGAGACATCAAGGCCATAAATCCATAGACCACATGAAGTTGTAAAGGAGGTAGTTCTACGAGAACTTTAAATAAAACCTGAATGCAAAATCTCAGAGAGCCTTATATATTTTCATTTTTACTTGGTCAAAACAAAGCATTTTTTATATATTAGCCTAAATTTGTACAATAAACCTTCAAGGTCTTGTTCCCAGCAAAAATGGCATAATCATGTATTAATTTATATATTATACTTATAAGAACCTAATGGCTGAAACAAGCGTCTAATGGAAATTACTGAGAGATTTTGTCCATGCTGTTAAGAAGACTTCCAGGTTATTTTTGGTCCTCTTAGCTCACAATGCTGAGAGATGTGTTTAACGACACACAATTGTTCAATGTACCATAGAACGGATTCTGTAAATATTGTTGGTTTTTTTTTCATTTAAGATGGTACTATGCTGCTCAAGGTAGAGCTTAGATTTACACCGGTCGGCCATAACATTAACAGTGACAGGCTGTTAGGAATTTAAGATTGCAGCTATTCTACTCCGTGGTTACCTGAACACAGAAATTTCTGGGAAGAACACGCACACAGGGTTTGTATGCAAATTCTTCAGTTTAATAAAAGGATAACAGCATATTTATACAGATGCAAGCTAGTGAGAAACATACAGATACAAGCTAAGAAAAACGAACAGCGCGTACATGTTGGGAAAGGGGTGTGAGTGAGGAATGAGAATGTGTGCTCAGTGATTTTCACTTTATATCAGTTTATCCTTTCACAGGTGAAGTGAATAACATTGATTATCTTGTTCCAATGCCACTTGTCAAGGGATGGGATATATTAGGCAGCAAGTGAACAGTCATTACTCGAATTTGATGTGTTGGAAGCAATAGCCAAATTGTGTTACCTAGATGACTGGGTCAGAGCATCCCCAAAACAGCAGGTCTTGTGGGGTGTTCCTGGAATGCAGTGGTCCAACGAAGGGCAACCGGAGAATCAATGACAGGGTCATGGGTGCCCAAGGCTCACTGATGTGCATGGGGAGCAAAGGCTAGCCTGTCTGGTTTGATCCCACAGCAGAGTAACTATAGCACAAATTGCTGAAAAAGTTAATGCTGGCTATGATAGAAAGGTGTCAGAACACAGTGCATCACAGCTTGCTGTGTATGGGGCTGTGTAGCCGCAAACCATTCACAGTGCCCATGCTGACCCCTGTCCACCACCAAAATGGCCTACAATGGTCTTGGGAGCATCAGAACTGAACCATGGAAGAAGATGGCGGGGTCTGATTAATCACGTTTTCTTTTAGATCATGTGGACAGCCGGGTGCGTGTGTCACTTACCTGGGGAAGAGATGGCACCAAGATGCACTATGGGAAGAAGGCAAGCCAGCAGAGGCAGTGTGATGCTCTGGGCAATGTTATGCTGGGAAACCTTGGGTCCTGGCATTCATGTGGATGTTACATTGACACATACCAGCTACCTAAACACTGTTGCAGAACATGAACAAGAAGTCTGATCCATGGAGGCTCCATGTCACAACTTGGAGGACTTTAAGGATCTGCTACTAACGTCTTGGTGCCAGATACCACAGAACACTTTCAGAGGTCTTGTGGAGTCCATGCCTCAACTGATCAGACATACACAATATTAGGCAGATGGTTTTAATGTTATGGCTGATCGATGTATATTTAACCCATCACTCATTAGGTCAAGTTGGACTTAGAATTAGCTCTAGTGGGTGATTAATCCTGGGAGTGCAACCATGGGTATTTGGAGTAACACAAATAGAGCAAAAAACCTCCCCAACTAGAGTACCCACCCAGTGTATCGCAGCCATTTCCACCACTGGCTAGACTTGTCCAGACTTTTAGTCAACTAAACGTGACTATAAAAAAAAAAAATGTAAATAAATAAATACAAAAAACTATCAAGGACATTTGATACAGGAACTAGACTAAGGCTAAATTAAAAAATAACTGACAAAATTAACACTACAAAACAGGCAAAAAGTCAGGCAAATAGCAAAAACAGTAAACCAGGCAGCACAAAAGGCAATAAACATGAGACAGATCAGGTCAAATAAACAGAGAAACAGTAAGAAACACAGATTGGTATAGCAACTTTGACTCAAAGTTTACCTCAAACTATTTACCTCAAACTGGATTATTCCTTAGGCAAGTCAATTATTTGGGCCTGATCCAGGCCTGGAACAACTTCACCATTTGTAGAGTGGATTTAAGGTATCATCAAACATTGATTCATTGATCTTTGTTCTAGTCAGAGTTGTTGTGGATCCAGAGGCTATACCAGGCTGGGCACAAGGTGGGAATACAGCAAGATGGGATGCCAGTTTATCGCAGGGCACCATTTTCTTGACTTGCAACGCTACCATTCGGTTTCCAACAGAGTAATCAATGTACAAAGCGAGGATGGAGAGGAAGCAGCCAGATGAAACAGACATGGAAAGGGCATGCAAAAAGAAAGCCCTCTAAACAGAAGCAGCGAAATGTAGCAAAACTACTGACGTGTTCAGGGCTTCAAGTGCAGGTCAGTCTCATCTGTAAATATTGTAGCTTTGTGTTCACTAACTTAGCTAATCAAGTATTAACTACTAGCAAACGTTATCACTATTACTATCCTCACTCAAAATATGCTAAAGGACAGCATCATCTACTGTATAGTTAGAATACAAAGAAATTTAGCAGACAAATATCCAAATTCACATACAGTACATTTATGGAGCCCTCCATGTTGTTATTTTAAATGTTGAAATTACAAATACAGCTAGGCCACATAACAGCAACAACAAACTCCATGTGCCGAAGTGTCCTTGGGCAAGACACTGAACCCCAAGTTGCTCCCGATGGCAGGCAAGTGCCTTGCATGGTAGCTATGCTGCCATTGGTGTATGGGTGAATGAGACACAGTGTAAAGTGTTTTGTGATCTGCGAAGGTTAAAAGGTGCTATATAAGTACAGACCATTTACCATTATTGTACAAACAGGTAGGTTAGTTAGAAAAAAATGGCTAAATATCATTATAATTTATCAATTATATAAATATATCAATTTATAAAATATCATTATATTTTAGAAAAAAAAAATCTCCTATTTTTCACAATAAGGTGGAGAGAGTCAACCTGGCACTAGCTTTGGTGCAGTGGTCACACTTCAGGGTCAACCTGAGATGACAGGTAGAGGTAAAAAGAGAAATTAAATGTTTTAATATATTTGTATGAAATATAGTATGGTTAGATCTCAGGTATTTTAAGTATTTTTAAGTAAAAAACAAAGAAAACAAACAAACAAAAAAAATGCATGAGCCCTAATGTGATACTTTAATTTTAACTAAAAGAAATTTAGATTCTATGCTTACAAATTACAGTGAGGTTAAAATGTTGTCGTTTTCCAACAATGTGGAGACAGATCTGTTCATAGCAGTAGACCTGGTAAAGAAGTGACAGGTACATGAAAAATGGCAAAAAAAAAAAAAAAAGTGTCTTTTGTTTACCACTCTTCTTCATTTAATGTACTTTTGTGAGTGAAAAGTAGAGAGTTACTGGCAGCTTTGCACTTCTGGTGTTTGTTAAATGTTTGGCATACCCATGTAAGCTGATATAAATTAGGACTGCTTCACTATCTCTGGGTTGCTTGTTTATGTTTTTATAGGATGGCCATACTGTGTGTAATAAATTGAATTTAGGAAAGAAAAAATAGTGTTGTCAGTGGTTTAAAAAATTGTTGTGGGTGTATGGGGTGGCCTGGATGAGTGTAAGACTCCCAGCCTGAAATTATGTCCCAGTCCGGCCCTGGTTTCTAGGATAGGCTCCAGATCCACTGTGACCATGACCAGGATAAACTGGTTAATGGAGATGAATGAATGAATGAATGAATGAATGAATGAATGAATGAATGACGGTGTATAATACAGAACAGAATAAAAGGAAAATATAGCTATCTATCTTGCTACCTATAGAACTGTGACCTACATAGATTATCAATCACCAATAGCTGGGTGAATAAACCTTTATTAAGTGTTTCATAGGTCAGGAAAATCTGAGGTTTACCAAAACTAATCTATTGCTTTTTTATTATTTCCTTTTTTTTCTTCGTTTTTTAAATTTGTGCTATAGACATCTCAAGATCTAATCACTGCAGTCATTAGGGGACCAAACCCCAACAGTGATTGCATGTTTTCATCATATTATTATTATTATTATTATGATTAGGGTGCCAAGCATCGAAGGTGCATGGGCACCCTAAAGTGATTATATGTTGTTAGGGCCCTATTGCTTTCCTAGGGATGATGATTATTATTATTATTATTCATTTTTTTCAAGGTTCTGGGGGCTTTTGGGCCCCTTAACATGCTCAGAAACTCATGAATTTTGGTACACAGAGTCGTCGGCCATTAGGCCCAGGCAAAGGGTTGCACATGGGTGTGGTGGGGGGGCTCTGTAGTGCCCCCTTTTACACGGTACAAAAACTTGGTGCATATTGTACACACTTGTACATATATGTACAAAACTCTGTGCACATATTGTTCTCATCAACCCTAACAACGCTGTCAATCATTAGCTCCACCCAACAGGAAGTCAGCCATTTTGGATTTTGTGAAAAGCGCATGCAGTTGAAATACTCCTCCTAGGGGATTCATGTGATTGTCACCAAACTTGGTCAACTGGTCAAACTTGGCTGATGTAAAATTGTGAAAGGATTTCTGATATCTTAAATAGTGTTGCCATTGTAACGCATCAAACATTAATACTTTCTCTGGTTTTTTGAGGCTCTTAGCATGCTTAAAATTTCATGAAAGTCAGCACACACATCAGAGTTGTCAACCGTTCAGCACAAGCAAAAGCTAAGACATGGGCGTGGAGCACGACTAAAGTGGTGGGGTAACGTTTATCTACAGTCACGAAACTCAGTACATATATTGTTCTCATCAAGCCGGACAACTTTCAAAATGACAGTCATTAGCTCCACCCAAAAGGAAGTCGGCCATTTTTGTGGTCAAATCCAAATATATGGATTTTTTCGAAAATTGCAGGCTCTGAATTTTTAAATACTCCTCCAAGGGGATTGTCACCAAACTTGGTCAACATTATACCAAGAAAGGCACATAAACAGAGCTATGTTGCACCCCCTTAAATGCATGTGCCCACTACACATTACTTCACTACAATTAATTAATGTCTAATAAGGATAACAACATATCTCTTATCTCCTTCATGCATTATATTACTAAATATGAGCTGTATGTTTGGACAGGGAAGCCTCAGACCTGGGCTTAACCTAACACATCAGCACAAAACAAGTTTCTCTACAGTACTCAATTCACTATGCATTGTTTTCATACACCCACCAGGTGGTGATGGCACCGTAGTGCTTGGGCCCTTAATCTCTGCTTGCAGCAAAAAAATGTATTATTATTATTATTATTATTATTATTGGGGGGAAAGCCACTCAAGTCCTCTAGCACCACCAATAGGGCATTTACAACAATAACAACGGAATGTCATAATGTGATTCCACTTTTCCTCCGTTTCTTTGGGCCAAGCCAAGTTTAACAGACACCATGATGTTAATTTCTGCCATATTGAATTTTCCACCATTTTGAATATATTCAAAAACACCTCACCCTAAGGGTTTCATTAAGGTTTATATAAATTCACCTTTAGGTGGTGCTATGATTCACCAATTCTTAAACCACTCAACATTGTCAAGATTCTTATTCCCTTGAAGGTGCTGATGTTGTGAATGTAACAAATTATTGATTTTTCAAACAAAAAGTCTGCCATTTTAAATTCATATCAAAAAAGGTTTTTTTTCCCTATCACATGAAATCAAGATTCTTTTTTCTATTGATTCCCCCAATGTTTCAGACTGCTGGTGATCGTTAGACATTTTGAATTTTAACCAAAAATATTTCTTCACTTCTAATACCACAAATTTTGTTGAATAACTATGAAATTTGGAAGAGAGGATCGAGAGACCAACCTGAACAAAAGTACTCGCTCATATTTTTGGTATGATGGATAGTTTGTCCATAAAGCTCAAATGAATTTGACAGTGAAGTTGCCAAACAGGATGTGAGGGTATATCTCAGCAACGGTGTGACGGATTTTGACCAGCCTTTGTAAATAACTCATCATTTACTTAAGTTCCCTCTGAACGTATTGGAAAGGCAAGACCAATTCTTTTGTTTTTGCTATACACTGAAGACATTTGGGTTTGAGATCTAAAGATGAATATGAGACAATAGATCAGAATTTCAGTTTTCATTTCCTGGTTTTTAGATATAGATGTGTTAAACAAATTAGGACATGGCCTCTTTCGTTTCAACCCACCCATTTTTCAAGTGATCAAAAATATTGGAACCTGTGAGAAGACAACCCTGGTAGCAGAAAGATAAGAGGCCACACCACAATGATGCAAACCACTCATCAGCAGTAAGAATCGGATCCAAGATTGACATCTACCAAAGTGATGGAAAGGTCAAAGTGTGAAGAAAAAGAATCTGCTCATGACCCAAAACACACAAGCTCCTTGGTGAAGCATGGTGGAAGTAGTGTCATGGCTTGGGCTTGCATGGCTGCTTCTGGAACAGGCTCACTAATCTTTATTAATGATGTACAGTATCTCACAAAAGTGAGTACACCCCTCACATTTTTTGTAAATATTTTATTATATCTTTTCATGGGACAACACTGACGAAATGACACTTTGCTACAATGTAAAGTAGTGAGTGTACAGCTTGTATAACAGTGTAAACTTGCTGTCCCCTCAAAATAACAACACACAGCCATTAATGTCTAAACCGCTGGCAACAAAAGTGAGTACACCCCTAAGTGAAAATGTCCTAATTGGGCCCAATTAGCCATTTTCCCTCCCCGGTGTCATGTGACTCATTAGTGTTAGAAGGTCTCAGGTGTGAATGGGGAGCAGGTGTGTTAAGTTTGGTGTTATCGCTCTCACAAGCTCTCAGACTGGTCACTGGAAGTTCAACATGGCACCTCATGGCAAAGAACTCTCTGAGGATCTGAAAAAAAGAATTGTTGCTCTACATAAAGATGGCCTAGGCTATAAGAAGATTGCCAACACCCTGAAACTGAACTGTAGCACGGTGGCCAAGACCATACAGCGGTTTAACAGGACAGGTTCCACTCAGAACAGGCCTCGCCATGGACGACCAAAGAAGTTGAGTGCACGTGCTCAGCATCATATCCAGAGGTTGACTTTGCAGAATAGACGTATGAGTGCTGCCAGCATTGCTGCAGAGGTTGAAGGGGTGGGGAGGTCAGCCTGTCAGTGCTCAGAGCATACGCCGCACACTGCATCAAATTGGTCTGCATGGCTGTCATCCCAGAAGGAAGCCTCTTCTAAAGATGATGCACAAGAAAGCCCGCAAACAGTTTGCTGAAGACAAGCAGACTAAGGACATGGATTACTGGAACCATGTCCTGTGGTCTGATGAGACCAAGATAAACTTATTTGGTTCAGATGGTGTCAAGCGTGTGTGGCGGCAACCAGGTGAAGCGTACAAAGACAAGTGTGTCTTGCCTACAGTCAAGCATGGTGATAGGAGTATCATGGTCTGGGGCTGCATGAGTGCTGCCGGCACTGGGGAGCCACAGTTCATTGAGGGAACCATGAATGCCAACATGTACTGTGACATACTGAAGCAGAGCATGATCCTCTCCCTTCAGAAACTGGGCTGCAGGGCAGTATTCCAACATGATAACGACCCCAAACACACCTCCAAGGCGACCACTGCCTTGCTAAAGAAACTGAGGGTAAAGGTGATGGACTGGCCAAGCATGTCTCCAGACCTAAATCCCATTGAGCATCTGTGGGGTATCCCCAAACGGAAGCGCAAGGTCTCGAACATCCACCAGCTCTGTGATGTCGTCATGGAGGAGTGGAAGAGGACTCCAGTGGCAACCTGTGAAGTTCTGGTGAACTCCATGCCCAACAGGGTTAAGGCAGTACTGGAAAATAATGGTGGCCACACAAAATATTCACACTTTGGGCCCAATTTTAGACATTTTCACTTAGGGGTGTTGCCAGCAGTTTAGACATTAAGTAAGTAAACTTTATAAAAATGTATTAGCATAAAATGTTCATTTCCTTTATATTGTGATTTTCCCTCATTACGCTTTTATAATAATTTATCTGATATTTATTAAGATCCTGAAGATGATTGTATTGTATTGTAAAACTGTGTTGAGTTATTTTGAGGGGACAGCAAGTTTACACTGTTATACAATCCGTACACTCACTACTTTACATTGTAGCAAAGTGTCATTTCTTCAGAGTTGTCCCATGAAAAGATATAATAAAATATTTACAAAAATGTGAGGGGTGTACTCATTTTTGTGAAATACTGTAACTCATGATGGTAGCAACAGAATGAATTCAGAAGTCTACAGAAACATTCTGCCTGCCAATTTACAGAGAAATGCATCCAAATTAATCGGGAAGAATTTCATGCAAGCAAGACAATGATCCAAAACACATTGCCAATTCAACAAAAGGACTTCATCAGGGGGGATAAAGTGGAAGTTTTAGATTGGCCAAGTCAATCACCAGACCTTAACCCAATTGAGCAGCATTTCACATTGTTAAGAGGAGACTCAAGGGAGAAACCCCCCGAAACAAACAACAACTGAAAGAGGCTGCGGTAAAAGCCTGAAAAAGCATCACAAAAAAAGAAACCAACAATTTGATTATGTCAATAAGCTGCAGGCTTGATACAGTTATTGCAAGCAAGAGATATGCAACCAAATATTAAGTGTTGCTTGGTTTACTTCAAGATTCTATCTGTTATTATACTTTTGTTCACCTCATAATTTTGTGGTCTGATACAAAAGGTTCTATGTTTTATGTTATTTAACACATCTAGATGTAAATACCAGGAAAATCTTAAACTCTCGTCTCCTATCCATCTTTTGATAGCACAAACGGATGAATTGGCCTTGCCGTTCCAATAGCTTTGGAGGGGGCTGTATCTGAATTTATCTTATTTAACAACACTTTAAATAGTGATTATTAGGAATTTAATATTCAGTGCTAACTTTTTGTTCCTTCTCAATTTAGTTTTGTCTTTTGCACTGCACATCCTGCATTTGTTACTTTTAACCCGTGTCGTGCATTTTTAATCTTCAGTTTCACTCAACAATTGAAAATCTAATATTAGATTTCATAATCAATGCTAGATTCATTAATAAATCATTAACTCACCTGTCATGCCAGTGTAACATTAATGTGCGCGTAAGTCTCCCAGCAGTTTGCATTATAAAATACCATTTAACAAGTCAAACTCGAGGCCAACCGCATCAAGACAGTTGCCACCACCACCACCACCAATTCTAGTCCATCTTGTTACTAATTTGTATGCCATAATTTTGTTTAAAAATAGAATCAAACATTAAGCTATAGAAGAACTATTTCAGACATTTGTCCTAGCTGCGACCTTGACCCTATTTGGATCCATTTCAACAATTTATCAGTTCACCTGCTGGTTACAATCATAATTCCATATAAATCCTACAAACATTCAGCTACTCATTCTTGAGACATCACGCTAACGAGAACTGCCTGAATGCATGGATGGATGGACAACCTTCCAAAGGTGCAGAACTCTGCTCATAGCCTACTTTAATACTTGTAATGTGCAGTGTGTGAAGCTCAGACTAGACTATAAACTTGAGCATCAAAAAGTAAAATCTAAATCAAAATAAAATTCTAAATAAAACAACGTTATTTTTTATGGTTTTGGCAGAAATTTTATTGACATTGCCAATATTAAACTTTTATTCAAGAACCAGAAACGAACAGCATTTCTATGAAAACAAATTGAACAAATTAGCTGTTTCAAAAAATTATTTAAGTCCTACTTTAAACCTATAAAGAGGATCTCTCTCTCTAATATACACAATACTGTGTAAACGTTTTAGGCACATGCAAAGAAATGCTGTAGAGCAAAGATGCCTTCAAAATAATTAAATTAAATGTTTCTACATTAAAAAAAAAAAAAAAAACCATAAAGAGCAGTAAACAGTAGTAAATGAAAAAGTCAATATTTGGTGTGACAAAAAATAAAAATAAAAATAGTAGTCTCCAGTACAATTTCTGTAGTTTTATACGGAAATTAGCTGGTAAGTTATATTGAGCATCTTGCTTGTTTTTTGTACTGACTTAATAATGTTGAAGTCATAAAATAAAAAATCTACAACAAAGTTTGCACAAAAATATATATATATATATATAATAATACTAATAATAATTTTTGCACAGTACTGTGTGCGTCACTAAGACCCACGTGTGAAAATCCGTAACTTCATTGAGAAAATGAACATCTCAATAGATAATGATCAGCTTCGACTGATCAACGACTGATTATAGTATCAGGATTCCCCAACTACTGTGATGACTTAAGTCAGACGATTTAAATGTCTGTGGAAAAATGTGCTGTCTGGAGTTTTGAGATTGACAAAAATAACGTGTTGTATGCATTTCGTAACGTATATTTTTCATCTATTTTTTAGTCTAGCCTTTATCCAAGCAGAAATTCCAAAGGCTTTAATGCAGATTTGCATAAAACAGAAAGATGAACTTAGATGTACACATGTGTTGGTACACTAAACTGAACTGCAGGTATTGATCCTGATCCATTTGTGCAGTAGTGGTGCAGTGATTACGCAGGGTTTCAGGCTTCTATATGGAGTCTTGCAAAGCGGTACTGGAGGGAGGTGGGATTGCGCAGAAGCACAATGCCCCGCTGATCTGGTGATTGCCTGAGAAGTGTTTGCAGGAGGCCCGCCAAGCTTACAAACCCTAAAGCCTCCCCAGTTCCTGTTGCCAGGGAGAAATCACCCTGCACCACCCAGCCTAGGGTCATACGGGAACAGTGAGATGACATATTGGGCAGTAGCTTAGTCCACAATCCTTGCACTAAAGTTGAGTTACTGCAGCCAGTAACAGAAAGAGATTCAACACGGGAGTGGCTAGGATCTGTAGAAACCAATGCACTGAGATTGGGGAGAGGATCTCTGAGCACAACAGAAGGGCCAGAGTGTTGATTAATATAGACAAGATCAGGGTTTTTTTCCATCTTAGAAGCAGAACTAGGATCATCCGTTTCAGAAATGTTGCAGTCTTGCTCTTTCTTAAGAGCAGAACAGCATAGTGCAGTGTCGCCTCTCTTGCCCTTCCTCTTCAGCTGGTGCTTTAGGTGGTCTGTGTGTTGAGGTTCGTTGGGGCCACTCCACTGGGGGTCTTCACGCAAGCGTTGGAGGTCTTCAGTGGTGGGCACACAAAGCATGGCATGAAGTGCAGGCTGCCCCTTACCCAGAGCACACACACGCACCCACAACACACAGCGCTTCCACTCTGCCTGCAGGGACATGGTAACTACAGGGCACAACGGCGGGGCACAGCAACCACTCAGTGCTTTCCGAGTGCGTGAAGAAGATGGACGACACCAGACTGACAGCTGCCTCAGCACCTTACGGCTCCTACAGAGAAAATCCATAACTTCATTGAGAAAATCCACATCTCAACTGACTTTATTTAGTATTGCATGATATGAGCCACAGCACGACTGATGATAGTATCGGGATTCGCTAACTACTGTGATGACTAAGTCAGACGATTTAAATGTCTGTGGGAAAATGTGCTGTCTGCAGTTTTAAGATGACAAAAATAACCTGTGCTGTATTTCCTAATGTGTTTACTTTTCATCTATTTTTTAGTCGTATATGAACCTATATACACCGATTAGCCATAACATTAAAGTCACTGACAGGTGAGGTATTTCCTTGGACCAATTTTGGTAGGTACTAACCACTGCATACCAGGAACACCACACAAGACCTGCTGTATTGGGGATGCTCTGACCCAATCATCCAGCCATCACAATTTGGCCTTTGTCATGCACCCAGATCCTTACACTAGTCCAGCTTTCTGACTTCAAACACATCAACTTCAAGAACTGACTGTCCACTCGGTGCCTAATATATCCCACACCGTGACACAAGCCATTGTAATGAGATAATATTATTCAATTCACCGGTCAGTGGTTTTTGTGTTATGGCTGTATATACACAAGCATGAATGCATACATAGTCATGTGAAAAAATAAGTACACCCCATGGAATTTGTTGACATTTGATCATCTTTGAAACAGTGCCTATTAATAAAATGTATATACTTGAACAAATAATTAGCTTTTTCGATCATTTATTCAACAGAAGTGACATTCCTCTGTGGAAAAAGCAAGTACACCCTTGGCCTCAGAAGCTAGTATTGCCCCCTTTAGCAGAAATAACTTCTTCTAGGCGTTTAGCATAATTGTCCACCAGTCTTCGATATCGACTTGCTGGAATTTTTGACCACTCTTCCATGCCATATTCTTTCAGTTGCAAGATGTTTGAGGGTTTCTTGCAAGTACTGCCCGTTTCAAATCCCCCACATTTCAATGGGATTCAAATCCGGGCTTTGACTTTTCCATTCCATAACCCTCCATTTCTTCTTTTTGAGCCATTCCTTGGTAGATTTGCTAGTGTGCTTAGGATCATTAACCTGTTGAAAGGTCCACTTTCGGTTCAACTTTTGGACCAATAGCCTCACATTATCTTTAAGCACTCTTTGATATGATGCAAAATTCACAGTTGAATCAATTAATGCAAGTTGTCCAGTCCCTGAAGCAGCAAAGCAACCCCAAACCATAACATTTCCACCACCGTGCTTCACAGTTGGTTTGATGTGCTTCTCCTGAAAAACTGTCTTTGGTCAGCCCCAAAACATGTCGGTGGTTACTATGGCCAAACAACTATCTTTGATTCATCTGTCCAGAGCACAGTATTCCAAAAGGCCTGGTCTTTGCCTACTGAGCATACTCCATTCTCTCTTTCCTCATCTTTGCTTATATGCTCACTGGCAAACTGTAGTCTTGCTTTAATGTTCTATTTAGACAATAAAGGCTTTTTTCTGACATGCCACCCATGCAGGTCAAATTTGTGCAATCTCTTTCTAATTGTAGAAACATGCACTTTGACACCAACAGTTGTAAGACTTAATAGCAGATCCTGTGATGAAATTTTGGGGTTCTTTGAGACTTTTTTGTATCAGATGGCCTGCTCTTGGGCTGAATTTGCTGGGATGGCCAGTCCTGGACAAATTGGCAGTCATTTGAAATCTGCACCACTTGCAGATCATTTTCCTTACAGTGGAACGATGTATTTAAAATAATTTGGAGATCTTTTTAAATCCCTTGCCAGACTCAGGCATCCACAACCTTTTTTCTGAAGGCCTTACAGAACACTTAAGATCTTAGCATGACAACACCACACACCTCAATAGCAAAGGGAACACCAGACACTAGATGTGAGAGGTTTAAATAACACCTGCACTCCCTAAGCAGGTTCTAATCACTGGCACCCAATCTTGAACACACTATTCTAAGTTTATGGATTTGAAGATGTGATAAATGTAGGGGTGTACTTACTTTTTACATGTGACTGATCTGGTTTCTGTTGATTTAAATTGTGAAATTTACTACAAAATGTCATTTTATGTATAATTTGATAGTGTATCAAGTTTATTTAGGCACTGTTTCAAAGAGGATCAAATGTTTGCTTGTCCAAATGTCAAAAAAGCCAAGAATTTCCAGGGGTGTACTTATTTTTTCACATGACTATATACATATGTGCAAGTGTTCCTAACCACACCTAAATAAACCACATAATAAAGACTAAGCCATCAAATGGGAGAAGCTGTTCACAGGACACTCTAGAAATCTGGGCTTTATTGAAGAGTGGTAAGAAACAAGCCATATCAAGTACTTATTAAGAAATTAAAGTTGGGGTCTCAGCAAACATGGAAAAAGGTTCTGTCATCATTTTGGCCTTGGCACAAAGTGCTACATTTGGCAGAAACCAAACACTGCTCATCATGTTGAGAACACCATCACTACAGTGAAGCATGGTGGTGGTCATGGTAGTTTCATGTTGTGGGGATTACTTTTCATCAGCAGGGACTGGGAAATTGGATAGAGAAAAATACAGGGCTATCCTTGAAGAAAACTTCTCCAAGAGGCTTGAAACTAAGCATACTGCCAAAGCAACACTGAAGTGGGTCAAAAACAAAAAAACGTGAATGTGTTACAATGGCCCAGTCAAAGCCCAGACCTCAGTCAAATTGAGAATCTGTGGCAAAACTTGAAAATTGTTTTTCACCAGCTGCAATCTCTATCCAATTCGACAGAACAATTTTGGAGCAATTTTGGCAAGAATAATGGGCAAAAAAATATCAGGACCCAGATGCACAAAGCTGATAGAAACAGCTATCAGAATGTATGTCAATCAGTGTACTAGTCTATACAATCCCTAGTTTGCAGTGTGCTCGCAAAGGACAAATTATGTTTTGATTTCTCGCCATCATATTTATTAACATTTATTAAATTTATTAACAAGATGTAAGATCCGACAGAATTACTATGAAATGTGAAAACTATTGTACCTCAGTACAGTAAAGGCAGATGCTGGACTTGGATCTCCAGAGAGCGATGTAATGTCTTTTATTTTAATTGTCTTCGTGTCTTGGTTGTCTTCCTGTTGTTTCACTCTCTCCTCCCATTCCTCTACCAGCTGTTGCCATGGGCACCGGAAAGGAGCCACGCAGCCATATTTGATGTAGTTTGTGCGTTTGGAAGGTGGGTGTCTGCAGGTAATTGTAAGGAAATGCCAAATGTATCAATCATGACAGGCAAAATTGAACTATCATATCAATAACAACATTAACACAAGCCAAAATGCTAGGTTTCTGCTAAAATCTGTCAAGCCAAGAATCCCAAAAAGTAATATGTCCTCCTCTTTAGGAAGCTACAAGAAAAGGAATCCTATTCAACAATTCAAAAGTAATACAGTAATAGTAAGTGTCAGAAATGACATACTTTAATAAAGTTTTCTGCACCTCTTAAACTTTTCCAGCAGTTCAATCTCCTGCTGCTCCTGGAAGCGGACACCTGCAGGGCAGTCTGGGTAATCATGAGGAAAGTGGGGCACGCTTTTATTCTGGGAGTGTTTTAAACTCATCTGGAGACCCCCAACACGTACACCACAGTACACCTAACACACAGGTTTACATAGGTCAAGGGCATGACAGTACATACATGATACCTGAAAGATCTCATTTTAATGGCATTTTCCTTATTACTGAAAAGATTTATCAGAGCTCAAACCAGATCACTTCACACCCACACCTCCTAACAAGTCTGGTACCTGGATGATGGACATACTTGCATCTTCAGCATTTTGATGCTATAACAAATGCTTTTAAAAACAATTAGGGGCTGGTAATTAGCAGTCAAGTAGATTAACTGTGTGGGATAAGATCAGCTAACCTACAGTTTATTACAATTTTTCAGGTCTTTGACCCCAAAGTACACAAAGTAAACAATTCCAGGATGCCAGGTGATTCTAAAGCTATGTAGGATAAAAAGAACCTTGTCTTTACCAAAGGTACCCAAAATGCCATGCCCCAACTCTTGGGCAGGAGCAAGTCCCAACCGGATCCCCATCCAAGCCGCTCCTCTCCCAGCTGTTTCCCTCCTTGGTTAACCAGCAGAATTGGCACTCGGCTCTGTGCAGGGGTCGGCAACCTGGACCCTGGAACTAACAACTCCCTCTTCATCCTGTTCAGATCCTGATGCATGCACACACTTTTAGTTCACTCGGAGCATGAGGTTAACAAAGGTTAGCCCTAGTACACTACAGGCACAACAGAACACCATTACACCATTTGATATCCAGCCACAGAATACATGCATTGTATTTTTGTTGCATGTTAATGTCATGTGGCTATGCTGGCATTCAACTCAACTCAATTTAATTTTATTTTCACTGTGATTAATGTACTGGTGCCATTACAGGTCAACAAATTCACTGTGTTTCACACTCAGTAGCTCATCTTACATGTAGTCAAGCTATAATACACACACTAACATAAAATAAGCCATATTTCGGAGTGGTTGTTTTTTTCATTGTGTGTGAAAGGAAACTTACTGGGACTGTCAAACAACATTTTGTTAATAGCAACCTCTACAGAACTGAGACTACAATAGAACACAGGTTCTCAGCCAGGGTGAATTGAATTGGAGATGAAAAAGTAACCGTAACGTGGCAAAGCACACTGTGTGAAGTAAGAATTTTTTTTATGAAATCATGCAGTGCCTGTATGTGTATACGTGTGTTTGGTTGGTTTTAAGAGGGGGGTTAAGAGAGTGGAATTGTGTGTCTGTGTGTGGGGTACCTGTTCTGAAATCTTGTTGTTTGTAACATTCTCTCGGACAGATTTCTCCCATAGAGCACTCTGAGCACAGACAGAAGGGACTCCTCTCAGTGTCAAATTTCTTCTTTGTTCCTCATCAACACCTACTACACACACACACAAAAACCAGCCTGCATTAATAAAGAATCTCCAACAGGTTTCACGTTTCAAAACAAAAACAGGGGTGTGGCAATGACCAGGAATGGATGATATTTTGGATTGGTGTGCTCTGCTCATCAGTTTGTAAGAGAGGGAGCAAGATATCAAACTGGCCAGTATATTAACCTGAGTGAGCATCTGTATTTGTATCTGTACAGTGCTGTGTAAAAGTATCCTGATTTCTTCTATTTTTGTGCATCTCTCATACTAAATTGTTTCAGAAATTAAAACAAAATCTAAGATAAAACAAAGGCAACCTGACTAAACAAAAAATACAGTTTTTAAAATGATAATGTTATTTATGGAAGTTAATAAAAAAAGTTATCCAATACCAACTGGACCTGTGTGAAAATGGATTTGCCCCCGTAATTACTAATTCCCCAAGAACATCAGTCTGGGAAGGGTTACAAAGCACCACAGTGAGAGCCATGATCTCCAAATGGAAAAACTGAGCCCAGTAGTGAACCTTCCCAGAAGTGGCCAACCTTCCAAAATTCCTGCAAGAGCACAGCGACTACTCATCCGGCAAGTCACAAAAGAGCCAACAGGACAACATCAAAGAAACTACAGGCCTCTCTTGCATCAATAAAGGTCACTGTTCATAACTCCACCATCAGAAAGACACTGGGCAAAAATGGCAACCAAGAAAGTGTGGCGAAGTGAAAACCACTGCTAATCCAGAAGAACATTAAGACTCATCTGAATTTTGCCAAAACATACCTTGATGATCCTCAAACCTTTTGGGAGAATGTTCTGTGGATTGAGGAGTCGAAAGTGGAACTGTTTGGAAGACAGGGTCTCCGTTACATCTGGCATAAACCAAACACAGAATTCCACAAAAAGAACATCATACCTACGGTCAAGCATGGTGCTGGCAGTGTGATGGTGTGGGGATGCTTTGCTGCTTCAGGGCCTGGGCAACTTGCAATAATTGTAGGAAACATGAATTCTGCTCTCTACTAGAAAATCCTAAAGGAGAATGTCCGGCCTTCAGTCCGTAAGTTGAAACTCAAGCACAACTAGATTATGCAGCAAGACAATGATCCAAAGCATAGGAGTAAGTCCTAGTCCTAGAAGTAAGTAAAAGACTGATCTCCAGTTATGGGAAGTGTTTGGTTGCAGTTATTGCTGCTAAAGGTGGCACAACCCATGGGTGTAGATTTGGTTTGAACATTGGGGGGGTTGAACTGTGAATGGGTATGCTTCCCAATATTTTTACAAATGCAATTCCAAAAAAGTTTGGACGCTGTGTAAATGAAAATAATAAAAACAGCAAATATGTAAATGTAAATAAAACGGATTGCAATGATTTGCAAATCTCAAACCAATGTGTTATTCACAATAGAGCATAGAAAACATATCAAATGTTTAAACTGAGGAAATGTACCATTTAAAAAAAAAAAAATTTAAAAAGGTAAATTTGATTGCCACAACACGTCTCAAAAAATTTGGGACGGGGGCAACAAAAGGCTGGAAAAGTAAGTGTTACTAAAAAGGAACAGCTGGAGGAACATTTTGAAACAAATTAGGTTAATTGGCAACAGGTCAGTAACATGATTGGGTATAAAAACAGTATCTTAGAGAGGCAGAGTCTCTAAGAAGTAAAGATGGGCAGAGGTTCACCAATCTGTTCCACAATTTGTAGACACAGTTTTTTGCAATTTCAGAATGTTCCTCAATATAAAATTGCGAAGACTTTGAATATCTAATCACCTATAGTACATAATATCATCAAAAGATTCCGAGAATCTGGAGAAATCTCTGTGCGCAAGGGATCTTCGGGCCCTCAGGTGGCAATGCATTAAAAACAGGCATGATTCTGTAATGGAAATCACTGCATGGGCTCAGAAACAGAACTCACTGTCTGTGAACACAGTTCGCCGTGCCATCCATAAATGCAAGTTATCCCATGCAAGAGTATCCCAGCTTTATAGCAGATTCAGATAATGTGACCAGCAAACTTTCTGGAATGTAACAAACCTAAAAACCATAAATCAGTTAAATTATTATTACATGGCTGTTTTAGCCTAAATAACATTCCTGGTTTGGGAAATACACCACTGCTTTGAAAGGGTTAGCTTGCTTACTAAGTCACATTAGATAGCAGACAGAAAGCTTGCCAGAAAAATCAATATGGCATCCAGTTGACAAGTTGAATGAAGTAACGTTCTGCAAATTGCTTCTTGCTCTAATAGTTTTTTTTTCCCCCAGTGTATTCCAGAACATAGTGGTAGGGTTAACCAATCTTTCTTGAGATCATGCCACAAATATATACACTGTGTAAACACGTTTTTAATGAGTGTGTTCACCTTGGGTCCGGTGAAGGTCAGGCACAGCTTTTCCCCGTTTCGCAGACAAAGACAGTCTTGGGTCGTCTACAGTCAGCCCCAGAACACACCCTGCTGGGAGCTCAGCTGTAGAGTATACACCTTATTTGTAAAAAAAAAAAAATAATAATAATAATTACACACTTTTTATATTCTGCTAAATGAATCACAATAGAGTTATGTTTATTTATTGATGAGCTAGATTTGCTGCTCCAAGGGAGAGAAATTTCTGTAATGCTCTTCTTTTATATTAAACTTGTTTGAACAAAAACTGCCGCAATAAAGCTAATTATGGCATTTTAGTGATTGGTTCCTGGAAAGTAAGACTGAGATGGCAATAAAAACAGTATACCTCTCAGGAGATGAAAAACATCTGTTTGCTGGCGATGTAGGGACATGCTCTCCTCTTTTTTACACTCCTCTGGCCACCAGAAAGGGGATGATGTCATTTTGATATTACTCTAAAACAAAAATAATGATTTTTGCAATATGGGAAGACCAGCTTACACATGAATGCTAATATCACTAGCATCTGTACTGAGGCATCACAAGGACATCAGCACCTCTGTATTAACAGGACCAGAGTTAGCTCCTTACTGCTCAAACTGCAACTTGTCTCACCTCACAGTCAGTTGCTGGTACAAGTATCTCAGTCAGAACAGAGTGGGAGAGTGGACCAATCAGACGATATCGTACTATTTCCATGGTGAGATCACTGGAAGGAAAACCAACATACAGAACTCACATTTGATTTTTCTTAATATACAAGTGATACCTTTAAATTGCTCACCTGATCACAATCTCATTCTTGCAGGAAATCCAACTAACAGGAGTTGTAAGTGATCGAGTGCAATCACCCACAAATTTTTGAGTAGGGCAGTCATTCTCATTGTCAGCTTCCACTTTCCTCTTTCTCCCGGTACACCGTGGCTCAGGGCTGAAGTCAGAAAGTGCAGGTGAAATGAGACTTGCTTCTGCCAGGTTCTCTGATGGTACCACTTCTACACCAGCTGGACCCACTGCCTCAAAGCACTGGCACACTGCCTGCAACTCTGGTAGAAGATCCTAAGATACACACATACACCAAAACATGCAGTTGCTTGCCACTTTATTTGATGCACCTACCATATGGCCAAAGTATTTGGACACCCAACAATCATACCCATATGCTAGCTGAATATCCCATTCAAGATTCTTTGCTGTTAAAACAACCTCCACTCTTCTGGGACGGCTTTCCACTAGAGTTCAGAGTGTGGCTGTGGGGATTTGTGCCCATTCAGTCAAAAGAGCATTAGTGAGGTTAGGCAATGATGTTGGGCGAGGAGGCCTGATGTGCAGTCCCTTTCCAGTTCCTGGTGTGCAGACGCATTCCACTTACAACATCAGAACGATTCGTCCACTTCTGTCCACAAAGGCCACTCAGGTGCTTGTTCAGTCCCTTGTCATTTCGAGTCTGAACTACCGCAACATGCTCCTGGCAGGTCTGCCTCCGAGTGCCATTCAACCTCTGGAACTGATCCAGAATGCAGCTGCACAACTTGTTCTCAACCTTCCTAAGATCATTTGCTATGCTCCCTCCACTGGCTTCCTGTAGCTGCCCGCATCAGATTTAAAACACTAATGCTTGCCTACAAAGCGAAAAACTGACCAGCAGTCTTACCTCAAAGCACTTATCACACCACGCACTGCACCAAGCTCCCTCCGATCCCAACTGGTCCCACCATCTCTCAGGGTACAAGGAAGGCATGCATCAAGACTCCTCTATGTTCTGGCACCTAGGTATGGGAATGAAATTCCCCTAGATTCACTGGCAGTCTTCAAACAACATCTAAAGACCTACCTCTTCCTGAAGTACTTAAATTAGTACTTAATTTTAAAAAAAATAAAAAAAATAAATTGCCATACCACACCAACCTTGGCAAACCATGTCTTCATGGATCTCGCTTTGTGCACAGTGACATTGTCATACACCAACACGTGTGAGTCAGGACCCATAATTCCAGTGGAGGAAAATCTTAATGATCAATCATACAAAGACACTGTAGACAACTGGGTGCTTTCACAACAGTGAAACTGTGGCAACAGTTTGGGGAAGAACCACATATGGGTGTGATGGTCAGGTGTCAACAAACTGTTGGCCATATAGTGTACCTTGTTTGTACACATTAAACAACAACAACAATAATAATAACAATAATGTTATCAGTAGTAGCTGAACCTGTGTTGCTGCTGTTGCTATTATTATTATTATTATTATTATTATTAATAATAATAATAATAATAATAATAATAATAATAATAATAATAATAATAATAATAATAATAATAATAATATTATTAAGTGTTTCCCACAGGATTTTGTGAGACTGTGGTGGGTGGACCTCTGACCCTCTGGGGGGTCCGGGGGAATGCATAGGGTGGCCAATCCCTGCCAAATGTCTGAGCATGTTATTGATGCTCTTGCATGTGGACACTCAGAAACTTCAGGTGAATCATTAATTTTTTTATTTTTTGATATTTTTTGATTGATACCCTTGCAACATACTACATTATGTACTATATATGTAAATACATTATGTACTACATTATGTAATATAATATGTAAATACAGGGTATTGTATCTTTACCAGTTGTTAATAGACAAGAAGTATTCTACCAGTTTACTAGCTAGCCTTTGCATTTTTGGGATGTTAATAAATAGCAATTCATCCAGCTGATGATACCATATCGATAATCATTCATATAGTAAGACTCTTCATAATTAAGTTTGAGCCCCTAGATAATAAAACATTGGCTTAGTAACAGAGGGTTGTGACCACTCCAATGTTGCTTCAAGGGGATGAAATACTCATTTTAGTGAAAGATTTAGTTATAAGTCATATTGCTATCTTGTAAATAAGATTTGTCGATTGTGTTTCATTACTATGCTTTCTGTCCCCAGTACAAGGTGTGAGCCACCTCACCAAAAACTGTACTTTTAATCAGATAAGTGCTTAAACTTAAATTAATTACTGTAATATACTGCACATGTTGAAATTTTGTTTTCTTCACAGTCTTCAGTGATGGCTCTTTTTAGGCCATTGCTGGCTTACAAATAAATAAACGACTCACATGAAGAGTGCCTGATGGATGAAGCCATGTCTCTCATGAAGAACAGGTAACTTCACTAACAGTTTGTCACAGTGGCAGGAAGCCAATCAGAACTGATTTCCGGAAAAATTAGTTAGCCAATGATATTTGAGGTTACAGTCAAGCCAATTTGGCCTGCCCACTGCTGACAAAAAGAAACCCTGTGTCCCAGTTGGCATACTTATACTATGTACTAAAAGTACGTCTTTTTGTGAAGAAAAAGTACATACTTTTGAGTGTGTATTAAGAGACGATGCAAGTACTGGGAGATACTCATCGTGTAGCGGAAGAGAACGTTGTTGCCCAGAAGAGAACACTGTCACCATAAACAAACTCCTCATTGCATTTCAGCTTTTCATCATTCCTTATTCCTTATATAATGTATACTATATTATTTAATTCATCATTCCCTTGAGTCATTTTTCCACATTTCATTTACAATTCTCTAATATGCATCCTTGAAAAGAGTGCTGCAGGAATGAGTCATAAACCCAGAAATGAGTTAGCTTTTTTGTACTTCCGGTTCCGTCGTCCCGAAGTCAGTGGGTTTTTTGAATGGGTTTTTAGTTAAATGCCTGAAATAAGATCTGTGGTTAAAACAAGCTGAAGATATTTTCACGTTTTATACTACGACATAAAATACATCAGTAATACCCTACTCGTGATTTTTTTTAAGCTTTTACATGTCTTGAAAAAGACAGTTGCTAACAAGCGGCTCAATAGTACTACAGAGGTTGTCAGGGACATTAAACGTCATCACACCGAACAAGAAAACTCATCGACTACAGCCTCATTGTGTTTATACTCATGCTCTTGCAAATTATTCCAACAAAATTACAGTATTTTCCAATTGTAGTGTTTTTTAAATAAAGATTGTAACAGTTGTCAGAAGCTTAGAGGTGGTGATGCTGAAGTCATGCGACTGTGGTGTAGACTCTGGCAATTGTATTTAGGCTTCAAAATTCATAAAAGTTGAGGTTTGTGAAGATTATCTTGATGAATAAAATGTGTAAGAATCATAAGCTCTGTGACTAACAAAAGTTTATTTTCTGCAATAATGTGAAAGCCATTGAAAAAATCTTTTTTTTGTTGAGGTAACTAGGTCGATACTTCCAGGTTGGCCTACAAAAATACGTCATCCCTGCAGCGCTCTATTTGGCGAAGCAAACAGTCACAAAACTCTGCCTCCCTTGCACAAGGATTTGTGGGCAATATGAGCTGAAAAAGTGTCCACGGATCAACACTTTGAAAATTTACCGGAAATTGTAGACCACCCGAATACCTTTGGGATACTAATTTCATCTCAGATACTATTTAGTATAGGTAGTATGCCATTTGGGACGCAGAGAAAAAGTAAGTAATAGAAGTTGAAGTAATAGTTGAGAAAAGGAGCAGCTCCTGAGTGTGGGAAATTTTTTCTGTGCGTGGGAAACATCATTTTGACCTAAAACATCATCAGATTTTCACAGACACAAGTCCTAAAAGTGGACAAAGAGAACCCAATTATTTTTTTATTTTATTTTTTTAATATGTGAACCTTTGCTTTCAGGATCTGGTGTGACCCCCTTGTGCAGCAATAACTGCAACTAAATGTTTATTTAGTTGAGGAATTAGTTGAGGTAATTAGTTAGTTAGTATTAATTAGTTGAGGTACTGAGGAATTTTAGCCCATTCCTCAGTACAGAACAGCTTCAACTCTAGGATGTTGGTTGGTTTCTTCACATGAGCTGCTTGCTTCAGGTCCATCCACAACATTTCTATTAGAAATGGTCAGGACTTTGACTTGGCCATTCCCAAATATTAACTTTATTCTTCTTTAACCATTCTTTGGTAGAACGACTTGTGTGCTTGGGGTCGCCGACTTGCTGCATGACCCATTTTCTGTTGAGATGAACAGATGTCAGTTCATGAACAGATGTCCTGACATTTTCCCTTAAAATTCGGTGGTATACTTCAGAATACATTGTTCCATCAATGATGGCAAATCATCCTGGCCCAGATGCAGCAAAACAGGCCTAAACCACGATACTACCACCACCATGTTTCACAGATGGGATGAGGTTCTTATGCTGGAATTCAGTGTTTTCCTTTCTCCAAACATAACACTTCTCATTTAAACAAAAAATTCTATTTTGGTCCCATCCATTCACAAAACATTTTTTAAATAGCCTTCTGGCTTGTCCATGTGATCTTTAGCAAATGCAGACAGGCTGCAATGTTCTTTTTTGGAAAGCAGTGACTTTCATGTTCAGTGTTCTCCTGATGGTGGACTCAAGAACATTAACATTAGTCAACATGAGAGAGGCCTTTAGTTGCTTAGAAGTTATCCTGGGTTACTTTGTGACCTCAAAGATTATTACATGTCTTGTGCAATGTAGTGATCTTTGTTGGTCGACCACACCTTGGGAGGGTAAAAATCTGTCTGACTGTGGATTGGTGGAAATGGTTTTGTAACCTAATCTAGCGTGATGAGCATCAACAACTCTTTTTCTGAGGTCCTCAGAAATCTCATTTGTTCATGCCATGATACACTTCCACAAACGTGTTGTGAAGATCAGACTTCACCTGACTCCAATTTCACCTTCAAATAAACTGCTAATCCTAGAGGTTCACATACTTTTGCCACTCACAAATATGTAATATTGGATCATTTTCCTTAATAAATAAATGACCAAGTATAATATTTTTATCTCATTTGTTTAATTGGGTTTTCTTTGTTTTAGGATTTGTGTGAAAATCTGATGTTTTAGGTCTTATTTATGCAGACTGTAGAAAATTCAAAAGGATTCACAAACTTTCAAGCACCACAGTACCTCATTGCACTCCCCACTTTCTTGCACAATATCTAAAAACCTTGTTTACAAGTTTGTTTACACTTCTCTATTACCCCCACACACCTGTTTTAAAGCGGGATGTACCCAGATCCACAGCTGTCTGTGAAGTGATGGAGTACTGCAAGACCTCCAGAGGAAGCGCACAGGGCCCAGGGGCTGGTGAGGGTACTGATCAGCCTTGTAAAGCATAACACTCCCCTCTTTCTGCCCCGACACACATGATGCTGCTGCAAATGTTGGGCCTGCAGGAACAAGGAAACACATGCACAACACTGATTCCATACTATGAAACTACAATATTACACTTATACTGGCAGTAAGAGTAATATACTATTGCCACTTTTCTCATGATATGTTTGGCAATAAGAGACAGAGCTATTCTCTTGGCATTTGATCTCCTTTAAGCAGTCTTCCATAACTTTTGCTCTCTTTTATTTTAAAGCTGTTCAACGCATGACTTTGGGATTTGTGGGTTAGAAGCCCCAATATTGCAAGCTATTTGCATAAAAAGCAAAATATTTTATTTTCACTCAACGTGTGTTTAGGTAAATTTGCACTGGACTAGCAGTAGAACTATATGACTTTTTTGCTGCACTGTGCTTCATTTAGCTCATTTGTCAGCGTTTCCACTTCTGAATGTTTCTGGTTCTGAAAAGACTGCATGTCATTCATGTATCCTAATACATCCATCTAGAACAGAGAACCGAATAGATCCTACCAACAGCCAGGTCATGAAACGTTTGTAGCGCAACACATGGTGGAATTTGGGAACATGAAATGTTTTAGTCACAGCATCGAGGTGCATCGTACCACCAAGACATACACTATATGGCCAAAAATCTGTGGAAACCTGATGATCACACCCATGTGTGCTTTTTTTAACATCCCAATCCAGATTTAGTCCCCATTTTGCTGTTATAATAATATCCACTGTTCTGGGGAGGCTCTCCACTAGATTTTGGAACATCAACAACAGCTGTGGGAATTTGCCCATTCAGCCTTAAGGGCATTAGAGAGATTGGGCACTGATGTCGGATGAGAAGGCCTTGCATGCAGTAAGCATTCTAGTTAATCCCAAAGGTGTCCAGTGGGGTTGACGTCAGGGCTCTGTGTAGGCCACTTGAGTTCTTCCACTCCAACCTTGGAAAATCATGTCTTCATGGTCCTCACTTTGTGCACAGGAGCACTGTTATGCTGGAACAAGTTTGTGTTGGCTCCTTAGTTCCAGTGAAGGTAAACTGAAATGCTACAGCATACAAAGACAATCTATACAGTTGTCTGCTTCCAACTTTGTGGCAACAGTTTGGTGAAGGACCACATATGGGTGTGATGGTCAGGTATCCACAAACTTTTGGCCATACAGTGTGTATATGAACTGACTGGAGTTGCATTTAAACAAATATCAATAGGGAGTAGTGTTTTTTCTTTCTGGTTTTTGGATAGCAGGAAAAACAGGTATTATTACATTAGCAACCTACTAAACCTTATCTGCTTGCCCCACGTATTCAGACTGATTTGTCCACCTCCAAGTATCTCTAGGACATCTCAGAGTAGCATATATGAAACTGTAATATACTGCACTTCTAAGGTGTTCATTCTGCTGTATAGGACAGAGCTTTAAACAGCTGGTAAATATACACCTGCATCTTTGTTGGTGAGCCTGGACAGTGCATTCAGTAGTTGTTCCTCTGGACCATGGAGCTCCATGCAACAATAATATGAGAGATCCTGAACGAAAGAACAAAAACATGTAAAAGAAATAAATTAATGAACCAAGAAAGAGAAAAAACAGAAAAAAAAATGGATGAATGTAGAATAGCTTGAGGAGCATAGAAAGCAGGGTAATAACTGGGTAATACTGCTTAAGAAGGGTAATTGTTTAAGAAGCTTGAGACATTAATGCTACAGCTGAGAGTGATTGAGAGACAAACAGCAAGCTAACCTGCAGTAGACAGCCAGAATTCATAGCCCTGTAGCTGGCTCTGTAGCACTTATATGTGGGTCGGTCTCCAAGACAGTAGCCCCATTTCTTCAGCATGTGAAAACGCTTGGCATGCCAGATGTGAGTCTCTAACCATTTATTCTTACGCTGCCGTCGATTAAACTCCAGCAACAAGCTGCCATGGCGGCGGCGGGCACGCCGACTTTTGGTCTTTGATTGCTCTTTTTTCTCTTTCTTCCCTGCCTGCTGACTCTTCTCCAACTAGACAACAAAGATAAGTTCACAGCACTACAAGCACAGTTTCTACTCATGCAAACTAGCTCTTGAAATAAAGCAATAAGCCACAACAGGGTGTGTGTTACTGTGATTTATCACAAGCAAAGGTGTTCTTAGGCATGACATGAAGCAGAGTAAAAAAAAAAAAAAGGGAAAAAAAAGAAAAAAAAATTACCTATGAATAATCACTGTACCCTTGAGGGTCTTAATGCTTTAATAAAATGGCAACAAAAAAATTAGAAAACTGTGACAAAAACAGCTGATAAAAGATTTATTATTAATTCAATAGATTTATTAATTATTAATTTATGATTAATAATAATTTTCAGGAAAAACTATTTACAGATTTATAAACTATTGTTATGTGGTCACAGGTGTGTGTATACTGGTGGCTCTGATCTCTGATCAGATCTCAGAACCAAAACCATCAGTTTTATAATCTCCACTCCACAGCAAGAAAAAAAAAAAAAAAAAAAAAAACACACAATAACCCAACAATCCCAAATGATGGATGAGCTGGTGTACTACAGTACCGTCTACTAATATTAGTACCTTTGGTAAATATGAGCAAAGAAGGCGGTGAAATCTTTCTTTATTGTTTAACCTTTTGAACTTTTGTTTAAAAAAAATTCACAAAAATACACTACTCTCATGCATATCAAACAACTGCAAACACAACACAGGTTTACCCAAAAAAAATCTGTTAAATATAGGTGTGCAACCATTATTGGCATCCCATAAATTCAGATGAGAAAAATATATTTGAAGTACATTCCCACTGATATTTTACTTTTTTTATTTTTTTATTATTTTTTTTAAATACACCTGGGAAGTGGCTATAGGAAAATAGCACAATGCCCATTTCCACCATCACGGCAATAATTAAGAAGTTCCAGTCAACTAGAAATGTTATGAATCAACCTGGAATTGGACGTGTGTCTATATTGTCTGTGCACTGTGAAGAGGATGGTTCAAGTGGCCAAAAAATCTCCAAGGATCACAGCTGGAGAATTGCAGAAGTTAGTTGCGCCTTTCGGTCAGAAAGTCTCCAAAACTACAATCCGAAGCCACCTACATCACCACAAGTTGTTTGGAAGGGTTTCAAGAAAAAAGCCTCTACTCTCATCCAAAAACAAACTCAAGCTTCTTCAGTTTGACACTACTGGAACTTCAAATTGGATCGGGTTGTTTTTCTGCCAGAGGACCTGGACATTTTGTTAGGATACAGTTGCAATCAAAATTATTCAACCCCCATTGCAAATCAGGTTTATTGTCAAAATTTACAGACTTTTAGCTGTTTGCAATGAACAAATCAAACAAAAGCAACTGAAATAGCTCAACACAAAGAATGCTTCAAGTGGTTTCCCCAATTTCAACTTAAAATGCATCTTATAATGACTTCTCCAGTCTCAAAAATTATTCAACCCCTTCATGGCAAGCATCTTTAGTACTTAGTAGAGCACCCTTTTGCTGTGATGACCTGCTGCAAACGAGATGCATAGACAGACACCAGCTTCTGGCAGCATTCCTGAGGAATCTTAGCCCATTCCTCATGAGCAATGGCTTCCAGTTCAGTAATATTCTTGGGTTTGCGTGCTGCAACCGCCTTCTTCAAATCCCACCAGAGATTTTCTATGGGGTTCAAGTCAGGCATATGCTTCATTCTTCTTCCTCCAGACATACCGCTGATACATCGTGCCGAAAAGTTCCACAGAACAAAAACCCAAAACTTCTGTGGCTTATTTATATGATTTTGAGCATACTGGAGCCAAATTTTCTTGTGCTTTTGGGTCAGTAGTGGTGTACGTCTTGTAGTTCTGGCATGGAAACCTTCTGTGTTTAGTACGCGCCTTACTGTGCTCACTGAAACCTCAGTGCCTGTTGCCACCATGTCTTTTGTTTGATTTGTTCATTGCAAACAACTGAAAGTCTGTAAATTCTGACAGTAAACCTGATTTGCAATGGGGGTTGAAGAATTTTGATTGCAACTGTACATGGCATCAGGGACTCTATCAAATATCAACAAATGGGCTTAAAATGGGCTGTGGCTTGATCTTCCAGCAGGACAATGATCCAAAACATCCAGATCCAAAATCAACACAAAAATGGTTTACTGACCACAAAATCGAGGTCCTGCAATGGCCATCCCAGTCCCCTGACTTGAAGCCCATAGAAAACCTGTGGGGTGAATTGAAGAGGAGAGTCCACCAGCATGGACCTCGAAATATGAAGGATCCGGAGAGATTCTGTATGGAGAAATGAACTCAGATCCCTTGCCATGTATTCTCCAACCTAATCAGGCATTATAGGAGAAGACTAGGCGAAGAGCTGTTATCTTGGTAAAGGGAGGTAGCACAAAGTATTAACTAAAAGAATTTTATTGACCTATATTTAATAAAGATTTCTTTTTGGATAAACCTGTGTTTTGTTTGCAATTGTTTGATATCCACGAGAGCAGAGTGTTTTTTTTTTTTTGTTTGTTTGTTTTTTTTAACAAAAGCTCAAAAGGTTAAACAATAAAGAAAATTTTTCACAGCCTTCTTTGCTCATATTTACCAAGGGTGCCAATATTAGTGGATGGCACTGTATGCATGCATGAGATTGTTGGGAATGGTCTACTAGGATTTCTCAGAAAATTCTAGAGCCAAAGTTAAATTTTGGGTGTTTGTTGGAGAAAGTTTGGTGGGTGCAGCACTGAAATGAACCTAACTTTTCTACAGTGAGGGACCCCTTTAAAAAAAATTCTCAATACAGATTTATTTTACAAACAAAACATTCAAAATAATTTGGTACATTATTTAAATTTGCACATTAAAATAATACAGAATGCTTTTTCACTACATCTGTAGAAGACATTTTCAATAAAGTTGCCATTAGATGCCACTTGACATTATAGGCATACTAATTTTAACTTTGAGAACATAAGAAAGTTCGTACCATTCTCTGTGCCATCTCTCTCAGTCGACAAGGCAATCTCTTGGAGTTGTGGCTCATGGCTCTTCTGCGCATATGCTTTGGCAGAGCTCCAAATACATGGGAGCTACCTGTTGTCTTTGTGACAGCCCTCAACATGGCATTGACTTCTGCAGCTCGTGCTTTGGCAAAGAGTGATGCTGGAGAAAAAATTGTGAAGGCCAGATTCAGCGTTAGCATTCGGCAAAGAAAGAGAAAACGTGACAGGCATACAGAAATTGAGAGAATGGTAAAGAAGGAAGAGACAGGTAAATAAAAGTAAAGAAGGAAGAGATAGGTAAAGAGAAGTTAGATCAAAACACTTAGTTTAAATGCTGTTTTACTGTTCCGATCCATACCGGTGATGTACTTGGGCAGTGCCTGCTCATGTCTAACTCCTCTATCCTGATGCCCCCTCTTCCAGCCGCTGGAGTGCTGTAGCGGCCCCCTCGCGTGCTGCTGCTGCAGAGAATCGGAACTGCGACCTAAATATGATTAGATGTGTTTCAGTACAAGCTTAAAAACACAAGAGGGGCTGCACACAGCTTAAACACACACAAAAAAGAACGATAGAGATTATTTTAGTTTTTTAACCAACCTGTGCCGTCACGCCACTGCGAGTAAGTAACGTTACTGGGCTGATTTCTCATTTTCTTGTGTCGCATTCTGTCTTTGGCCCCCGACATCTAATGCAAAAAGAACGAGCACATATTAATCTTTGCGGGGAATTTGGGCACGCATCACGCCTCGTCTTCTGAGTTATTTGGCTGTACCTGGCTGTACCTGGCTAGCCACTTAAATCGCAAATACGGGCAAAAACTACTGAAGTTTCCAACTGTAAAACACATTTACCAAATTATAACCTCCGTTTACATAAGACATGAATGTGCAATACTTACTGTGTATGCTAGTTTGAACAGGAAAACTTAATTAACTAAGCGTATAGAATGATCCTGTCCTGCTAAAGTCAGCATGCCACTGCTAATACAGCGCTTAAAAAAAAAAAAATCACGTGTAGCAGCACTTCCGCAACGTGCTGCTCATGGGTAATGTAGTATTGTGTTTGTGGCTCATGTAAAATACAGGCTTGGAATCATGTGTATTTCATCACAAAATTGTTTACATTCTTTTATGTAAACATGTTTACATTCTTTTACCTCTGAATGGCTAAAAAAAAAAGCATAATTTTGAAGTGGCTTAATCAAAGTCCTGACTTGAACCAACTGATATCCTGTTTCAGGACCTTAAACAGGAAGTTCATGTTCGAAAACCCTCCAGTGTGGCTGAACTAAAGGAGTTCTGCAAATAAGAGTGGGACAAAATTCCACCACAGTGCTGTGAAAGACTGATCTCCAGTTATCAGAAGCATTTGTTTGCAGTTATTGCTGCTAAAGGTGGCACAACCAAATTTTAAGTTTAAGGGGGCAGTTAGTTTTTCACGAGTGATAGGTGTTGGATAACTTTTTTTTGCTTCAATAAAAAAAAATTATAATAAAAATTGTATTGTGTGTTTACTCAGGTTGTCTTTGTTTTATGTTTATTTCATTTGAAGATCTAAAACTATTTAGTATGAGATATACACAAAAAAGGAGCTAAGGGCCCAAACATGTTCCAGCAAGTGGTGGGGCCTCCATGGACTTGTTTGTGCAGCACATCCCACAAATGCGGATTAAGAATTAATCGGATTGAGATCTGAGGAATTTACACCTTTAACTCTTTGTCATATTCCTCAAAACACTCCTGAACAATTTTTGTATTGTGGCAGGGTGCATTGTCTTGCTGAAAGAGGCCACTGCCATTAGAGAATATCCTTGCCATGAATGGGAGTGCTTGATCTGCAACAATTTTTAGGTAGGTGCTATGTGTCAAAGCAACATCCACATGAATGCCAGGACCCAAGGTTTCCCAGCATAACATTGCCCAGAGCATCACACTGCCTCTGCCGGCTTTCCTTCTTCCAATAGTGCCATCCCTGGTGCCATACCACTTCCCAGTAAGCGACACACATGCACCCTGCTGTCCACATGACCAGTCCACCTTCTTCCATTTCTCCATGGTCCAGTTCTGATGCTCATGTGCCCATTGTAGGCATTTCGGCAGTGGACAGGGGTCAGCATGGGCACTCTGACCGGTCTGTGGCTATGCAGCCCCATATGCAGCAAGCTGCGAACATCCCACGAGACCTGCCATTTATGGAGATGTTGTGATCCAGTCATCTAGCCATCAAAATTGGGCCCTTGTCAAAGTGACTCTGATCTTACACTTGCCCATTTTTCCTGTTTCCAACACATCAACTTTGAAAACAGACTGTTCATATGCTGCCTAATATATCCCACCCCTTGACAGGTGCCATTGTAAGGAGATAATCAATGGTATTCACTTCAGAGATTTAGCAGACATCACCCTGTCCATATTATGGGTTGTCATGTTCAAGAAATTGTAAAAAAAAAATATATATATATATATATATATATATATATATATATATATATATATATATATATATATATATATATATATATACACACACACACACACACAATGAGTATAGAAAAGAATCACCCCCTTTAAAATAATCACATTTTGTTGCTTTTCAGCCTGAAATGAAGATAGACACAGTTTTTGTTTTATCCTGCTGTATTTACTCAGTGCAACTTATAACATCCAAACGAAAGATATAACACCAACATGTCAGAAAAATTTTTTTTTAAATAATTTTAAAAAAACCATAATCACTGAGTTGGAAAAAGGATCACCCACCTCCTAAAAATGACTCATAAACTCAATAAGGTGTAGCTAATCACCTTCTCAATGGCACACAAAGCCATTTGACTTTCAACTGTGATCAGCTGTTGTCATTTTGATTAGCTCAGCATGAAAAGAGCTTTCCTGGAGCATTTTGTAGAGCAATTGAAGCAAACAATCAACTATGGGTGGCAAGGCACTGTCAAAAGATCTCCAGGATAAAGTTGTGGACAGGCACAAGTCAGGAGATGGATACAAAAAAATTTCAAAGGCTTTATCAATGCCTAGAAGCACAGTGAAGTCTATTATTAAGAAGTGGAAGGTATTTGGTACAACACAGACCCTCCCTGGATCAGGATGTCACTCCAAACTGGATGAAAGAGCCAGGAGGAAACTGGTCAGAGAGGCTACCAAGAGGCCTACAGCAACTCTGAAGCAGTTGCAGGAATTTATGACGAAGAGTGGTCATTGTGTGCATGTGACAAGAATATCACAAATTCTCCACAAATGTGGCTTGTATAGGAGGGTTGCAAGAAAAAAGCCACCCATGACTGAGCTTTGCTAAAACACACCTTGAAGATTCTGAGGCCACATGGAAAAAGCTGTTATGGTCACATTAATTATTTGGCCTCAACACCAAACGATATGTCTGGCGGAAATTCAAAACAGCTCACCATCCAAAAATTGATGGGGCAAAATACTGTCAAATTCTTAAGGAAAATCTGCTTCCCTCTGCCAGAAAGTTGTCAATGGGAAGAAGATTTACCTTCCAGCATGACAATGACCCAAAGCACACAGCAAAACTGACCACACAGTGGTTGAGCAAAAGGTGAATGTCCTTGCATGGCCTAGTCAGAGCCCAGACTTAAACCCCACTGAAAATGACTTGAAGACTGCAGTCCACAAACGGTCACCATCAAATTTAACTGAACTTGAGCAGCTCTGCATTCCGAGTGGGCAAATGTTGCAAAGTCTAGATGTGCAAAGTTAGTAGAGACATATCCCAACAGACTAAAGGCTATAATTAAAAAATTTAGGCAAATTAAAGCAATTGGGTGATCCTTTTTCCAACTAAGTGATTCTGTTTTTTTTTTGTTTTTTTTGTAATTTTTTTCTGACATGTTGGTGTTAAATCTTTCACTTGGATGTTATAAGTTGCACTGAGTAAATATAGCTGGATAAAACAAAAACTGTGCCCGTCTTCATTTCAGGCTGCATACCCACTGTATGTGCCTAAAACTTTTGCGCAGTACTGTATATTGCTCCTATATATATATACAGGAGCAATATACAGTACTGCGCAAAAGTTTTAGGCACCCCTTTTTTAGTACAAACTTTGTTATAGATTTTTTATTTTATGACTTCTACATTATCAAGTCAGTACAAAAAACATTTTAGATTCCCAAACATTAGTTTTCTAGCACAAAATTAAATGTTACAGAAAAATGTAAGAGACACTTTTCAGACAAAAAACACAGTGAAGGCTGCCGGGTTTTGCTGCAAAAATAAGAAGCAAGTGTGAAAGTCTCCAGAAGAACTGTGGCTGGTTCTGCAAGATGCTCAATAAAACTTACCAGCTCATTTCCTTATAAAACTGCACAAATTGTACCGGAGACTACTATTTCTATTTTTTTTATCACACCAAATATTGACTTCATTGACTACTGTTTACTGCTCTTTATGGGTTTTTTTTTGTTGTTTTTTTAATGTAGAAACATTTAATTTCATTATTTTAAGGCTTCTTTGCTCTGCAGCTTATACATATACATACATACATTATATATAATATACAGTATGTCACAAAAGTGAGTACACCCCTCACATTTTTGTAAATATTTTATTATAACTTTTCATGGGATAACACTGAAGAAATGACACTTTGCTACAATGTAAAGTAGTGAGTGTACAGCTTGTATAACAGTGTAAATTTGCTGTCCCCTCAAAATAACTCAACACACAGCCATTAATGTCTAAACTGCTGGCAACAAAAGTGAGTACACCCCTAAGTGAAAATGTCCAAATTGGGCCAAAAGTGTCAATATTTTGTGTGGCCACCATTATTTTCCAGCACTGACTTAACCCTGTTGGGCATGGAGTTCACCAGAGCTTCACAGGTTGCCACTGGAGTCCTCTTCCACTCCTCCATGACGACATCACAGAGCTGGTGGATGTTAGAGACCTTGCGCTCCTCCACCTTCCATTTGAGGATGCCCCACAGATGCTCAATGGGGTTTAGGTCTGGAGACCTGCTTGGCCAGTCCATCACCTTTACCCTCAGCTTCTTTAGCAAGGCAGTGGTCGTTTTGGAGGTGTGTTTGGGGTCGTTATCATGTTGGAATACTGCCCTGCGGCCCAGTTTCTGAAGGGAGGGGATCATGCTCTGCTTCAGTATGTCACAGTACATGTTGGCATTCATGGTTCCCTCAATGAACTGTAGCTCCCCAGTGCCGGCAGCACTCATGCAGCCCCAGAACATGACACTCCCACCACCATGCTTGACTGTAGGCAAGACACACTTGTCTATGTACTCCTCACCTGGTTGCCGCCACACACGCTTGACACCATCTGAACCAAATAAGTTTATCTTGGTCTCATCAGACCACAGGACATGGTTCCAGTAATCCATGTCCTTAGTCTGCTTGTCTTCAGCAAACTGTTTGCGGGCTTTCTTGTGCATCATCTTTAGAAGAGGCTTCCTTCTGGGACGACAGCCATGCAGACCAATTTGATGCAGTGTGCGGTGTATGGTCTGAGCACTGACAGGCTGACCCCCCACCCCTTCAACCTCTGCAGCAATGCTGGCAGCACTCATACGTCTATTCTGCAAAGTCAACCTCTGGATATGATGCTGAGCACGTGCACTCAACTTCTTTGGTCGACCATGGCGAGGCCTGTTCTGTGTGGAACCTGTCCTGTTAAACTGCTGTATGGTCTTGGCCACCGTGCTGCAGCTCAGTTTCAGGGTGTTGGCAATCTTCTTATAGCCTAGGCCATCTTTATGTAGAGCAACAATTCTTTTTTTCAGATCCTCAGAGAGTTCTTTGCCATGAGTTGCCACGTTGAACTTCCAGTGACCAGTATGAGAGAGTGTGAGAGCGATAACACCAAACTTAACACACCTGCTCCCCATTCACACCTGAGACCTTGTAACACTGACGAGTCACATGACACCGGGGAGGGAAAATGGCTAATTGGGCCCAATTTGGACATTTTCACTTAGGGGTGTACTCACTTTTGTTGCCAGCGGTTTAGACATTAATGGCTGTGTGTTGAGTTATTTTGAGGGGACAGCAAATTTACACTGTTATACAAGCTGTACACTCACTACTTTACATTGTAGCAAAAGCAAAATGTCATTTCTTCAGCGTTGTCCCATGAAAAGATATAATAAAATATTTACAAAAATATGAGGAGTGCACTCACTTTTGTGAGATACTGTATATATTAATTGGTGCCATGTACAAGTACTACAAATAATGTTTAAGACATGTAATTGAAGAAGAAATCTTCTCTGCATAAATGAACATCTCTGCAAAAAATTGAGTCAGTTTTGGCTAAAAGGTAACCCATGCATATCTATATCTACATCTACATCCTTTATAGTCAACACCTTGAGAATTTCATATATCATGTGTTGGGGGGTTTTGTTGTATTAATGGCAAGAAAGCTTAGATGAGGGTGGAAATACAATGTACAGTATCTGAATGCACCCTATACATTGTGTCACTGTATACGCCATAAAATAACAGGCGTTTGGGTGGGGTTAAAATGAATGCAGCCAGTGGAGGGCGTCTGAGACATTTCGGCTCCACTTTTCAACCGTTCTCTAGTTGTCCATCTATATACGCTCTATGGTTTCCAGTAAATTTCCTATTTTCGTTTATCTGTTTCATTTTTTTGGTGTATATGAAATATAGATTGTGGCATCTGCACAAATTCTGCCATATTGAAACTCATTCCTTAATTCCTAGGAAGTCCTTAACTACGGAGCTGCGACCGCACAGAAGAGTTTAAACTTTGTTTTTGAAGCTGCAGAATGCGACGGAGAACAGGAATTTATGTAAGTGGGATACATGAGCTACCGAATAAAACAAGACAACCGAGACCGACAGTAAGCTAACTTATAGCATACACTCTGTATTTGTGTCTATGAGGTGTCATGAAAACATGAAAACTAAGACTACTTTGAAATGGTCGGCATTAGACTTCCGTGTGGGACAAAGAAAACGTCCGATCTGTCGAACTTCGCTAAAATGATCAGCAGTAAAACTCGACTAAGCTAATTCTTGTAAACATGTACAGTTTTGTGTATTTTAAATTGCTTAGCATATCAATTTAGGCTGATGTAAATATACATACTGTATATACATATGACTTAAAAACAACCGACTTCAAGGCGTGGACTGAAAACGAACTTCCCGACATTCCAGCATTAGCAGCATGTCTGAGCCAGTATCCTGATAAATATGTTTCTTTGCAAATTCTAACTATCAGTTTCCAGTCTAATTTCCCGTCAACAAAGATAAATAATCAATACAACTCAACTGAAAGGTTAGTGTTCTCACATTTGGCCAAATTTCACATTTTTATTATTCTGCAAGTCTGCCTATATAAATGGCTGTTTCTGAAAACATATTTCGTGTTAAAGAATTGTGTGCCCCTTTGTTGACATATGTCAGACTGGACGAATCATCTGACATATGTTTAAATTGTGTAGCATGCTTACTGTATTCTGTAATTTCTGTGACTCTGTTGTGTGAATCTCTGTTTCAGACTCCCCAGTGTTTTGTAGTGATTAGTGCATGAATCTGGCTTGTGGTCACAAAGTCGAGGTGCTGATTGTCTCCATGGATACGGCCAGACCTTTTGCCCAAAGGCCAGTCAACATACTCTTTCCGTTGTACCCATGTTAAAGGACTGAGCAATTTTGGTTTTGTACAACAGAGCTAAATAGTGTGGAGTAAGCTATTCACCATGTGGAGTTGTGCCTGGCTCTGGCTGAGTGTGTGTGTGGTGCTACTGGACACATGCCTGCCACACAGCTTGTTCACCTGTGAACCAGTACAGGTGCAGTGGTGTCACAACATGCCGTACAACATGACCTTCTTCCCTAACATACTTGAGCACTACGACCAGGACATTGCCGCCAGCAAGATGAAGGTAGGGTTTCATCTTTACAAATACTATGCATTTTATTGCGGCTAGTGATTTTACTCTGCTCTCAGTAACCCAGTGTTAGGGACTGAGTGACTGTGACACTGTTTCAGCTGTCATTAGTCAGTCATTGGTCATCATTGGCCAATTCTTGGTGTGACAGGCACAGTAAGGGGCTGACTGAGTTTTAACTTGCCTAAAAAAACCCAACAAAATTATTCTAAATTCTGATGAACCTGCACCCTTTGTTCGAAGCAGGTGTGGTGGATCACAACAGACCAATATTTCAGTCATTTACTGTGGGGCAAGACTATTCAGAGCTTTATATGTCATTAATAGTGTTTCGTATTTCAAATTATATTTCATACACTCTGGATAGGGGCATTGTGGTCTTTCTGGTTCTAGTAAGGACTTCAATTTGACTAACTGGAGCTTGTTTATGCACCTAATGGAACATCTAGACAGCAAGTCTGTATAATAGTACAATCTAGAGGTAACCAAAACATACAATGCCCTCCACTAATATTGGCACCCTTGTAAAGACAAATATGAGCAAAGAAGGCTGTGAAAATTTGTCTTTATTGTTCAACCTTTTGATCTTTTGTTAAAAGAATTCACAAAAAAATGTTCTCATGGATATCAAACAATTGCAAACAAAACACAGGTTTATCACAAAAAAAAAAAAAAAACTTTGTTAAATATAGGTATGCAACAATTATTGGCACCCTTTTAGTCAATACTTTGTGCTACCTCCCTTTGCCAAGATAACAGCTCTGAGTCTTCTCCTATAATGCCTGATGAGGTTGGAGAATACATGGCAAGGGATCTGAGACCATTTCTCCATACAGAATCTCTTAAAATTTTGAGGTCCACGCTGGTGGACTCTCCTCTTCAGTTCACCCCACAGGTTTTCTATGGGTTTTAAGTCAGGGGACCGGGATGGCCATTACAGGACCTTGATTTTGTGGTCAGTAAACCATTTTTGTGTTGATTTTGATGTATGTTTTGGATCATTGTCCTGCTGGAAGATCCAACAACGGCCCATTTTAAGCTTTCTGGCAGAGGCAGTCAGGTTTTCATTTAATATCTATTATTTATATTTTATAGTCCATGATGCCATGTATCCTAACAAAATGTCCAGGTCCTCTGGCAAAAAGAACAGCCCCAAAACATTAAAGAGCCACCACCATATTTAACCGTGGGCATGGGGTGCTTTTCCATATGGCTACCTCTCTGTGTGCACCAAAACCACCTCTGGTGTTTGTTGCCAAAAAGCTCAATTTGGTTTCATCTGACCATAGAACCCGATTCCATTTGAAGTTCCAGTAGTGTCTGGTAAACTGAAGACAGTTGAGTTTGTTTTTGGATGAGAGTAGAAGCTTTTTTCTTGAAACTTGTGGTGATGTAGGTGACTTCGTATTGTAGTTTTGGAGACTTTCTTACCCTAAGACGCAACTAACTTCTGCAATTCTCCAGCTGTGATCCTTGGAGATTTTTTGGCCACTCGAACCATCCTCTTCACAGTGTGTTAAGACAATGAAGACACACGTCCAATTCCAGGCTGATTCATAAGTTCCAGTTGATCCTCAGTTGCTTCTCTCTCTTCATATAATCCCAGACAGACTCGATGATGTTGAGACCAGGGCTCTGTGGGGGCCATACCATCACTTCCAGGACTCCTTGTTCTTCTTTACGCTAATGACTTTTGATGTATGCTTGGGGTCGTTGTCATGCTGCAGAATAAATTTGGGGCCAATCAGATGCCTCCATGATGGTATTGCATGATGGATAAGTATCTGCCTGTACTTCTCAGGAGACCATTAATTTTGATCAAATCCCCAACTCCATTTGCAGAAATGCAGCCCCAAACTTGCAAGGAACCTCCACCATGCTTCACTGTTGCCTGCAGACACTCATTCGTTTACTGCTCTCCAGCCCTTCGCCAAACAAACTGCCTTCTGCTACAGCCAAATATGTCAAATTTTGACTCCTCAGTCCAGAGCACCTGCTGCCATTTTTCTGCACCCCAGTTCCTGTGTTTTCGTGCATAGTTCAATTGCTTGGCCCTGTTTCCACGTCGGAGGTATGGCTTTTTGGCCACAAGTCTTCCATGAAGGCCACTTCTCACCAGACACCAGGCCATGTACCGTCAAATCTTGGGTGAGAACCTCCTTCCCTCAGCCAGGGCATTGAAAATGACCTTAATGATTTGGAGAGGATCTGAAAAGAGGAGTGGGACAAAATCCCTCCTGAGATGTGTGCAAACCTGGTGGCCAACTACAAGAAACGTCTGACCTTTGTGATTGCCAACAAGGGTTTTGCCACCAAGTACTAAGTCAAAGGGGTCAAATACTTATTTCCCTCATTAAAATGCAAATCAATTTATAACTTTTTTGAAATGTGTTTTTCTGGATTTTTTTGTTGTTATTCTGTCTCTCACTGTTAAAATACACCTACCATTAAAATTATAGACTGATCATTTCTTTGTCAGTGGGCAAACGTACAAAATCAGTAGGGGATCAAATACTTTTCCCCCCACTGTATTTATATTAATTTTAGTCCTGCTACACTTTACACGTTCGGGTTTCATCTGAAAGAGAAAAAAAAGATGTAAATTAATGACTAAAACATGAAAGGCCTTCAGTAGGTTTATGTATCATGCAGTGGCAGGGGGCCCCCTTGTTGTCCGAAAAGAATAGGTAACTAACATTAGTAATGTCAGAAGATCACAAAGAAGGAGCGACCATGAAGTGTTCATATCTATCTGGGGTGGAAAAACACAAAAAGAAAACAGCAGAAGAGGAGAAATGGACCGAAAACAATAGTAGGGAATTACTGCTAATTTGTTGGATTTAGTCACTTTGTCTGTTTTTTTTCACTTCTGCTTGCTGATGTAATTGAAATGGGGGGGAAAGGGTTAACTAGATAGCTAGTATTTAGAGTGCACACAAAGCCCACACCCTTCATTTGGTCCATGTGAACCTAAGGTGTTTTTACACTTGGGCAATTCAGTGCTCCAAGTGGTCTCAGATGGATGACTCAGCAATTTTTGTGCATATGTGAACACAACAAATGAACTCGGACCCCTCTAAAGTGGCCCACAAGTGAACCATACTCAGCCCACATTCAGAGGTGGTCTGAATATGGTTTGTTTGTGGTTTATTTTGTGGTCCACTTGATTTGTGCATTGTGAAAACAAAGTGGTCTTAGTTCAGTTCACATTTTGCTTCAGAGATAAAGAACTTGAGAGTTGCTGTATATACATAGCTCCATTTATCTCTTACCTAACAGAAAAACAACTGCCGTTTCGTAGGGTCATGTGGTCCCACATATTATAATAGGCATAATAAATGTTAGTGCATACATTTTATTCATTTCTGTTAGCTCTTCTTTTGCCTAGAAACATCCTTTTCTAATCGTAGAGCCTAGATTATTGGTGTTAGTTCATAAGTTTAAAAAAATAAGTAAAAAAAAAAAAAAAAAATACAGGTCTTCATGCAGATTTATATAGCTAGTATCTTGTTCATTTGTTTTTATTTTATTGTTTATTAAACTGTTTTTCCCTCATCAAAGATAATGAAGTATTAATTCTGTTCATTCTTGCATATAAAATAATATGACTGAGGCTACGTCCACATTAATCCAGATAGATCTGAAAATTGCATTTTCATTTTAAAACGCTCTGCGTCTACACTGGCGCTTTCAAACGTTTTCTGAAAATTGCTTATCCACACTGGAACGTCTGAAAAATCTTACATCCCTATACTGTGCATGCGTAAAAACATATAATGCTATGCCCTGCGTCATTTCCGTCAGGTGTTTATTTAAAAATGCAGTCTGACCGTTGTACAAAGTGGCATTAACCTTTAACAAAGCTATCTAACTGGATAACAGGTACAACTGCTGTACATCGTTTGTACATCATCATTTTGTTTTATTTTGAGTGGAATGGGTCATATGACTAAAAATGTCATCGTTTTTGAATATCTCCGTTTTCTCAGTCCATATTACAATGCGAAAATTGCATTTTTAAATTTATCCACTTTTCACTGGACAAAAATGCTGTCTCAGTGTGGACAGAAGGCCAAAACGTAGAGGAAACATGCATTTTCAAATTTATCCTGATTAATGTGGACATAGCCTGAGGTGGAGGAGGGACCCCTGAGTTAGTTGTTGCTTAGGGCCCCATAATGTTCAGAAACAGCCTTGGCTGTTTGTTTGCTTTGCTCTCCTGCTCTGCAGTTACGCCATCTACTCTTCAGAATATTTATGCTAGTGTGCATTACGGTTTATGGGAGGCTGTTTACGAGGGGCGCAGGAAACGCTGTATAGTCTTTCAGCTTCATTAAAGACATCCTATTGAAAACATCTAACTATAAGTATTCAGACTTTATTTATGCTCATTGCAAAGAAAGCTTTCTTAACAAAAATGTGCAGAGTTTAAACAATTTAAAAGTAATATAGTTGCCCCTCAGAAACTGTTAGCAATGAGCCTATATAATGCTTACTGCACAGAAAAGTCCTGGTCTTATGGAAAATTAAAATTAATTCATAGTGAATCCTTATTCAATCACAATAATTTACATCAACTTATTGTGCAAGTTCTCAAAAAACTGGGAAGTAGGGTTCTAGGGAAAAAGTTGAATACCTGCTGCAAATGATGTAACTGAAATGCCGTCCAGAGTTGCTATAATATAGTAAGGGCGCTATATTATTATATGGAAATAAGAGTACTTGCGTCTTGTAAGAATTTAGTAGCAGGAGGTTATTCAGCATCCAGTGTCAAATGTCCTTTGTTTGTCAACAGGTTTGTCAGCAGGCTTTGCTGAAACATATACTAGCTGTGTGTCATCTGCATAGCAGTGGAAGTAAAATGCAAAACTAATGCAGAGTTTACACTACATGATTTTAGGCCCGATTTTTACTCGCCGACAGTGTTGTGGAGATTGCCGACAAAAGCCCGAAATCATAGGCAAATGAGAGCTCGCTCCCATGAGCCACAAATGCAATGTATGAATTATCAAAGACGCGATCTGATGGAAGCGCAGACGTGACGCCGATGTCAATGAGATATCTAGCATCTAGCACAAGACAGACAGTTGTGTGATATGAACGGTACCACAACCCGATGTCTTTGAAAGTCGCGTAGTGTGTAGAAGCCATAAGGAATTGGTTTCGATAAGGTGCATTCTTACCAGTTTTAGAGGGACTTCGTGTCCTTCACTCTGCAATTTTGAAGCATCAGAGTAACTCAGGGAAATTGATAAAAGGATTTGTTATGTTCAAAAATACTGCCATGATAAGGAGAAGGATATTTTCCGTTATACCTAAGACATACTGTGCAAAAGTTTTAGGTACATGCAAAGAAATGCTGTAGAGCAAAGATGCCTCCAAAATAATGAAATTAAATGTTTCTACATTAAAAAAAAAATACTGTAAAGAGCAGTAAACAGTAGTAAATGAAACAAAGTCAATATTTGTTGTGGCAAAAAAATAAAAATAGTAGTCTCTGGTACAATTTGTGCAGTTTTATAAGGAAATTAGCTGGTGAGTTTTATTGAGCATCTTGCAGAACCAGCCACAGTTCTTCTGGAGACTTTGACTGTCGCACTTGCTTCTTTTTTTTGCAGCAAAACCCAGCAGCCTTCATTGTGTTTTTTTTGTCTGAAAAGTGTCTCTTACGTAATGTGCTGCTTTCTTTAATGACATACAAGCAGTTTTCTGTAGCATTTAAATTTGTGCTAGAAAAAATGTTTGGGAATCTAAAATGTTTTTTTGTACTGACTTGATAATGCAGAAAATGTCATAAAATAAAAAATATATATAACAAAGTTTGAACAAAAAAAAAACAGGATGCCTAAAACTTTTGCACAGTACTGTAGTTTAACCTCTTTGTTTTTGCATTTGCAGCACTTCATGCCACTGGTTAGTCTACACTGCTCGCCAGATGTGCATTTGTTCCTGTGCCAGGCCTTTGTTCCAGAGTGTACACAGCAGACACAAGTGCGTCGGCCCTGTAGAGAGCACTGTGTGCGCGTCCTCTCTGACTGTACACAAGACATGTACACCTTTGACATCACTTGGCCACCGGAGCTATCTTGTGACAGGTCACAAAACACATGCACAGCACATTCTTCTTTTTAAAATATTTTTGTATTGAGTAAAATATTTTTTTCTGTTTAGTCATGTAAAATACAGTTACTGTTTCATGGATATTTGTTTATCCATTTTACTTTAATGCACATTTTCCAGCTCCATAAAGCAAATTTTCTCTGTGTGTTTTAGGCTAAAGCCCTGTCACACCTCTGCAGATGAATCTACTGACCTGCCCCAAAAAGATATAACAACACCCAAAGCATCTTCATCAGCCAGTAGAGATTTGGGCTTCTGGTGCCCCTTACAGTTGAAGACTCGTCCTGGTCAGGGTTCCTCCTTTCTGGGTGCTCAGGACTGTGCTCCTCCATGTGACAACATGTACTTCAAAACACACGAGATTGAGTTTGCCAAGATGTTTATCGGCATCTGCTCTATTATTTGCTTGTGTGCCACACTATTTACTTTCTTTACCTTCCTCATAAATGTCAAGCGTTTCCGCTACCCGGAGCGGCCAATTGTCTTCTATGCCATCTGCTACAGCTTTGTGTCTCTCATCTACTTTGTCGGATTCCTGCTGGGTAATGAGGCAGCATGTAACAAACCCAGCATGCTAGGCACTGTATCCACAGTGGTGCAGGGGAGCCAGAGCAAAGTCTGTACACTGCTTTTCATGATGCTCTACTTTTTCTTCACCGCTGGTATGGTCTGGTGGGTCATTCTCACAATCACCTGGTTTCTTGCAGCAAGGCCCAAGTGGAGCTGTGAGGCCATCGAGAAGAAGGCTGTGTGGTTCCATGCAGTGGCCTGGGGCCTCCCAGGGAGTCTTACTGTCATTCTGCTGGCCCTTAATAAGGTGGAGGGGGATGGTATCAGTGGTGTGTGCTTTGTTGGCCTATATGACCTGACAGCCCTGAGATGGTTCGTGCTGGCTCCGCAGGCTCTTGGTGTGCTTGCTGGACTCTCACTCCTCCTTGCTGGAATTGTTTCACTTAACCATGTGCGACAAGTGATCCAGCATGATGAGCGCAACCAGGAGAAGCTCAAAAAATTCATGATACGCATAGGTGTGTTTAGTGGCCTGTACCTGCTTCCTTTGCTCACACTGCTGGCCTGCTACCTGTATGAGCAGGCCCTGCGGAGCAGCTGGGAGAACACATGGATCAACGAACACTGTCAGGAGTATAGCATCCCCTGTCCCTACAGAGTGAGCACTGATTTACTTGTACTGCACTGAATGAGCACAAATATATTTTTCAGTGAATGCGATTAAGAATGAATAAATGTTGATGCAGGTTTGTCTTGTGTGTTTTTGTCTGTTTTCTAGAAAATTGATGCTGCTCGGCCAGACCTGTCTCTATTCCTGATTAAATACATGATGAAACTTGTAGTGGGCATCTCAGCTGTTTTTTGGGTTAGCAGTAAGAAGACCTGGTCAGAGTGGGCCTACTTTTTCAACAGAACACGCAAGAAAGAGTGAGGCCACTGTTCACTTTTTATCTCTCTATGACAATCATAATTATGGATAATTCTAAAGCCATGATTTACAGTACAGTTTTTTCAAAGAAGTACACTAGTCAGTCCTATTACAGTGTTTTTGTTAAGCAATATAAAATATTATTGAGTTAGCTGAGTAAATATAATATAATTTGATGTTCCTGTTCAATTCACAATTAAGTCATTGTGAAAACAGTCTGATTGTGCAGTAGCAGGTGTGTCCCGGCAGCCAGTGAGGGAAGCAAAAGAGTGTGAGACGCCAGTAAAATAAAAATAATAATAATAATAATTAAAACTGCAAGCAGCATTTTCGGGGGGCCAAGCACCCAGACTTGGTGAGCCAGTCTGTTATAGGAGTTCCTTTAATAGGTTTTGTTTAGACAGGTCTCATGATGATGTGAGCCAAATTTGGCGAGGATTGGACAAAATTTGGAAGAGGAGTAGCAAAAATGGCACTTGGTTTTAAGCATTTTTGGCATATTATTGTAACTTTTGACAAGTAAGTCACAAAAAACTTATTGCGTAACCTCAGGGCATGGTCCTGAAGATGCTTACCGAGATTTGTGTCAGCATGCAAGGTTCTTGCTGAGATACAGCCTCACTTCCTGTATAGTGGCTTTGCCATTATATTTACTGGCACATTATGGGCAAATCATTTGGAATATCAACATTCTTTTGATCGTTTTTTGTCCAGGTTTGTCTGAATATGATGTGTGCCAAATTTGGTGTTGATTGGACAAAATTTGTAGGTGGAGTAGCGAAAAAACAGTTTTTGAAAAAAATCCAAGATGACAGAAAATCTAATTAGGCAGGTATTTATGTCATAGGATGCAATAAACTTGTCTCAACCCAGGGAATCAAGGGATGCCTGGCTTTTAAATTTTGGACACAGTTCAAAAGTTATGACCATAAAAGTACTTCCAAATTAGGCCCAAATTTGACCCGATGGTGGCACTAGAGCGTTGGTAGCACTTGGCCCAAATGTGGTCAGAATGTTCCTTAGACCCTCCCCATTCAGTGTGCCAAATTTAAACTTTTTACCAGACGGTTCTATGGGCTGTCATACACACCCTAGCCAGAAGAAGAAGACTAAGAATAAGACAAAGAAGATGCATGAGCGCAACTTTATATTTTTATATATATATATATATATATATATATATATATATATATATATATATATATATATATATATATATATATATATATATATATATATATATCTCATTTAGTACTGCTCTGCAGAATATGTGAAATAGCTTATTCAGGGCAGTATTAAATAAAAAACAAAATACAATTTTAATGATCCCTCTTTTTAAAAAAAAAATTATTACCATTTTGCAGATTCTGCAAGGGGTATGTAAATTTATGAGCACAACTGTAACAGCAATTATCGAATGTAACAGAGACAAAGTAAGGAGCTTAGCAAGCATCAGAGCATGCTCATGACTTTACATATCAGGTTTCAGTGCAGTGGGCAGTGATGTTGCCATGATATTGCATAAAATACTATGCGGCGCTTATGTCAACTTTGATATCTCAAACCATTTCCATATTATGCATCATCAAAGAGGTTTTTTTTCCTAGCATGCTCTGATGTGAAATTTGATGAAGACTGGATAAATAGTCTAGGAGGACACTGAAAAAGCAAAAATGTAAATCACTGGTTTCTGTAGGACCTAAGAAATCGAAAGAGGTGAGATTTATGGCCATTGGATGAAATTCAGAAAAGCTATAAGGATACACAATTGGCCTCATGGATAATGATGGACCTGCACATAGACGCTGCATGCCGATTTTTAAGTCAGTTGGACCGACAGTTTGGTTTAGTCTATCAACACAAAATCCATAACTTATTGCTGGCATGGACTGAAGATGATCTGAGATGAAATTGGTGAAAATCAGACAAACGGTGTAGGTACTCTCGTCATGATGGCTATGACATATACTAAGTTTGGCCATTTCAGGCGTGCTGATTGTCAAATTTGTTTGCACGTTATTCAGGAACGTTTGACAAATCAACTTGAATTCCATAACTTTTTGTCGGCATGGTCTGAAGATTTCAATGTTCCTGAAAATCAGATGAATGGTCTAGGAGGAGTGCATTTGACTTGGCACGAGCCATGGAATCAGAGGGAAAAGCCATTTTGTTTCTAGCTTTACAGTTCAAAAGTTATTAGCATAAACATGAGTGCAAATTTGAGCTGTTGATGGTGAGATAGGGTAGGAGATAGCAACTCCAAATTTGCTATGATAACATTTCAGACTATCTTCTATCTGTGTGCCAAATTTTAGAACCTTCCTGTGTACAGTTCTTTGGGCTGCCATAGACTCAATAGCAGAAGAAGAAGAAGCAGAATAATAATATAAGAAGAAAGTTGACAAAAACAGTAGGTGCCAATGCACCTGTGGTGCTTGGCCCCTAATAAACCAAAAGGAAAGTGACACAGTCCACTATAATACTTCAGTGGATACAGAAAAGAATCACCCCCCCCCCCCTCCTTTTAAATAATCACAATTTGTTGTGTTGCAGCCTGAAATGAAGACAGACACAGTTTTTGTTTTATCCAGCTGTATTTACTCAGTGCATCTTATAACATCGAACATGTCAGAAAAAAAAAAACAATCACTGAGTTGGAAAAAGGATTACCCCCCTCCTAAAAATGACTTGTAAACTCAATCAGGTGTAGCTAATCACCTTCTCAATGGCACACAAAGCCATTTGACTTTCAGCTGTGATCAGCTGTGGTCATTTTGATTAGCTCAGCATGAAAAGAGCTTTCCTGGAGCATTTTGTAGTGCAACTGAAGCAAACAATCAACTATGGGTGGCAAGGCACTGTCAAAAGATCTCCGGGATAAAGTTGCGGACAGGCACAAGTCAGGAGATGGATACAAAAAAATTTCAAAGGCTTTATCAATGCCTAGAAGCACAGTGAAGTCTATTATTAAGAAGTGGAACGTATTTGGTACAACACAGACCCTCCCTGGATCAGGACATCGTTCCAAACTGGATGAAAGGGCCAGGAGGAAACTGGTCAGAGAGGCTACCAAGAGGCCTACAGCAACTCTGAAGCAGTTGCAGGGATTTATGACAAAGAGTGGTCATTGTGTGCATGTGACAACAATATCACAAATTCTCCACAAATGTGGTTTGTATGGGAGGGTTGCAAGAAAAAAGCCACTCCTCAAGAAAGGCCACATGAATGCACCTTGAAGATTCTGAGGCCACATGGAAAAAGGTGTTATGGTCAGATGAGACTAAAATTGAATTATTTGGCCTCAACACCAAACAATACGTATATCTGGCGGAAATCCAATACAGCTCATCATCCAAATAACACCATTCCTACAGTAAAGCATGGAGGTGGTAATATGCTGTTATGGGGTGTTTCTCTGGAGCAGGGACTGGAGCACTTTTCAGGATAGAAGGAAAATGGATGTGGCAAAATACCGTCAAATTCTTCAGTCACCATCAAATTTAACTGAACTTGAGCTGTTCTGCAAAGAAGAGTGGGCAAATATTGCAAAGTCTATATGTGCAAAGTTAGTAGAGACATGTCCCAACAGACTAAAGGCTGTAATTAAAAAATTAAGGCCAATTAAAGCAAGGGGGTGATCCTTTTTCCAACTCAGTGATTCGGTTTTTATTTTTTTCTGACATGTTGGTGTTATATCTTTCACTTGGATGTTATAAGGTGCACTGAGTAAATACAGCTGGAAAAAAAACTGTGTCCGTCTTCATTTCAGGCTGAAAAGCAACAAAATGTGATTATTTTTAAGGGGGTGGTTCTTTTCTATACCCACTGTATAAGTAGAGAAAAGATTGAAAAATAAAGTGCAGTTACTAAAGTGTTTTTTTTTTTTGTTTGTTTTTTAATTAAAGCTTCAATGAGGTAAACAAACGGGTAAAACAAATAAAGCACAATATTTGAAAAATAATTCTAACAAATCAACAAAAAATAGATCGGGGGGGAAAGATGCAGTGCTGCAATGGTGGTCCTGTGCGCAATTCTCAATTTATCGGTGCATCCAATATTGCAAAAACCGATATCTGATTATGGGAAAATGCTTAAATACCATGAAAAATATCGGTAAAAACCGATTATCGGTCGATCTCTAGAAATTTGTATTGGCATCATGTTGTGAAGTTTAGCTATAAAGATGGTAGCCGGCAACAACTCTTTGTTCATTATATCTAATCATGTTCTACTGACACTGTGCTTAGTAACCTAAATTAGTCAGTCTCAGCCTTTGGTTACTAGAGTGACTTGTCTTCAGTGATTCCCCAAATGAACCTGCTTCTTTCGCTCCGGTCTGCATGGGGGAGTTTTCACTCCTGTTGTTAGCCTGCTGTTATTTGAGTATCCCTGTTCATTAGTAAAGGTGTTTTTGACAGGGTCTATTGAGCAGAACAACACTGTCTCAATTTTTTCATTTCAGCGATGGCCCTAATGGGTCCCTCTCCCAAGAACAGTTATTTCTTATCCCCTGTTAAGTAGAGGAACTATAATAATTTGTTTTGCAGAGAGTAAAGAGCTCTTTATTATCAAGAAATTATTTATTCTCTCTCTCTCTCTCTCTCTCTCTCTCCCTCACATGCACAGCCCTATCAGTGAGAGTCGGCGTGTCTTGCAGGAGTCTTGCGAATTCTTCCTGAAGCACAACAGTCGTGTGCAGCATAAGAAAAAGCACTACAAGTCCAGCTCACACAAGCTCAAGGTCATCTCCAAGTCCATGGGCACCAACACCAGTGCTCAAACAACCAACACCACTAACAATGACTTAGCTTTCACTACTAGCAACTACTTCAAGTCAACACCTGGTTCAGGGTCTGAGATGCGGGGTTCGTCTAAATCATCTGTACAGGAGCAGGCTGCCTCGGGAATGGTGTCTAGCCAGAGCAGCAAAGAGCAGAAGAGCAGCAAAACTGGTAGCTCCATTAGAGTCAGTGGCAATGGGGAGCATCTGCAGAGCCCCTAATATTAGTGATATGTTTGAACAGCAGGGGTGTCAAACATGCAGCCTGCTGGCGGGGACTGGCCTAGTAAATGTTCTAATCTGGCCCTAAAAATGATTTTAAATTTAAAATTGTCTTGTAGACCCTAATTGAATTGAAAGATTTAAAAAAAGAGCTAGTCTCTGTTATTCCACTAGGGGCAAAGTAGAACAATAAACTCAGGGCCAGAAACTCGGCTACTGAAAAAAGTGCTAATGATGCTAATTCTTTATTAGCAAGCTAAACATTTGATGCATTTAACCTTGTCTGTTTCCAAAAGAACTAATTCTGGAGGGTTTCACAGCAATGCAAAAACACAGCTTTTATGTTCTTTATTTGTAAATAATTCTACAAACTATATTAATTTTTGATCGATATGGATTGAGCTATTTTGTGTTATTTTGACATCAAATCCCCAATTAAGCCCATTTCAGTTGCAGGTTATAACACTACCAAATTGGGGGGAAAGTTCAAGGGGGTGAATACTTTTGTGATTGGCTGAGCCACATTATAAGCCGTTGTACAATTTAATTCCGTATTATTGCCCCAGGGTTTAAACCAAGAAAACTGCTATATTTAAGCCATTGTTCTGTCCATAGAATGCCCTAATCCCCTTTATATTATGATTACCGTAAACAGACTACGTTGCGTGGTGAAAGAATTGTTTTTTTTTTTGTTTGTTTGTTTGTTTGTTTTTTGTTGCAAATATTATTAATAATAAATTATTTATTGAACACTGGATTTTATCATATTGTTTTTGTTGCCATTTTATGAAAGCCACATGAGGGCATGCCTTAAAGTAATTTTATCATAGGTAAGGGGGTTTTACTCTGCTTCATGCTGTACCTAAGAACACAAAATCACTGTAATGTGATTACTCTCATGGCTTATAGTTAATGATCACAGACTCTTGATATGTTGATGGACTAAGTGTAATGTGGCCTGATGAGTTTGACACCCCTGCTTTACCGAATAAGTCCAGTCATGAATCTAATTCTGCTTATCTTTTATTAGTTTGTTTTAGACTTAAGCTTACTGTTTTCAGGATGTAGGTTATGTGATGACAAACTTGCCATGCAAGTCAGATTCACTTTGGCCACAAGACACTGTAACCATCACAACCAGTGCAATGTTCCCCAGAGTGCCATCTTAACTGTCTTTGTGCTTCATTTGAAGTATGATGCCAGAATAAGGTGCAGCAGCCTATAGTTTTGTTCTCATATCTAAAGCACCGTTATCAGGCCAGATCTGATGTCTGAATCCTAAAATATGTTGCAATGAATTATGCATGTTCATGGTTACCACACATCCCGAAAAACTATGGAATATTGTAATCTAGTACAGTTCAGTCATGGTAAACAAGAACTTTTGATTAAATGTTCTGGAAATATTACTGAGGTGCTGAACAAGTGTAAACTTGGATTATTAATCCACTGTTATATATATATATATATATATATATATATATATATATATATATATATATATATATAGCTGATTAGTGGCTGTTTTTATGGGGTGTTTGTTTTTTTTTTAAGCCTACATGCAGAATGTACACTGGATAAATAGCACGTTTTTTTTTTCCTTCTGTGGCATAATTATGATGCAAGTGGACTGGAAGGGTATTAACGCTGTGGAGTTCAAGTCTGTTCTTTGTCAGATATTTAGTTCACAGCTTATACTGTATATTCATGTAAACATTAATTTCCCTCTCTTAACTAACACGTATAAAAAGAATATTGCATTTGTTATAGCTTTGCATTTTAAATTGTAAGTATAACAAATTTACTTATTGCTTAAATAGTTTTAAATTCTAGGTCTAACACATTGCATATATTTATTTCCCGTTTTTTTAAGATGATCAAAAGATGGCACAATGCTTTTCAACAATGATCATATTTTTATTCAGCTCAAATGTTTATTCAAAACAACCATTGTGTTTGTTCTCAACATTCATTAGGAGTATAAATTGTGTGGACATTTCTAATTTGTGTTTTTGTAAATTAAAACACTGGACAAAGTACACCTTGGATGGGATGCAATTCCATCGCTGGGCATCACACTCATTCACACCTAGGGGCAATTTAGAATTGCTAATCCACCTAATGACACTATTTTGGGAGGTGGGAGGAAACTGAAACAATGCGCAGACAGTAAAGGGACCTCTGCATCTTTAATTCAGCACCACTACCTGGTGCACTACATAACACAACTTCCGTAATCAGCTAATTATAATTATGCTAGTTTTTATTTCAGCTTTCTACTGGATTTATTATTATTTTTTATCTTAGTCTTGTTTCTAGTATCACTGATGTTATGGTAGTCATTTCAGAAATGCACTGATTTTTTTTTTTTTTTTTTTTTTTTTTTTAATAATCATAGCAAGTTAATAGCTGTCTGTTCTTTCATATGTTTTCAGTTCTGTTTCTGAGTACATGTTAAATGATCTGACAAAAAACCTTTTTTTTTCAGAAAAATTTACTACATTGTTTGTGCTAATTTAAAGTACTTGTTACTGTAAGCACCTACACTAAAAGAAAAATAGCAAAAATTTCATTTTTAGTTTGTCTTGAAAATTTTAATGTGAGAGAAATAAGGCATTGAGTACTGGACATTACCAAATGCTTATTAATATTTAGCAAAACTTTAAATTACGTGTCCTGTTAAAACTATATTCTTTTCAAGGAATTTACACATTTTAATTTTTAAATTTGTAAAATGTGATGTGTATTTATGTGGTAGAGGGAAAACGAGTCTGTAATGAGGTAGAACAGCCTGCTGGCACTCTATGACTGCATGGCACAGTGTGAAAGCAGAACTGGGTTTATCTAATTTTTCATATTTTTCTTTTTCATATTTTCTTATAGTGTTGGTATTTTGCAAAATATTTTTTAATCAGTATGTATTCAGTATAATTTTATATTTTGTACTTTGTTCATGCTAAGTGTTGCTATAAACATTCACATTCTAAATGTTTTATAATAAAATTGCCTTCAATTAAAAAGTAAATGCATCCTTTATTGCTCCTATTCTTTCATATAAACAAGGCTAAACCATGCAATGTTTCTTGGTCTGTGTCATACAAGAGAAAATCTAGCTAGAAGAGGAGAAAATTAAAATCATGTCCCATTCAAATATTTAAACCTGTGCTCAGCTCTGTTGATACATTCAACACTTAGGTACAAGGTCAGAAAGTAGCTTTGTTTTTAGGCCATCATTTACATGGCCTGCATAATATACCAAGTTGTCAGTTATGTAGCCTTGATGTTAAATATATGAAAAGAAACCATGCAGGAATGTTAAATGTGACTTTTTGTATTAAATACACAAATAATACCTGCCTGGTGGGTTTAGTAATCATTAAACTCTGTGCTTTGTTTGTATTGGAACAGCAAGGCCAAAGCATCACAGAAGAAGAATGCAACAGTTGATGAAGTCAATGGGTTGCCATCTTGTTGCAGTTATTGCAAACAAGTGATATCCATCCATCCATACTATTTATCCTACACAGGGTTGCAGGGAGCCTGGACTTGGGGCACAAGGTGTGGGACACTCTGGACAGGGTGCCAACTCATCATGCACACACACACATTCACACACTACAGACAATTTGGACATGGAGGAAATCGAAATACCCAGAGGAATCCACCAAAGCATGGGGAGAATATGCAAACTCCACACACACACAGGGTGGTGGCGAGAATCAAACCCCCAACCCTGGAGGTGTGAGGCAAATGTGCTAACCACTAAGTCACTGTGCACGCTTCAAGCAAGTAATATGCAACCAAATATTGTGTTAATTTACTTTAATTGGGTGGTCTGCCACCAAAGGTGCCATGTTATTCAACACATCTAGATGCAAATATCAAGAAATGAAAGCTGAAATTCTGCTCTACCGTGTCATATTCATCTCATATTCAAATGTCTTCAGTGTAAAGCAAAAACAAAAGAACTGTCCTTGCAGTTCCAATAATGTCAGAGAGGACTGTTCAAGACTGGCTGCTCTGGTGGCCAGGTCTGCATGGTGAAAGCAACCAAATGGCCAATAAAAATATTCCCAAAACAGAAAACTAAATAAAAACAGAAAACATATATATATATATATATATATATATATATATATATATATATATATATATATATATATATATATATATATACCACTTTTCATAATATACATTTTAACAAAGGAGTTAAAACAGTTTCTGTAAAAATAAAACCTCAGAGAATTTGTTCACACTAGTTGACAACACTAATCAGAATAAGCCCCTGCTTCTGGACTGTTATTTTCCCAAAGTTTTTATTTTGTTGTATATTTCGCTGTTATCAGTGTCAGAATGTGACAGGCTATCTAAAGATATTGATATCAAATGTTGACACAAGATTTAAACGTTTTTTTTGTTGTTGTTACATAGACACTTGTCTAACCTGTATTGTTATAGAACACAGGTTCCCAACCCTGGTCATGGAGTTTAATTGAAGTGGGTGTGTTAGAGTAGACATTAAAATGTGCAGGACAGGAACTTGTCAAATAGAAAATGGGGCAACACCTTTTGACCAATCAGAATCAAGATTTCAACAGCCCTGTTGTGTAATAAAGCAATTAAGCCACTCAAGCACTTGTGTTCCAGTAAATTTTTATTTTATTATTACAGGTAACAGTGTTCTTAGGCATGATGTGGAGCGAAGTAAAATTCTGTATGCATGTTGAATGCTCACAGGAAGAAAAGGTTTTGTGCAGTTTACCACAAACACATGAAAATATTTAGTTCTTGTCTGAGAGCGAATGTGAATGAAGGCCTATTAACAGGTAGTATATTATGGTCAGGAGATTTGACAATTATATAAGTTCTGAAATTGCACAATTTGAGTCCGAAAAGTGGTCTTGGTTAATGATATACGTCTGCTTCTGCTGTTAAATTCCCTTTATTGTAAAAGTTTGTATATTTGAATAAAGATATATAAAATAATAAAATTGAATAGAGTATTATACTTAATACATAGCTAGCTAAAAAAGATAAAGCTGCTAAAATAAATAAATGAATAAAAATAATAATAAATAATAATAATAATAATAATAATAATAATAATAATAATAATAATAGTAGTAGTAGTAGTAGTAGTAGTAGCCTAGTCTTTTTTTTAAACCTTCCGTTACCACGTGACCTGCAAGTCCGCTTGTCTATAACTAACCCTGAGGAGAAATTTGATTTATTTCATTAACATTCTGTCCAACTACGTGTCGTAAAAAACACTACAATACCCATGAAGTGGACTACACTCAAATATGTTTATATGTTTAAAACTAGTTAAAGAGTTTATTACATATCATTCTTAGTCAAATAGCGTCATGGATATGTGGGCGTGGTTAAATGACGTTGGTGCATTCATTGTGTACTGTTTGTATGTATTACCGTTTAACGCTTTTCGATTAAACTTGTTTATATTAATTATAAGGTGGATTTCTTACAGCGAAGCTTCTAAAGCAAGAATGGCGCCTATTATCTTTATGAAGACGTTTGCAAAAGCATATCTTCCCGTGATGCATTGCGGCATTGACCCGTTGCAATAAATATGTAATTCTGAAAGCAGTAAACACGAACGATGACAGCATTACAAACAAATAGATGCGTTAAATCTATTTATTACAATAAAGCCCAAATTTAGTGACCCACTAACTACCATCATGCGGTCAATTATCAAGATCTCTGGTTTTAAATAAGGTGCTGGAGACTGAACTTACCGGTTGGTCCGAAGGCAGTAGGTATTTTCAATTGATTGCGACGGTCAGTTTCAGAATCCTCGTTTCTTCTCTCCCCTCTCCCTCTGCCAACCTTGACCAGCCTTTTGTTGTCAGTTATTTAAGACTGAGATATCACATAACTAGACAGTAAGGACATCCAAACCTCCTCCGTACCCAGGCTTTACTCTGAGTTGAACTCGACTTCGTAAACAGTGCTCAGAGTTGCCAGGTGTGTGTAAAACAAGCAGTCCAGTGACTTGTTAGACTAGCTTCATATCAAAATTCAAAATCTTTCTACTGCTTTACATTAGCAAACACAAATGAACTGTAATACTTACGAAGTACAAAATACATATTTACAGCATTTTGCCAAAACATACACTTGATTAAACAATTCTTCACAAAGGTTGTACAGATATTGTCATACATAAAGAATAACATGAAATTAGTAGGTTAAAATTTACTGATGCACAACATAATACATTCATAAAATAAAAGTTTTTCATTCATTTCATTTGCTGCATTGTATTTTTTTTTATTGACATAACAGATAAACATAATGATATAAACAGATAATTCCAGAAGTAATGAAACCCCTTCTAAAAACAATCAATTCTTCCCTTAGCACTGGCTTAATCTAGTTTACCTAAATTGTTTAAACTAGCAGTTATCAAACCCCTGATTAAATAACCTGACATCAAGCCCTGCAACTGTCCATCTATAGGCCAATATCAAATCTCCCCATTATCTCCAAGATCTTAGAAAAGGTTGTAGCACAGCAGCTATGCTCGTAACTACATAGGAATAACATTCATGAAATGTATCAGTCAGGATTTAGGCCTCATCATAGCACAGAGATAGTGCTGGTTAAAGTGGTAAATAACCTACTACTGTCCTCTGATCAGGGTTGCTCATACTATTCTCCTTGATAGACTAGAAAATGTTGTTGTTTGCAATTAAATACATGCTTTAAAGTATAAATTGTTGTCAGAGGAAGTGGCATGCACAGACAGGGCAGGGGTGGAAGAACCAAAAAGGGCACTTAAAAAATAAAATAAATTGAAATACAAATAAAAAAATAATTATTACTTTAATGTGCATAACCAAGTTTTTGTTTTTTTTATTACAGTATTTATACATGTAATTATTTTTTAAATAAATCCTGTTTTTATAGCAGTACTCCTCTGTCTGTTGTGTTTTTAAATATTTTAATGACTTCCTCAAGGTTAATTGGAATGTCACACTTGGTTGAGAGGAGCAGTAGGTCAGAGAGCCTCTCTTCATTACATAGACTTCGAAGTATGGATTTCATAAGTTTTAACTTTGAAAATGACCGTTCAACTTTAGACGTGGAGACAAGTAATGTGTTATATATTTTTAGGAGTTGAGAAAGAGAGGGGAAAACAGTCTCAATCCCATTGTCTTTTAGGCACATGAGCATTTCCTGGACATTGCCTTTGTAGAAGGAGTAGGATGCATGAACATTAAGTTCTGTGAAGACCTGGGAGATGATAATATTACTAAATATTATTTACTTTTATTTTACCAAAACAAAAAACAAAAAAAACCAATGAGAATCAGGAAGGTTAATGTTGAATTCATGTTCAATTTTGTTGATGTTGTAAACTTTATGTTTGTATTATATGGATGAAAGTGCTAGCTATCATGAAATAAAAGAGATTTCATTTCACTTAGATGCATTTCCCCAATAAAACTTAAAAGCATTAAAAAGTGTCATTAAATAAATAACTAATACTCATGTACTTAAATAAGCACATGAGGACGTGCTCAACTGTGGTGCTGTCGTTGGTTTTGGATAAAAACAAATTGAATGTCACTGTCAGAAATGCGGCAGCAATCGAGTTATACTTTTATTATAATTGATTAACTCATAACTCGCATGCTGCCGCATTTGCTAGGTTAACAGTAACATGGTAGTATACATTTAAATTTTCTGTATTACCTGCGGCTCATGAAGTAATTGAAAGGTATTCGAAGTAATTCTAAATTCAAAGTAATTCAAACTCGCGGGTAAAAGACTGCTGCGTAGCACTGTAAAGAAAGCTCAGCCTACCGCTCCATCTCCACCTAATGCTTCCTCCATGGAGGAGCCGTCGATGTTCAGCGGAGAGTGGTCACTCTGTGCTCTCCTGAAGTCAACAACTCATTATCATGCACCTTTGAACTATTCATTACAAGTTTGTTAATAATATTTTATTTTGTATTTATTATTATTGTTAGTGGCAATGGTAGAAACGTATTGTTACTTATTATAATTATTATTATTATTATTACAACCCCAATTCCAAAAAGTTGGGACGCTGTGTAAAATGTAAATAAAAACAGAATGCAATGATTTGCAAATCTCATAAACCCATATGTTATTCACAATAGAACACAGAAAACATAAAAAAAGTTTAAACTGAGGAAATGTACCATTTTAAGAAAAAAAATAAGGTAATTTTGAATTTGATGGCTGCAACATATCTCAAAAAAGTTGGGACGGGGGCAACAAAAGGCTGGAAAAGTAAGTGTTACTAAAAAGAAACAGCTGGAGGAACGGGCCCTCAGGCGGCACTGCATTAAAAACAGGCATGATTCTGTAATGGAAATCACTGTATGGGTTCAGAAACACCTCCAGAACTCATTGTCTGTGAACACAGCTCACCGTGCCATCCACAAATGCTGGTTAAAGCTCTATCATGCAAAGAAGAAACCATATATGAACATGATCCAGAAACGCCACCTTCTTCTCTGGCCAAAGCTCATTTAAAATGGACTGAGGCAAAGCGGAAAACTATTCTCAAGTTCAAGTTCAAGTGGTTTTATTGTCATTTCAACCATATACAGTACAACCATATACTGGTACAGTACACAGTGAAATGAAACAATGTTCCTCCAGGACCATGGTGCTACATAAAACAACATTCAGCATTCTCAGAAAGTACAGATGCTGCTGGGCTTTTTTAGTGATTGAGCTGGTGTTGAGGGACCAGGTGAGGTTCTTCGCCAGGTGGACACAGAGGAATTTGGTGCTCTTGACAATCTCCACGGAGGAGCCATCGATGTTCAGCGGAGAGTGGTCTCTCTGTGCTCTCCTGAAGTCAACAACCATCTCTTTTGTTTTGTCCACAATCAGAGACAGGCTGTTGGCTCTGCACCAGTCTGTTAGCCGCTGCACCTCCTCTCTATATGCTGACTCGACGTTCTTGCTGATGAGACCCACCATGGTCGTGTCATCGGCGAACTTGATGATGTGATTCAAGCTGTGCATTGCTGCTCAGTCATGAGTCCGCAGAGTGAACAGCAGTGGACTGAGCACACAACCCTGGGGAGCACCAGTGCTCAGTGTGGTGGTGCTGGAGATGCTGTTCCCGATCCGGACTGACTCAGGTCTCCCAGTCAGGAAATCCAGGATCCAGTTGCAGAGAGAGGTGTTCAAGGCCAGCAGGTTCAGCTTTCCAATCAGGTGCTGAGGAATTATTGTGTTGAATGCTGAACTGAAGTCTATGAACAGCATTCGAACATAGGTGTCCTTTTTGTCCAGGTGGGTGAGGGTCAGATGTAGGGTGGTGGAGATGGCATCGTCTGTTGAGCGGTTGGGATGATATGCGAATTGCAGGGGATCCAGTGAAGGTGCTAGCAGGGTCTTGATGTGTCTCATGACGAGCCTCTTGAAGCACTTCATGATGATGGGTGTGAGTGCAACGGGACGGTAGTCATTGAGGCAGGACACTGAAGACTTCTTCGGCACGAGGAAAATGGTGATGCCCTTGAAGCAGGTTGGAACGATGGCGCTGCTCAGGGAGATGTTGAAGATGTCAGTGAGAACACCTGCCAGCTGGTCTGCACATCCTCTGAGCACTCTTCCAGGAACGTTGTCTGGTCCAGCAGCTTTCTGTGGGTTGACTCTGCTTAGAGTTTTCCTCACATCAGCCGTGGTTAGACACAGTGCCTGTTCGTTAGGAGGAGGGGTGGTCTTCCTCGCCGTCACATCATTCTGCGCCTCAAACCGAGCATAGAAGTTGTTCAGCGCATCTGGAAGGGAGGCATCACTGTCACAGGCACAGACAAATCGAAATTTTAAATTCTTTTTGGAAACCATGGACGCCACATCCTCTAAACTAAAGAGAAGAGGGACAAGGTTCCACTCAGAACAGGCCTCGCCATGGTCGACCAAAGAAGTTGAGTGCACGTGCTCAGCATCATATCCAGAGGTTGGCTTTGCAGAATAGACGTATGAGTGCTGCCAGCATTGCTGCAGAGGTTGAAGGTGTGGAGGGTCAGCCTGTCAGTGCTCAGACCATACGCCGCACACTACATCAAATTGGTCTGCATGGCTGTAGACCGCAGGGCAGTATTCCAACATGATAACGACCCCAAACACACCTCTAAGACGACCACTGCCTTGCTAAAGAAGCTGAGGGTAAAGGTGATGGACTGGCTAAGCATGTCTCCAGACCTAAACCCTATTGAGCATCTGTGGGGCATCCTCAAACGGAAGGTGGAGGAGCGCAAGGTCTCTAACATCCACCAGCTCTGTGATGTCGTCATGGAGGAATGGAAGAGGACTCCAGTGGCAACCTGTGAAGCTCTGGTGAACTCCATGCCCAACAGGGTTAAGGCAGTGCTGGAAAATAATGGTGGCCACACAAAATATTGACACTTTGGGCCCAATTTGGACATTTTCACTTAGGGGTGTACTCACTTTTGTTGCCAGCGGTTTAGACATTAATGGCTGTGTTGAGTTATTTTGAGGGAACAGCAAATTTACACTGTTATACAAGCTGTACACTCACTACTTTACATTGTAGCAAAGTGTCATTTCGTCAGTGTTGTCCCATGAAAGGATATAATAAAATATTTACAAAAATGTGAGAGGTGTACTCACTTTTGTGAGATACTGTATAATATAATATATAAAGACAATAAAACATTCACCACAAAATCTGTGACAAAGACTCAATAAATAAGATTATCAGATAATTTTATTCAATTTAATCTTTTTACTACAAAGTTTGAAAGATGACAAATAAATAAAGGCGTGATGCATCCAAACCTTTGTACAAAAGAAAGAAAAGGTTGTATCTTCATGCTGTAAATGAAGGTGCAAGTTTGAAAATACATCAATCTCTGCCACGAAAAACATTTACATTGGTGTTAGACAAAACAGTGTAATATGATGATAAATTAATCATCTATGAGTCCCTAATTTCAGTAGTGAGTTGGGCTTTCTCTTCTCTGTACCCTTTTAGAAGCTGGTTAACCAGATTCAGTTCATCCGTACGTTTAACAGGAAACAAGGGGGGGAATGGGTTGCCCTTATACTCAAGAACAGCCATAGCAGCACGGTCCAGGTTTTCCCTGTTTGGAATACGGGCCATCAGTGTATATCCACTGGACTTGTTTTCAAACCTTGGACCAAGTACTTTGAAAAGCTTAGGAATCAGATCTTTCTCCTGGGAAAAAAAAATCAATGTATTAAATCCACCGAAACATATCGTATACTTTTCTTCAAATAACATTTCCGGGCTCTACAGTGCAGCATTTCTCAAACTTATTATAGATAAAGTAAACAATAAACAAATAGTACGTACCGTAAGCCAAAAATCTGCCATTTCCATTGACTTTTTATTAGTATCTCCTTTTTTGGCATAGTCAATCAACTGGCAACACAAAGAAAAAATACAACATTTAAACACAACAACCAAAGACTTCAAATTTTATTATATAACAGTTAGTTCCAGTCCACGATTTAGATTTTTCTGTCAAGCACTGTTCGAAGTGCGCTGATATTTAGTATAACAGCACTGGGACATTTCACTTTTTGTATTATTTGTACCGTTTGTCTGTATAGGGCTGCAATGGTATGAGATTTTCACAGTATGATAACCGCCTCAGAAAATATCACGGTTTCATGGTATATGGTATTACACAATTATTGTTATTATTATTATTACTACTACTACTACTATAATTATCAGTTACAATGACTCTTAAAGGAATGAAAAGAGAAGGTTTTTTGGTTGAACAAACACTATTATAATTGAAACCATTGTTTTTAATAGAAGTATGTGTAAAAAAAAGTCTCCCTTTTGAAAATAAATAAAATACATAAGAAATTATAGGAGGAAAAAAGGAGCAGGAGCTGCTGTGGCTCTGTTTGGAACTATTTTTGTTGGTGAACTAGTGCAAAAACAGACAATACTGAGTCTAAAAAGTCACCTAATATGCATAGCATGTTAAATTAACTACTAAATGAAAAATACCATCAGCAGATGGTCAGCAGATTTCTTCAGCTGCACAACTGTATGGGGCCTTCATTGCCTTATTTTGCACTTCATAATGCGCCACGCATTCTCAATCGGAGACAGGTCAGGGCTGAAGGCAGGCCATGCAAGCACCCGCACTCTCTGCTTAAGCAACCATGCGCTTGTAATCCGGGCAGAATGTGGTTTGGCGTTGTCCTGCTGGAAAATGCAGGGACGTCCCTGGAAAAGACGACGTCTAGATGGCAGCATATGTTGCTCCAAAATGTGTACATATATTTCTGCATTAATGGTGCCCTCACAGATGTGCAAGTTACCCATGCCATGGACACTGACACACCCCCATACCATGACAGACGCTGGCTTTTGGACCTGACACTGATAACAGCTTGGATGGTCATTTTCCTCTTTGGCCCGGAGAACACGACGGACCACAAAACACGATTCCACTGTGCTCCTGTCCATCTCAGATCAGACCGAGCCAGATAAGTTGGCAGTGCTTCTGGACAGTGATGATGTATGGCTTCTGCTTTGCATAGTAAAGCCTTAACTTGCATCTGTGGATGCAGCGGCGAATGGTGTTGACTGACAAAGGTTTACTAAAGTATTCCCGAGCCCATGTCAGGATCTCCATTACAGACTCATGACGGTTTTTAAGACAGTGACGTCTGAGGGATCGGAGATCACGCGCATTCAGAAGTGGTTTTCGGCCTTGCCCTTTACACACCGAGATTTGACCGAATTCCTTGAATCTTTTAATTATATTGTGCACTGTAGAAAGTAAAATGCCCAAAATCCTACCGATTTGTCTTTGGGGAATGTTGTTCTCAAAGTGTTGGATTATTCACTGACGCATCTGTTGGCAGATTGGCGAGCCTCGACCCATCCTTGAAGGACTAAGCCTTTTTTGGAGGCTCCTTATATATTATGATTAGACGACTGCCTCACCTGTTTCACATCACCTTTTTATTTCAACTTGTCACATCACTATTAGTCCTAAATTGCCCCTGTCCCAACTGCATCTGGTGATGTCTGTGGGCTCCAGACATTTTTGATTACGTTAGTTTCTACAATTACTTTTGGTCCATTAAAAAGGGGGGTGGGGCACATATAAAAAGAGTTGTAATTCCTAAATTTGTGTAGATTTATATGTTTGTCTATATAGTGTTCCCCCATCCTGGTCGATTAATACCGTAATTTGTTTAGAGTAATTTATCACACCGTAGAAATTTCAAACCGTAACGCCCCTTTGCTTGACCGGGGCATTAGTCAGTGTTGGGTTATTATCTTGACCGGTCGGACAAGCACTTAGGCTTGATTCGCAAGGTCTTACCTTTTCAGCGTAAAATCTGACCTCGTCGGCACGGGCTCGTGTAGTTTCGATCCTCTCATGTCGGACTAAACCCGTAAGGATGTTCCGAAGCATATTTATTCGGGACTCTGGACCGAGGCCCATTCGCCGAGCCACGCGCCCGTGCGATATCAGCGCTCGAATAGTGAGACGCATTTCGCGAAGGTACTACGAAGGACACCGTAAGACGAAATCTCAAGGAAACACTTCCTAGATTTGGATATATCTCTATATATGTATTTATATGTTGCAAATATCAAACTTATGTATTCGGTATCCCCAGGTAAGTATCAATAAACTTGGGTTTGTCTTTAAAAGCTTTACAGCTACTACCTAATCACATACACGGTTTTTTTTTTTTTTTTTTGCGCCGCGCATGCGCACCACTGTACCGTTTTCTTCGAATTGAGGCGGTTGTCATCGAACCGTTTGGTATATTACCGCCACCTACTGGACTGGAGTTGGGCTACGGCTGTCAAGACGTTAATTTTCCCATTTGTTCGATCTCCATCCTATTTACCTGCCCTGTATTCCTTGAGCGTATAAATCTTGCTGTGCTAATCCATTGTGATCAATCATGTGGTAGACTTTTAGAGCTGCTCAATACCTATTTCTCTCAAACTACATTTCAGTTTCTCTCGCAGTCTTATACTGGATGAAATGTTCAGCTTAGAGTGTTGACTTGCAAGTTAATAAAAACTTGCAAGTTAAAAAAAAAAGCTGAAAAACTGAGACGGGTATTTCCCAGGGGAAAAGTGAGAAATTCCTATGTGTGTAAATTGCAGCAAGGCTAAATTATGGTGTGAGTGGAACAGATCGTTCAGGGTATAGGTTTTTTGATGTAGTAATTATGGGCACCCAAGAGTTAAAGGAAAGGCAACTGTGGGAGAGAAAGGTGTACTTGAGTGATCAAATGTAGGTGAAATGTAGGTATGCTGTCATAGATAGTCTTGTCAGAACCCCTGCTTGAACTTTGTGCACATGTATAAGTACATCCTCTTAAACCACTAAACAAGAGCATACATAATAATCTGCACTCTCTCTCTCTCTCTCTCTGTCTGTCTCTCTGTCTCTGTAGAGCTACATGTTACCGTGCTCCGCTGAATACAGCGCAGCTCATTAAGGTCTTACTGATGAACTCCTTGCATTCAGTTTTATAATGCATTTTGGCAGCATTGTTTACATTTGTTGTCAGGATTCTCTAATTATTATTTGTACACTGATCAGCCACAACAGAAAAACCACCAGCCTAATATTGTGTAGGTCCCCCTTGTCCGCCAAAATGCTCTGACCTGTCGAGGCATGGCCTCCACAAGACCTCTGAAGGTGTGCTGTGGTATCTGGCACCACGTCTTTAGTAGCAGATCCTTTATGTCCTGTAAGCAGCTTTACAGAAATATATCAATTCAGGATATACATTTTAAATTTCTAAGTTTATCCCTAATGAGCAAGCCAGGGGCGACAGTGGCAACAAAAAAACTCCCTGAGACGATATGAAGAAGAAACCTTGAGAAGAACCAGGCTCAAAAGGGAACCCAACCTCATCTGGGTGACAACAAATAGTTTTTACATGAAGTCTATAACTGTTCACTGATGGAGGTTTGAGTGCAAAACTAGCTTTTGAACTGGCAATTGCAGTCCAAAAGCGATCATAGCAATTGTAGTCCTAAGCCATTGTAGTAAAACTGTTTATATCAATTGCAGTCCAAAGCCATCTTCATTGTTTTTAAGTGGTTTAACTTATCTTCATAGTTATGTTAAGTTGCAAGGTGGGGCCTCCATGGATCACACTTGTTTGTCCAGCACATGCCACATGTGCTTGATCGGATTGAGGTCTGGGGAATTTGGAGGCCAAGTCAACACCTTGTTCCTCAAACCATTCCTGAACAATTTTTGCACTGTGGCAGGGCACATTATCCTGTTTACATTTACATTTATGGCATTTGGCAGACACCCTTATCCAGAGCGACTCACATTTATTTCATTTATACATCTGAGCCCTTGCTCATGGGCCCAATGGTGGCAGCTTGGCAGTGCTGAGTTTGAACTCACGACCTTCCGATCAATGAGCCTTGGGTGCCCATGACCCTGTTGCTGCTTCACCAGTTGTCCTTCCTTGGACCAGTTTGGTAGGTACTAACCAACACCCCCCCCCCGGGAACACCCCACACCCACCTGCCGTTTTGGAGATGCTCTGACCCAGTCGTTTAGCCATCACAATTTGGCCCTTGTCAAAGTCGCTCAGATCCTTATGCTTTCCCATTTTTCCTGCTTCCAACACATCAACTTTGAAAACTGACTGTTCAGTTGCTGACTAATATATCCCACCCTTTGACAGGTGCCACTGTAACAAGATAATCAATGTTATTCACTTCACCTGTCAGTGGTTTTAATGTTACGGCTGATCGGTGTATATTTATAATAATATTTAAATGAGGTATAAATAAAATAGGCATTTTCTTACCTTTAAACTTGTATATGCATGATGAAGCATACAGTTTAAAGTTTTGAGTGGAGTGTCCTGCTCCGCTTCGCTCAAATGCTCTGCTGCACTATCACTTTTCAGCTTTTTACTTACCGATATTTAAAAAAAAAGAGCCTGGCCAGGACCTGGATGGGAGACCTCCTGGGGAAAACTAAGGTTGCTGCTGGAAGTGGTATTAGGGAGGCCAGTAGGTGGTACTCTCTCTGTGGTCTGTGTGGGTCCTAATGCCCCAGTATAGTGACGGGGACACTATACTGTAAAAAGAGCACCGTCTTTCGGATGAGACGTTAAACCGAGGTCCTGACTCTCTGCGGTCATTAAAAATCCCACCACACTTCTCGTAAAGAGTGGAATAAAGAGTGTATAACCCCAGTGTCCTGGCGAAATTCCCCCATTTGGCCCTTATCTCTCATGGCCCCCTAATAATCTCAATCCCTGAATTGGCTACATCACCCTCCTCTCCTCTCCACCAATAGCTGGTGTGTGGTGGGCGTTCTGGCGCACTATGGCTGCCGTCACATCATCCAGGTGGATGCAACACACTGGTGGTGGTTGAGGAGATTCCCCCCTCCCCCCAATACTATGTAAAGCGCATTGAGTGTCTAGAAAAGCGCTATATAAATGTAACAAATTATTATTATTATTATTATTTTATATGGTCTATTGGTGAAGTAGCATTAATCACTGTTGGTGGGGGGGATAAATTTTGTTTGGTTCGCACCCTGGTAATGTACCATATAATGATGTTAAATAATTTATAGCAGTACTTGTTTCTTTAGATTACAGAACATTACAATTATACCTTGTGATACCACATGTTTATTTTGCTTCATATTTTTATATATTTTACCTGTGCTCTGAACCGTAATTCCTTCGAATCATCCCTCCTGCACCCCCCCCCCCCCCCAACAATTTTTAGTAACGATATATGACTTTTATTTTATATTGGGTATCCCTGGAGGGACATAATAAAGAACACCCAACTAAGGCAGTATTTACAAAATGTTGGGAACACGGAAGAGGAAATATAAAAAGTATAGGATGGGTAGCGGAAGAAATTGTGAAATCTATAGGCTTAAACAAGATAAAATATAGTCAAACAGTCCCAATGTCTGCAATCCCACCTTGGAGTTTTGTAATGCCTATAGTAGACCTTAAATTAGTAGAAAAAGTAAAGGAACAGAATAATTACCCAATAAAAGTACGAGTTCATCAATATATTGACCAGACATACTATGATGTGACACAAATTTATACGGATGGTTCAAAGGATCCAGAACCTAATAAAACAGGAATAGCAGGATTTGTACCACAACATGAAATAGGTATTAAGAAAAGAACTCCAGATTTTTTTTTATCTGTATTTACAGCTGAGCTGATAGATATTGTTATGGCCCTCCAGTGGGTAGAGGAAAAAAAGGATAAAGAAAGCAGTAATATGCTCAGATTCATTGGCAGCATTAAAGAGCATTCAGTATGGCGAATCAAAGTGTAGACAAGATCTTATTCTTGAAATAATGCAGGGCATGTTCAGATTTAAAAATCAGGGCACTGCTGTTTCACTTATCTGGATCCCAGCTCATGTTGGAGTAGAAGGAAACGAGGTAGCGGATAAGGATGCTAAGAATGCACTGAAGTTGAATAATATAGGAATTGACATAAAAATCAGTAAAAACAGAAGCAAAGACAATTATTAGAAAAGCTCTAATAGAATCATGGCAAAACCAGTGGGATAAGGAGGAGAGAGGCCGACATCTGTATATAATTCAAAGGGAAGTAGGAATACGAAATAATGATACTGGATTTAGAAGAAGAGAAGAAGCAACAATAACAAGACTCAGAATAGGCCATACAGCATTGAATGGAAATCTGCATTAAAAAAAACAACAAAACAAACAAACATCCTAATGGATTATGTAGGCAGTGTGGAATGAATGGAAACGTTGAACATGTTTTATTGCAGTGTACAGCATGCAACAGAGAACGACAAATACTGTAAACAAAAGTACAGGAAGAAAATGAAAATAATATGACTTTAGAACATCTACTGAGTAAACAGCAAGGGGAAAACATATTAGAATAGCTTTGATAAGATATCTAAAAAGAAATATTTAATAGTATTTAATTTCATCATTATTATTATAATTGTTTTCCCCTAAGCGTTGACGCTCCAGTTCAGTAGGTGGTGGTAATGCACCAAAAGCTGGTTTGCCAACCACCAATAAACAGTACAAGAAGAAGAAGAAGACTTTTATTTAAGAAAAAAGCCAATGATTTTCACCAGGAAGTAAACGAGTTAACTTGCCCACTGTTTCTGATGTAGCCTAGCTTTTAACTTTACTTAAAATTTAGTTAGATTTACTTAAAGTTTACCTAAACATGAATCTTGCATGTGGCCGATATTATAAGCTGAACCCATTAGCGGCGATGGCGAAGCGATCCAGCGAGATTAACGGAGCTCGCATGTGATTGTGACGTTTGCTTATGTTCACTAACATTCAGTTAATTATGTCACGTGGCAACATGTTTTTATTCAAACTAATGAATTTTGGGACTCTGCACAGCGTCGCATTCGTTATACGTTTATTTTTGGTTGGCTTTGGGATTTATCTAGACAAAACCATGGTGGTCAAATACACTGACATCGACTTTCACGTCTTTACAGACGCATCCAGACTTGTAACGCAGGTGAGTTCCTCTCCAGGAGATATGACCGCTGAGATGTAGTGATGAAACCAGGCACTTAAAACCCCCATATCGTTATATTTTCGAGCGTATTGCGTCGTTCCTTAGTGAGGATGTTACGGTTTGAAACTTTCATGGTGTGATAACCTAGTCTGAAAATATACTGCGGTCAAGCAAGCATCCACTTCCAAAAACGCGGTCAAGCTAGCCCCGGCGGTGATTTGTGGTGCGCATTTATACTAGTCATTACGCTAATAGCGTGTGCGAACAGATTTCAAAATAAAACCAATAATTCCGTGAATGTGATTTTACATTGATTCAGTCACTCAGTCTCAGTCAATATAAGAACACACCAAACCAAATGAATTTATTTATAAAAAAAAAAGGATTAAATAAATAAAACCTGCAAACTAAAATCATTATGCGCTCTGTGTTATTTTGTAACTAAAGATATTTATTAAAAATAAACCCTCTATATATACCACCTCACAGTGTCCCTTACTCAATATCAAGGCATACTGATGTCTCGTTTCAAAATTAAAGTCCTGTGAAATGTCATTCGCTCAGTGTTATAAAATAAAAATATCATGGTTTCACGCTTTCATGGAATTAATAACCAATAGATACCCTCATAGAATTTCTAATGGTTGTAATGGGGATTGTACTGGTTTTAATGGAAACTGTAATGGTCCCTGTGGGTCTTTACTAGTAATTTGCTGCCTTCTAGTGGTGGCATGTTATGTCTAGTGGATACCATTAAGGACCGATAATGGTAATGGTCTTAATGGTTAGCTAATGGTTTGTAATGGTATTTGTAGTGGAAACCATTAGAATTTCAGTGATGGTTTCTATTATTTTGTTTTATTTTATTTCATCCCCAGAAGGGAGACTGCTTAAATCAATCAGCAAACTGAACTGCTGAATCATTTTTAAAAGGTGAATATTATCCACCATTAAAAGTAATTCATGCCACTGCATTGTATTTTACTGCGTGGGTCCGTGTATATGAATTATGATGAACTAGGTGTACTGCTTTTCATCAGTGGCATACAGAAAATGTTCCACAGTGAAAAACAAAATCAGTAGGGGATTGCATTTTATGAGTTAAATGGTGACTTTGTTCAGAAGTGAATGTAATAATTCCCCATGTGCATCGCATTTCACCTTGCTGTGCACATGGGACTAGTGCCACTTCGTAATCCAATTACTGTCCAGTCACTGCCCTCAGATGTACTCGGGGAAGTGCGTATAATCTGAGAATGGAAGAAGGACCCAGATGTGTCATTTTCCAGGAGGTTCTCCATATAAAGGAACATCATATAAAGGAATTTCCTTTATAGAAATTTCAATTTTTTATTTCTTATAGACCTTTAATCATGAAGCTTGTCAGAATTACTGAAACATGATAAAAGTGTTCATATGACTTTGTGGATCTGGTGTACTTGTTTGCAATCAAAGAGTAAAATGTATGTGCCTCTTCTGCAAGTGCTGGTGTACAGTGCACACCTCTACCCCCACCAACAAGCGATCACAAGCAACTCAAGTTGTGTATTGTGAGTGGATCAGCAATTCGGAGATTTTGATTTTGAAGGAATTTGAAAGTCGTGTGTTAAACACTCGGTTCTCCAACTCACAGCTGATTTGACACCCCCAGCTAGTTAATATACATTAAGAAAACCTCAAACTTTATCATTAATGTACATCTCGCTAATAGATTTCTCAGTACAAGGAAATTATTTCAAGCTGCTAATGTCTCCATACTTGTTCCATGCTAATTTTAAAATGGTTTCATCACTTACACCTTAAATAAAGTTTCTGAGCACAAGTACAAATGTTTTTCCTCTGCATTTATGCTCTACTGATGTTTCAGAAATGAAATGATTTGAAACAGTGTTTTGATTATAACCTTCTTGCTTTCATAGGGTGAGTCTCCATACAACAGGTCCACATACCGGTATACACCACTCCTGGCGTGGATGTTGTCACCTAGCATCTACTTGACCTCTCACTTTGGGAAGATGCTGTTTGTGATTTGTGATGTACTCTCCGGTGCCCTCTTATACCACATATTGACTCTTCGCGGTCTATCCAGTGATGCAGCCTGTCATTTCTCAGCTCTCTGGCTTCTTAATCCTTTACCAATTGGTGTATCAACACGTGGGAATGCTGAAGCACTGCTGGCTATTTTGGTTCTGTCCACTCTCCTGTGTTTACAACTGAAGAGACAGTTTACAGCAGCTTTTCTCTATGGTCTCTCTGTCCATATGAAAATCTATACAGTAATATATGCCCTTCCCATCGCCCTCTTTATATCAAATCACAAGGAATTGAAGAACCATTACAGAGGTGTTTTTAGGATCATCCCAAGCCTTGTCAGTAAGGATCTGGCTCTATTTGCTGCTGTTGCAGGAGCTGTGTTTTTTGGACTGACTTTGACTTTTTATCGCATGTAAGTTCAAATAAGGTGAGGGGGGGGGGGGACAATAGAGCCAACTGGAGCAGCTTGGCAGTGCTGGGAATTAAACTCATTTTGCTCAGGAGCCAATTAATAGTTTGATTAAAAAGATAAGATTACAGAATTTCTAGTGTGAAAATTTGTACATTTTCCATTCTTTAAGTGGCAACCCCCAAAGTTGGAATAGAATATCTGTCATCATACAAGTACATTGTAATTAGTTTTACATCTCCCATTGTTTCATGAATAGAGAATACAGTATATACATAATACAAAGGAAATGTACAATATACAGTCCTGTATGTGCAAGTTCTAAAAGGCAGCATTAGTCAATAGTACAAATAATACAGTAGTGACTTTACAGTCAGTAGTACAATATTACAACGGAACAGTAGAACAACAGCATTAAAACTGTTTTTACATGTCAGGATAACGTCAGGAGCATTTTACCAGTGGCAGAAACAAGTGTTCATGTAACCTCCATGTCTGCATCATCCATGTAGTTCATTGGTGTGATTGGGCAGTTATAGAGGATGCAGTTCTAGTGGGTCAGTCCAATTCATTATGATGGTAGCTCTGGCAGCTCTGTTTTTCAGCCTGAAAGTGCCTGAGTAGATGGTCCTGTACCCACCTGCTGGATGGTAAGGGTGAGTGGGATCCATGCAGGTGTTTGTTGGTTGAAGATAGGAAGTTGGGTCCTGATGACTTTCTAAGCACAACTGATAGCCTGCTTTTGTGGATGTGCAACTGGAATACCATGCCAGAATAAAATACATTATGCTTTCTGTGGTGCAGTAGTAGGAGGTCACCAGTGGCTGTTGGGGCCACTTGGCTATCTCGAACCTTCTCAGAAAGTACTGCCTCTGCTGGTATTGACTGCCCATGAGAGTTCCTCTGAGGTGTGGACCCAGGAAACAAAAGTTGATCTCTCGCTGGTCTCCAGTGATGACAACTAAAGCATAGTCATTACATCTAGACTACCTGAAGTCAGTGATGAGCTCCTTGGTCTTGCTGGTGTTAAAAATCAGTTGTTCTCTGAGCACTGTCTCGCAATGCTCTGGAACTCCTCTCTGTAAGCTGATTTTTCATTGCCAGAAACAAGTTCAATTACCATTGCATGGTGTGCAGAGACAAATGAAAGGTGTAACATTAGTGAAAACTTATGCCACCCATTTAGCAAAGTACTATGCCATCAGGGCCTCTATCCCTGATTGTCCCTCTGGAGGCACAGGCATAGCTGATGTAATAATACATCATCAATAATATAATCAGCATTGACTAGATACACTAAATGGCCAAAAGTATGTGGACACCTCCACACTCATCACTCCCATATGTATGTACCCATATCGCATTCCAAATCCATGGGCATTAATGTGGACTTGGACCCCTCTTTGTTGCTATAACAGCCTCCATTCTTCTGAGAAGGTTTTTCACTAGATTTTGGAAAGTAGCTATGGGGATTTGTCCATTCAGCCATAAGAGCATTCGTGAGGTTGGGCATATTGAGTGAGAAGGCCTGGCACTCAGTCAGTGTTCCAATTAGGGGTGTGCAAAAAGTTCACAATGTGCATCCTGGGAATGTGTGGTTCACATTGTGGGCCTCTATTCTATTAATTATACATTGAATGCGATTGTACTGTTTGAACACCATAGGTCCTAATCTGCGCAACCAATAAAACGTATAGAGAGCACGCTGGGCCCGATAGTTCCAGATCGCAATGATCGATGCGCATTATGAGCTATATGATTACACAACCATGCTATAACAGTTAAAAAGAGCTCTCCAGTAACTTTCAAACAACACCAGCCCCGCGACGCTGTGATCAACAGTGCCCGAGAACAAGGCCGGGGAATTCAGCCATTTTAGCTGACTTTGAAGCACTGTTTCCGGTTATAATGTTGCCTCAGGTGCTACGGAGCTCATTATGCCCCCATCATTTTCCCTAGGTCAGAGACTTTGTTTATTCAATCAAATTATTGGGAGAATTTATTGAATTTATTTATTTATTTATTTATTTATTTATTTTTAGGATATGGTGAACCTGTAGTACATTTTGTTTACAGTATTAAAACCTCTGTTCATAGCAAATTTTGATTTATTTAGTTTTTGTACAGACAAAAATTTTCTGAGAATAGTATTGAATCATGAATCATGAAGCCAGTATGGTGTATTGAATCAAATCATGATACAGGAGTGTATAGTTACACCCCTAGTCCCAATTCAACCCAAAGGTGTGCAGTGGGGTTGAGGTCAGGACTCTGTGGAGGCCGCTTGAGTTCTTCCACACCAACCTCAGGAAGCCATGTCTTTATGAACCTCGTTTTGTGCACAGGGGCATTGTCATGTTGGAATGGATTTGGGCTCCTTAGTTACAGTGAAGAGAAATCTTCTTGATACAGCATACAAAGACATTCTAGACAATTGTGTGCATCCAACTTTATGGTAACAGTTTGGGCAAGACCCAGATATGGGTGTGATGGTCCACATACTTTTGGCCAGATAGTGTACCTTGCCACATGAGCCGGGTGTCTGTATACTTGAAGTGATCTTCAGTCTGATGTCTGTGGATGGCTTTGGCTTTCTTTTTAGACTGGATCTGGCAACACTATATGCTTCTGATTTGGAAGTGCTTTTATGTGTCAGTTGATAGTAATGTCAGTGCAGTGCAGCTCTACAGCACAAAAGGATGTAAATTCCTCTAAGTTAATTTTTGCCTCATGTCTTGCCTGTCATGCAATCCTGTGTCCTGAGTGGGCTAAACTTATTGATCTTTGCTCAAAGGTAAGCCTGTTAAATGTCTGGTGAAATCTGATTGGACGAAGGTTGGCTTGTTTTTCCAATTATCATGTTGACCTTAAACTTGCACTTATAGACTCGCACAAAGTTGGAGAAAAAAATGTCTGTTCCATTAATATTTAGCAACAATTAGTTGATAGTAATAGTAATAGTAATATTACCCCCTAGTATTCAGATTTATGTGATTCTTGCAGTCTGTCCTCAGATGTTTATAATGAACATTTCCACCGGTATTTTTGTACAATTTTTTTTCAGACAATGTACAGTCCCCTCTGAAAGTAGTGGAACAGCAAGGCCAATTCTATTGTTTTTGTTATACGTTGAAGACATTGAATTTGGGTTTGAGATCAAAAGATGAATATGAGATGATAGATCAGAATTTCAGCTTTCATTTCCTTATATTTACATCTATGTGTTAAACAACTTAGAACATGACAGCTTTTGTTTGAACCCACTCATTTTTTCAAGTGACCAAAAATATTGGAACATCTCACTGATAGGTGTTTCTTGCTGCCCAGGTGTGCCCTGTTATATTGATTGTTTAAAGAATTAATAGCCCTGAATGTCTACTCTTGGTTTGAGCCCTAAGTTTGGATCTGTTAATGATGAAGCAAGACAATGACCCAAAACACACTGCCAACTCAACAAAGGACTTCATTGGGGGGAAAAAGTGGAAGGTTTTAGACTGGCCAATTTGATCACCAGACCTTAATCCAGTTGAGCATGCATTTCTCCTCCTGAAGAGGAGACTGAAGGGACAAACCCCCCCCCAAAACAAACAGCAACTGAAATAAGCTGCAGTAAAAACCTGGAAAAGCCACACAAAAGAAAAATGCAGCAGTTTGGTGATGTCAGTGGTTCACCGGTTTGATGCAGTTATTGCAACCAAATATTAAGTGTTATTTAATTTACTTTAGTTAATATTTAATAAAGACTCTGTTCTTATACTTTTGCTAAACCTAAACCTAAAAACCTAAAAATTGGGTGCCATATTTCAAGTTATTTAACACATCTAGATGCAAATATCAGGAAATGAAAGCTGAAATTCTGATCTATCGTCTCATATTCATCTTTTGATCTCAAAAAATGTATACATTGAAAACACATAAAACAATAGAATTGGCCTTGCTGTTCCAATAGTTTAGGAGGGGACTGTAGATCATTTGTTCTTTGTTAAAAACTGAGCATTAAAATTCTGTAAATTCTCTTTACATGTTTTAGGTATGGCTGGGATTTCCTCCAAGAAACCTACTTCTACCACTTAACAAGGCGGGACATTCGTCATAATTTCTCTCCATACTTCTACATGTTTTACTTAACAGTGGAGAGTGAATGGAGCTTTGTTCTGGGTCTAGTGACCTTTCTTCCCCAGGTTATACTGTTGCTCCTTACCTCTCTAGCCTTCTATGACGACTTGCCTCTCTGTTGCTTCCTCAACACAGCCCTGTTTGTCAGCTTCAACAAAGTCTGTACCTCGCAGGTAACACATGATAATCTATAATTCACAGCATAATGTTCTATCCTCTTTTATTCTTTACTGTCCTGAAACAATTGGTGACTATACAGTGGTGTTTTTGAATTTTCTATATATCTGCATAAATATGATCTAAAATAACATCAGATTTTCAAACAAGTCCTAAAAATAAATAAGGAGAACCCAATTAAATAAATGAGACAAAAATATTATACTTGGTCATTTATTTATTGCGAAAAATGATCCAATATTACATATCTGTTCATGGCAAAAGTATGTGAACCTTTGCTTTCAGTATCTGGTGTGACCCCCTTGTGCAGAAATAACTGCATCTAAACATTTCCGGTAACTGTTGATCAGTCCTGCACATTGGCTTGGAGGAATTTTAGCCCATTCCTCAGTACAGAACAGCTTCAACTCTGGGATGTTTGTGGGTTTCCTCACATGAACTGCTTGCTTTGGGTCCTTCCACAACATATCTATTGGATTAAGATCAGGACTTTGACCTGGCCATTCCAAAACATTAACTTTATTCTTCTTTAACATTCTTTGGTAGAACGACTTGTGTGCTTAGGGTTGTTGTCTTTCTGCATGACCCACTTTCTCTTGAGATTCAGTTCTTGGACAGATGTCCTGACATTTACTTTTAGAATTTGCTGATATAATTCAGAATTCATTGTTCCATCAATGATGGCAAGCCGTCCAGGCCCAAACCGTGATACTACCACCACCATGTTTCACAGATGGGATAAGGTTCTTATGCTGGAATGCAGCATTTTACTTTCTCCAAACATAACGCTTCTCATTTAAACCAAAAAGTTCTGGAGAGCGGTACATGAATGAGTGTCTGCAGGCAACAGTGAAGCATGGTGGAGGTTCCTTGCAAGTTTGGGGCTGCAGTTCTGCAAATGGAGTTGGGGATTTGGTCAGAATTAATGGTCTCCTCAATGGTGAAAAGTACAGGCAGATACTTATCCATCATGCAATACCATCAGGGAGGCATCTGATTGGCCCCAAATTTATTCTGCAGCATGACAACGACCCCAAGCGTACAGCAAAAGTCATTAAGAACCATCTTCAGCGTAAAGAAGAACAAGGAGTCCTGGAAGTGATGGTATGGCCCCCACAGAGCCCTGATCTCAACATCATCGAGTCTGTCTGGGATTACATGAAGAGAAAGAAGCAACGGAGGCTGCCTAAATCCACAGAACTGTGGTTAGTTATCCAAGATGTTTTGGCCAACCTACCTGCCAAGTTCCTTGAAAAACTGTGTGCAAGTGTACTTAGAAGCTGTTTTGAAGGCAAAGGGTGGTCACACCAAATACTGATTTGATGTAGCTTTTTCTTCTGTTCACTCACTTTGCATTTTGTTAATTGATCAATATAAACTATTAACATATATATATATATATATATATATATCAAATATTACAACCCCAATTCCAAAAAAGTTGGGACGCTGTGTAAAAATGTAATTAAAAACGGAATGCAAAGATTTGCAAATCTCATAAGCCCATATTTTATTCACAATAGAACATAGAAAACATATCAAAAGTTTAAACTGAGGAAATGTACCACTTTAAGAAATAAATAAGGTAACTTTGAATTTGATGGCCGCAACACGTCTCAAAAAAGTTGGGACGGGGGCAACAAAAGGCTGGAAAAGTAAGTGTTACTAAAAAGAAACAGCTGGAGGTACATTTTGCAACTGATTAGGTTAATTGGCAACAGGTCAGTAACATGATTGGGTATAAAAAGAGTATCTTAGAGAGGAAGAGTCTCTCAGAAGTAAAGATGGGCAGAGGTTCACCAATCTGCAAAAAACTGCGTCTACAAATTGTGGAACAATTTCAGAAGAATGCTCCTCAACGTAAAATTGCAAAGACTATGAATCTTTCATCTACAGTACATAATATTATGAAAAGATTCCGAGAATCTGGAGAAATCTCTGTGCGCAAGGGACAAGGGTGAAAATCAATATTGCATGCCCGTGATCTTCGGGCCCTCAGACGGCACTGCATTAATAACAGGCAAGATTCTGTAATGGAAATCACTGCATGGCCTCAGTAACACCTCCAGAACTCATTGTCTGTGAACACAGTTCGCCGTGCCATCTACAAATGCAGGTTAAAGCTCTATCATGCAAAGAAGAAGCCATATGTGAACATCATCCAGAAACGCCGCCATCTTCTCTGGGCCAAAGCTCATTTAAAATGGACTGAGGCAAAGTGGAAAACGGTTCTGTGGTCAGATGAATCGAAATTTGAAGTTCTTTTTGGAAACCATGGACTTCTAAATTAAAGAGGAGAGGGACCATCTGGCTTTTTATCAGCACTCAGTTCAAAAGCCTAGACCTCTGACGGTATGGGGGTGCATTAGTGCCTATGGAATGGGCAGCTTACACATCTGGAAAGCCACCATCAATGCTGAAAGGTGTATATACCGGTTTTAGAGCAACATATGCTTCCTTCCAGATTCCATCCCATCTTTACTTCTGAGAGACTCTGGCTCTCTAAAATACTCTTTTTATACCCAGTCATGTTACTGACCTGTTGCCAGTTAACCTAATTAGTTGCAAAATGTTCCTCCAGCTGTTTCTTTTTAGTAACACTTACTTTTCCAGCCTTTTGTTGCCCCCATCCCAACTTTTTTGTTGTGGCCATCAAATTCAAAATTACCTTATTATTTCCTTAAAATGGTACATTTCCTCAGTTTGAACATTTTATATGTTTTCTATGTTCTATTGCGAATAACATATGGGTTTATGAGATTTGCAAATCATTGCATTCTGTTTTTATTTACATTTTACACAGCGTCCCAACTTTTTTGGAATTGGTGTGTGTGTGTGTGTGTGTGTGTGTTTGTGTGTGTGTGTGTGTGTGTGTGTGTGTGTGTGTGTGTGTGTGTGTGTGTGTGTTTGTGTGTGTGTGTATGTATAAGTAAGGCACATGCCAAGAAATGCTATAGAGCAAAGATGCCAAAAATTTCAAAATAATGGAATTAATTGTTTCTACAAAACAAAACATAAAGAGCAGTAAACAAAGTCAATATTTGATGTGACAAAAAAATAAAACTACTAGTCTCCAGTACAATTTGTGCAGTTTTATAAGGAAATTAGCTGGTAAGTTTTATTGAGCATCTTGCAGAACCAGCCACAGTTCTTCTGGAAACTCTGACTGTCGCACTTGCTTCTTATTTTTGCAGCAAAACCCAGCAGCCTTCATTGTGTTTTTGTCTGAAAAGTGTCTCTTATGTAACATGCTGCTTTCTTTAATGACATACAAACATTTTTCTGTAGCATTTCATTTTGTGCTAGAAAACTAATGTTTGGAAATGTTTTTTTGTACTGACTTGATAATGTAGAAGTCATAAAATAAAAAAAATCTGTAACAAAGTTTGTACTAAAAAAAAAAAATAGGGTGCCTAAAACTTTTGCACAGTACTGTGTGCCTATTTTTATTTATTCATTCATCTTCAGTAAGCGCATTATTCTGGTCAGTGTTGTGTTGGATCTGGAGCCTTTTCCAGTAACACTGTATGCAAGACTGAAGAATTCACCCTAGATTAAATTCAGATGAATCTAAATACTAAACCTTTGAAGTAATTAAACATTTAATCTAAATTATAAAGCCATTGGCAAATGATTTTTTAATGTCAAAAACTCTTTGAGATACTAAATATCTGCCATCAAATAAGCATTAACCAATGGTTTATTCAAGATCTGTCTATCCCTAGCTACAAATTAAAACCCACAGAATACATTTTCATTGTAACATTATTCAAGAGAAAACATCAGTGCATCTAATAATCCATGATTTCCACCAATCCCCATATAACAGAGATTTTCTATTGTTATCTCAGCTATGTTTACAGAAGGTTTTCTTTACACTGTTTTGTTGCAGTATTTTCTGTGGTACCTGTGTTTACTGCCTCTGCTCCTGCCACACCTGAGGCTCACAATAAAGCAAGGGATTGGGCTACTGCTGTTGTGGTTCACTGGCCAGGTATGAAATATGTTTATGCTTTACATTAAAAATGATGGAAAATGACACGCAGGTACTTTTCTCAGTTGTGATGAATTCATTCTGACTGCAGATTCTGAATAAATTGTTTACACCATGTGTTAACCAGGGAGGGTTAAGGCTAGTAGCTGTTGTGTGATGTAGAGAGCAGGCTAATGGTGTAAAATAAAAATAAAATAATAAAAAACTTTGAGCCATTGAAAATTTTCAAAGACTTGCATTTTACATGTAATTTGAACCTAATTTATGGCCATGAGCAGTGTTGACTGTCAATGTTAGTGTGACAGTGATAAGTGGCAAGTTAACCATGTTTTCAGTTTTGGTGCTTGTATCTTAAGTATACTGTGTTTCAGCTAATTGTCCTCCAACATACTTTAATAAACATAAGGCAAGAAAAAGCATTTGTGTCCAATATAATTCTGCTCCTAAATATTAGTTAAAGCAGCCATAATTAAGCGTGGAGAGGTGGTAGCATTATCTACCGAGGATCACTGATGAATGCATTTTTCAATCATTTCTCTGGTCTTGCTCTTTAAAGATTTTTGAATATGTGTAACATGAAACTTGTTTCCTCACAGAACCAGTTTGTTGCACCCAGCATGCCTTTTAAATGCACACAAAAGCTTTACACCTTGTTCAATTTGATAGAAATGTCATTTGGATTAGCCTCAATTAGTTTATTCTGATTATCATTTGGATTATTAACAGATTATTTGTCTGCATATAAACATAGCTACTGAGAGAAATAGATAAAAGTTTAATTATTTGTTCTTTAAAAAAGTTTCAGTTTTGTATGTTATACTTCCTTTGCCAAAATAATATCACTGAATGTTATATGCAGTTTGACACCATTCCTTCATGCAGATCTCCATATCTCAGTGTTCCTGCTAATATGTAGACTGTTGGATCATCCCACAGTTTTAGTAGGATTAAGGGCAAGAAACTAGGATTAAAGCCATTTAAAAAGATTGATTTATGCATTTGGTTTTTAAAAAAAAAAAAGATTATATGTTGTTTTTAAATACCCTGATATTTGAACAATTGTAACTTAAGGTCACTCTGACTCTTTAATTGTAATATCTTTAAACTAGAGGCCCTGTCCTCCTAAAACAGATTACTCAGTTCACAATAATAAGAAAAATAAGTCCCCATAGTGCTCATTAATGAAAACACTTTGTGTGCACTTGGAAAAAGACAGTTGTGTTTGTTTTCAAGTGTCTTAAGAATTGTATTTTTTACGTACGCTAAAATGTGGTGAGTTTTACATTTTCTTTCATCATGTTACCTTCACAGGGCTTGTGGTTGGCACCGGCTTACTACTTAGAATTTGAAGGACACAACACATTTGTGTTTATATGGATTGCTGGCCTGCTATTCCTAATAATCAACTCTGTGGTAATGGTCCAGATCATCAACAATTACATACCAAAAACAGTTGTTCAACAAAAAAAGAAAATGAAATAAAGGCTGGAACAAAGATTACTGTGACATGTGAATGCCAGTGTATGGTAACCCATACTCGGAATTTGTCCTATGCATTTAACCCATCCAAGTTAGTGCACACACTTTAGGAGTTGTGACTAGTGAACACACACACTACAAACCGTGAACACACCCGGAGCAGTGGGCAGCCATTTTTGCTGCGGTGCCCGGGGAGCAGTTGAGGGTTAAGGGCCTTGCTCAAGTGCCCAAGAATGGCAGCTTGGCAGTGCTGGGATTTGAACTCATGAGATGAATGAATGAGCAAATAATTGAACATAAGCGTTTTTAATATGTGTTCTTTTTCTTAATTCTGCCTCTATTGTCTGGCAAAATGGCCTTAAACAGAATAAGAAAGTATGTACTTTATTGTAGTCAGCTTCACAGTTTCTTGTTTATCTGTGTTATACGTTTGTAGCACATAGGCTACAAAGGTTAACTTTCCATTTGTTCTCATTTTGTTTTTAATGTTTACTCATATTTTTATTTGTATTTTTTTTTAAATGGTATGGAGTGTAGAGATAACTGTGAAAAGAGGGTGTTTTTTCTTTTTGTAATAAACAAGTGCAGTGTGTAATTTTTCAGGAAACACATACTATTTGGGTAGGTAAAAGGTTTGGCCTAATTAGTGTGGAATAAAAATCTATACAGTCATTGCTCCATAAAATCTGCTCCATAAAACCCTGCCATTCATTTTGGGGAATTTTCTGGGAAGATGAGGAATTATTTATTCTAATGCTAATAAAGAAGGGTATTGACTGGTTTGTGTTCCTGAAGTAGAATTTCATTTTATATTTAATATTTATATTTAAAACGCATGGAGGTGGTACACACACCCATGAGTTTTATGCTGGCAGTGATGATGTTTGTACAAGAGCTGTGGACCTGGTGTTCTGCATGGCCCAACTCTCTGGAGCTGATATGATGGATTATGTGTGTGACTTACAGTCCAGGATGGAGACTGTACACTCCCTCACACGGCAGCAGCAGGTGGCAAGCAGCCACCTAATGCAGGTTTATGACAATTGCTACCAATGGAAGCCTATGTGCCGAGGGGTACCGGGTATGGCTGTTAAAACTGCGATGGCACAAGTGATGATGCCCCAAGCTTCAGAGAAACTGGGAGTGGCCCTGTGTAGTTGGGAACAGGCTCAGAAGTGGTGTACTGGGTCCTGACAGGCTACATAGTATATGTATATCTCATTTTTGATTTTAGTGTAAGCACTTTTCAAGGAAGCCACATACTCTTTTCCCATTTCTCTGTTTTTGTCACTCAGGTCTGGCACCTCTGGTCATAGTATGTACATTGGGAATATATACATTATTTGCCTCATGTCTAACAAAGAAACACAATACAATAAACAGTACTGTTTTCACAATTCCAATTTCCAGAACTGTATTTTGCATCATAAGGTGCATATTCATTAGGGCAAACAAACATGCAAAATGGAAAAAAGGATTCTCCGTAGATCCTGTTAGTAGCTCATATTGCAAGTTCTTGGGAGTTATCAAATATAGATTTGTTTTACACAATGTAACCTTTAGTAATTTAGGTCCAAAATTGTAGTACAATATGACATAGTATGTGTTATGCAAGAATTTGCTGCATACTGTCACATTTGATAAATCAAAGATTAAAAAAAGGAGCGAACAGTTTGAGCATTTCCACTTTGCTGAAACAGTTTCCCAATAATCAGATAACTGTAGATGGTGAGTATTTTTAAAAAGAGATAGTAAAGAGTAAATCCCCCTTTTAAATATTGACTGGAATAATGGGTTATAATTCTGGTATGATAATAAATACAAATGGTTAGTTGTTAAACAATAGGATAGAAATGTTAAAAAATACAACAACAAAAAATAGGGGGAACTGAGTAAAATTGAGATTATGTAGGTAGTTGCTTTAGAGTGATATCGTCTTTACAGTCAAATTAGTTCAATCAAAGTCCCTTTAAAAATACAGTAAAACAGTTAATCATTCAATAAATATTAAAGTTAAGGTCTAGAAATTTCACGTTTGTGTAGCAGTCTTAGGGATCATCAATTAGATTTGGGCCCAAACCAATTAGTAATTCTATAGAAACACAAAAAAATTTTTGGAATATTTGACCTTTGACATTTTAAATCGTTTAAGCCCCTTTAAATAAATATGTAACTAATTGCTTATAACTACATGTTTTTATAAATTCATTCATCTTCAGTAAATGCTTTATCCTGGTCAAGGTTGTGCAAGGCAGTAATACACTCTGGGTGGAGCACCAGTCCATCGCAGGACACACGCACAATCACACCTAGGAGCAATTTAGCATTGCCAATCCACATATTGCCATGTTTCTGTGAGGTGCTACCTGCTACTCTACTATGCCACTTAAATGCTTTTAGCACCATTTAAAATTTTGTTGGAAGTATGTTATGACTACAATAATTAAAAGGGAGCATGCAATAAACAGTAATTAAATCATTTCACTTGACAGCCAACATCAGTGTAATACACTTGAATGACATTTTCCCCACACTACAGTACACATATGTCAAATATCAAGATTCGGAACTATCAACAAATACTAATACATACACAATGTGAGAGTTAGACAAGTATTAGGATATCATTCAATCAAAAGTGCATAAAAAAAACAAAAAAAACAAACACGAAAACACGATCAAAATACAAATTTAACACAAACATTTATGTAATACAAAATAATCCTGCCCCATATCCTGAAATGTAAAGAACCTGTACTCTTGTGTAATTATCATATATATATATATATATATATATATATATATATATATATATATATATATATATATATATATATATATATATATTAATAAGAACCACAAGTGTTTGCTAAAAGTTTAATTAAGCATCTTTGATCTTTGGTTCATTAATGATAACAGAGGTAGCCATCACATGGCAGATTGTCACATTACATTATTGCATAAAGACATATGGATTAGCTTTGGGCTGCCCTAGATTCAGTCTGCAATTTGGCATCATATTCCATTGCCCACCAATCTGTTCATATTCATTTTCATGCCAGGGTGGAGAATCCATAGGCTCACGCTTGATGGAATGAAGCAGTCCTTGTCCTTTGAGCTGACACCCAAGTTTGTAATCCTGATGTATGAAGCTCTTGTGTTCCATAGTCCCAGCACTGTAGCTGTCCATACAGTTAGCACTTTGGCTACTGCTGAGTGGGTGTAGGTGTCCCAGCCTCTGGGGACGGAGATATTCTGGATCTTTATCGAGGACGCACTTAAGAGGTTGTGCAATTGCTCCAAAGGCATTTGGGTACTGGCTACTGTACAGTTGTCCATTACTCCCTGTGCTTTTTTGGCAAGGCATGTACTGTCCATAGTAACAATCTTCTGCTTTCATTTGTAGGCCATCATAAGAGCTGATATTATGCTCTCGGTCTGTCCAAGTCTGGTCATAAAAGTCACGTTCGTTTTCAGCATCAGAGTCTTGCTCTACCTTGATTGGTAACTCAGCTATCAGATGTGCATCATAGACTTGTCTTTGACCCTCATAACAAGCATTTTCATTTTTGTTGCTGTCCACATAATTACCTTCCACCACTTCTTGGGGTGGAAGACTCCCATAGATCTTTGGCATATAAAGCTCTGTCATGCTGTTGTAATACACTGGGGATATTTTGTAGGGCTTCCCATAGTGACCATGCTTGCTTACTCTACCACCAAGCAACAAGTTGACTCCATGACCAGTGCAGAAGCCTCTGGGAGGCCATGTTGTGTCCAAATGAGGGGCTTTCTGGCTACCTAGAGAGTCTTTGCAAATGTTAAGAGGCTCTTCCTTATCATAGTAGTCTTCGTTCTTGAATTTGACATTTTCTTTGGAAAATGGTGCCCAGGATGAACGGTGGAGTAAGGTGGCTACCGGAGTAGAAGAATTCAGAAAGGGTGTGTCTCTGCCTTCATTCATCACTGAGGGCCTTCTTGAGTGCTCTTCTCTGTCACTGCAGGTGGGAAAGTTTTTAAGCATTTTAAAATGGAGATTTGTTTACATTATAAGGCATACTGTTTAGTAAGAACACATCTGTGTATAATAGCAATTTTCCATTTTTTCATGAATTAATCAAAAATCAAAATGAAAATGTGACTCAGTGTAGTCTAAATTATGCAATAACTCATGATAAGACAGTGAGGCATACCTATGATCTATGATCATGTTATTGCCTGTGATTTTGTGCTTGCCCCTTATTATTGTGTTTTTCATCTTCATCTCTGTGATGGAGGACAAGAGTAGAGGCATGGCCACACAGAACAGAGCCAGCTGTGGGTGTAAGGAAGTGCCAGATGCCGTCTTCTTCTGTCCATACAAGAACTTTAGATGCCCCTGGAATTGCATAGTCTTAAAAGACAAAAAAACAAATATTGATACATGTAGGTCAAATGTTCAGAGAACAAGAACAACCTCAGAAACATGTTTATTCAGACCCACCCATATTGTTTTCAGCACATTAGTTAAAGTGGATTCATATTAACTGATTCATACATTCCTCTTAGTCTGTCAAGAACCAGGCATAATCAGCAAATTACACTATAAATGTAATTTATAGTGTAAATTACATTTACACTATATTATTATTATTATTTTTTTATTTATTTTTTTTTTACATGTTTGTGATGGATAATGCATACTGAGGTATCCTGTTAGAGCAAATGATTCTGTTTTCTCTAAGGATTAAAATGACACAACATACAATAAAAGCATATGCTAATGCAATCCTTTGTTGTTTTTAAGAACAATCTATTTATGTAAAACTGAGAGATTAAGTAACTCTTCCACCTTTAGCAACATCAAACACAACTATTTAAATTATAGATTAAAAGCTGACCATCACTTACAAGAAATCCTGAGGTGCTGTCCAGCAGACAGCGCACTCTCGAGATGAAACACCGGTTAAGGAAGGAAGAAAACTCTGGAGGAACACCAGCTGCATTCTGGGAGTGGAATAAACTGCTAACCACAAAATCATCACCTGTGAAACACATTTGAGTAATAAAAGATATTACAAAGGGTCAGCCACGGGTGTATAAATTGTGTAACATATTGCTTTGTGACATACAGTACAGTCCACTCTGAAAGTATTGGAACAGTAAAGCCAATTATTTTGTTTTTGCTATACACTGAAGTCATTTGGGTTTGAGATCAAAAGATGACTATGAGATGATAGATCAGAATTTCAGTTTCATTTGATGTGTGAGGCTGATATTTACATCTAGATGTGTTAAACAACTTAGAACATTGCACCTTTGGTGGCAGACCACCCAATCTTTTGGTGAGCAAAATTATTGGAACAGATACTGTGAACATAAATAAGACTTAATATTTGGTTGCATATCCCTTGCATGCAATAACTGCATCAAACTGGTGACCCACTGCTGCATTCTGTTTTTGTGATGTTTTTCCAGGCTTTTATCACAGCTTATTTCAGTTTGTGAACACAGTTTGTTTGTTTTGGGGGGCTTCAGTCTCCTCTTCAGAAGGTAAAATGCATGCCCAGTTGGGTTAAAGTCTGAACCTAGAAGCCCAAAACCTTCAGCTTTTTCCCCCTGATGAAGTCCTTTGTTGTGTTGGCAGTGTTGTTATTGTGTTGGCAGTGTGGGGCATTGTCTTGCATGATGAAGTTGGTCCCAATAAGATTGGATTAATTTCTCTGTAAATTGCCAGGCATAATGTTTCTGTAGACTTCTGAATTTATTCTGCTGTTACCATCATGAGTTACATCATCAATAAAGATTAGTGAGCCTCTTCCTGAAAAAGCCATGCAAACTCAAGCCATGGCACTACCTTCACCATTCTTGACCGACGAGAGCGTATGTTTTGGATAATGAGCAGATCCTTTCTTTCTCTACACTTTGGCCTTTCCATGTCTTTGGTAGAGGTTAATCTTGGTTCAAGAACTTTTGTGGCTCACCTCTGTATCTCTGTTCCGATTCTGACTGCTGATGAGTGGTTTGCATCTTGTGGTTGGCTTCTATATTTCTGTCTTCTTCAAACAGTGGATTGTGATACCTTCACCCCTGCCATGTGGAGGTTGTTGGCGATGTCACCGACATGTTTTGGGTTTTTCTTCACAGCTCTCACAATGTTTTTGTCATCAACTGCTGTAGTTTTCTTTGGCGTGGTTTCTTTCTTTTTCAGGATATTCAGGGCAAATTGTTTTATTGGCTATGCCCAATGCTTGTGCAATGGCTCTGATCAATTTTCACTCTTTTCTCAGCTTCAAAATGGTTTACTTTCCTCCTATAGACAGCTCTATGGACTTTGTGTTGGCTTATACTTTTTAACCACAAATACAGTCTTCACAGCTGAAACTGAAGGCTAAAACCAAGAGAAGATGTTCAGAGCTATTTATTGTTAAAACAATAAATCTAACAGGGCACACCTGGGTAACAAGAAATACCTGTCAGTCACAAATATTTTTTATCACTTGGAAAATGGGTGGGTTCAAACAAAAGGTGCCATGTTCTAAGTTTTTTAACACATCTAGGTGTAAATAGCAGAAACTGAAAGCTGAAATTCTGATCTATCATCTCATATTCATCTTTTGATCTCAAACCCAAATGTCTGTGTACAGAAAAAAACAAATCTTAACCCTAGGAGGGGACTGTAAATAGATAATAATCACACTATGCATAAAATACAAAATAATATAAATACATTAAAAAATTACTGCAGGTTATTATAGCATACCATTTCCTGTGGCTGAATCCTGATCAGAGGTCACTGAGGGATTCATGGACCAGTGGAGCTGTTGCCTGAACTCCTGCCTATCATCTACGTGAATGTAGTCAAAGAAGTTCTGGTGCATCACATCAGTCTATAAATAGAAAAAGAAAGACAGAAAGATCAAGAAGATGGTAGGAATTAGACTGACAGTAATGGAGAGAGAAAAGACTTGAGAAAGAGGAAGCATTATGATGACAACTGACCCCCAAAAGCACTGGATAATCTCATCTGAATACCCAAAAGACCTTCACTTCCTAAGAACTGCTGCCATGATTATAAACCATGTCTTATATTTCAGGACTCCTAGTCACACTGTACTCATACCCGATATTCTGTATCTTTGTAGCACATTATTTATGTTTCCGGTGACTTTATCCATAATGCAAGCAATGAAATGAAAATATGTCATATAATGACATCATTGCCTGCAGCAGCCTGCCTTGTCTGTAAAAAGTTGTTTGAAATATTTCCTTCAAGATTTTGAATAACACTAACTTTTTTTTTTTAAGCATATTCTTTATATGTACAGTCATTTTCATAAGTATTTGGACAGAGACACAATATTCATAATTTTGCCTCAATTGATTTGAAAGCAATCAATGTGTGATCGAAGTGTAGACTTTCAGCTTTAATTCAAGTGGTTTAAGAAAAATATTGCATTAACCGTTTAGGAATTACAGCCATTTTTTTTTACAGAGTCCCACCATTTTCACAGGCTAAAAAGTAACTGGACAATTGACTAATAAGCATTTTCATGGCCAGGTTTTTCCATTTCCTCATTATTTCATGACAAATTAAGAAGATTAAAGGTCTGGAGTTGATTCCACACATTGAATTTGCATTTAGTAGCTGTTCATTGGAACGCTCAAAATGCGTTCCAAAGAGGTGTCGATACAATTGAAGGAGGCCATCGTTAGGCTGAAAAAAAAGACAGACCTATCAGAGAGATAGCAGAAACTTTACGAGTGGCCGAATAAACAATTTGAAACATTCTTAAAAAGAAGGAATGCACTGGCAGGCTCAGCAACACCAAAAGGCTTGGAAGATCACAGAAGACAACTAAAGTGGATGATTACAGAATTCTTCCCTTGTTGAAGAAAAACCACTTCACAATATCTAGCCAATTCAAGAACACTCTGGAGGAGGTAGGCATATCATTGTCAGAGTCTACAATCAAGAGACACCTTCATGAATGTAAAAAACTACGGTTTACCTCAAGGAAAAAGGGGGGGGGGGAGCCTGCCCAGTTCAGATGCAAGATTAACTTGTACCAGAATGATAGGAAAAGAAGAGTATGGAGAAGGAAAAGAAGAGCTCATGACATCATTATGTCATATTATTATTACAAACATGTGGAGGAAGTGTTATGGTATGGCCATGTATGTCACTGGTGTTTATTGATGATGTGACTGCTGATAGAAGTAGCAGGATGAATTCTGAAGTGTATAGAGTCAAATGCTGCAAAACAGATGGCACTTCACAGTACAGATGGATAATGACCGAAAACATACCGCAAAAGCAACCCAAGAGCTTCTTAAAGCAAAGAAATTAAGTGTTCTTAAATGTCTGATGACCTCAACCCAATTGATCATGCTTTTCACTTACTGAAGACAAAACTGAAGGCAGAAAGACCCACAAACAAGCAGCAACTGAAGGCAGCTGCCGTAAAGGCCTGGCAAAGTATCTCAAGAGAGGAAACTCAGCATTTGGTGATATCCATGGGTTCCAGACTTCAGGCAGTCATTGATTGCAAAGGATTTGCATCCAAGTATTAAAAATAACCCTAATATTTCTGATTGTTAGTTTGTCCAATTACTTTTGAGCCTGTGAAAATGGAGGGACTATGTAAAATGGCTGTAATTTCTAAACATTTAACTTACTTAATTTCAGATCCATTGTGGTGGTGTACAGAGGCAAAATTACGAAAATTGTGTCACTGTCCAAATACATACGGACCTGACTGTATACGTTTCTATATGTATCTGTTTTCCCTCCACCTGATGCAGGTGGCAAAAATAGAACAGACAGAATATATAGGCCACTAATCTACATTGATTAATATTGTTAGGTTTCTTCTGTCTCAGCAAATCTCTACAGTAAACAACATCAAGTTAATACAACCCCTGGCAAAAATTACGGAATCACCACATGTAGAGGATGTTCAACCAGCTTGTTTACAAATAAACAAATAAGAAATATGACAAAAAAACAATTTTATTTAATAGCTCAACATTCTGGCTTTGTGAAACATACCTCAAATAAATTCAATTAAATTATTTTAATTAATGGCATTTTTTTCCCAGATCAAGTAGAGGAAAAAATATGGAATCACCTTGTAATTTGCATTTCTAAAACAAATACTGGCACAGGTCTAAAAATGCAGATTAGTCTACAGTTAAAAGAGAGTGCTTTACAAACATTAACTGAGCTCTTGGACTTGGCTAATTGAAAGGAAACAGCCCCAATGAGAGTTGTCATTTGAAACAATGGAAAGGATTATAAAACTCTTTCAAGAAGGAAATCCAACATGGAGTGTTGCAAGAGAGGTTGGTTGTTCCCAGTCAGCTGTGTCTAAAATTTGGTGCAATATAAACAGAATGGGAAGGTTATAAAAGGAAAACAAACAGGTAGAACAAGGAAGACGGAAAAGCATCAAGATAGAAAACTCAAAGCGATATGCCTTGAAAATAGAAAATGCACAACAAAACAAATGAAAAACAAATGGGTGGAAACAGGAGTCAATGTTTGTGACAGAACTGTAAGAAATTGGCTGAATGAATTGGGATTTACATATAGAAAAATTAAAACCAGCACTAACAAGAAAACAAGGTTACGGTGGGGTAAAGAGAAGTAATCATGGAGTGTGGATGAATCACGAATCTGCATTGGCCAAGGAGATGATGCTGGAAGTTTTGTCTGGTGCCGTTCTAATGAAATATATAAAGAACAGCACCTGAGGACTGCCTGAAGAAGACAATCAAATTTCTCCACTCATTTATGATATGGGGTTGCATGTCAGGTAAAGGACCAGGGGAGATGGCAATCATTATCACAACAGTCAATGCACAGGTGTACACTGAAATTCTGGACACTTTTCTCATTCCATCGATAGAAAATAGGTTGGTGATGATTAAGTCATTTTTCAGGATGATAATGCATCTTTCCATAGAGCAAAGAGTGTTAAAGCTTTTCTTCAGGAAAGGCATATCGAAATTGAAAAGTTATGGTGGAAATTTAAAAAAAATTTGGTCCATGACAAGGCTCCATCCTGCAAAGCTGATCTGTCAAACTCTATTCGAGAAAGTTGGAACCAGCTTGATGGAAAATATTGTTTTTCATGAGTGAAGTCCATGCCTCAAAGAATTCAGGAAATTCAACATTGAGTGATTCCATCATTTTTTCCTCTATGTGATCTGAAAAAAATATACCATTAATTAAAATAATAATTTAATTTGTTTGAAGTATGTTTCACACAGACAAAAGGCTATTAAACAAAAAATGTTTTGTTATATTTGTGATTTGTTTATTTGCTAGTAAAATAAGTTAAACAAACCAAAAAAAATTAAAAATTAAAAAAATAAGTAAAACAATAAAAAGCTGGGTGAACCTCCTCCAAGTGTGGTGATTCCATAATTTTTGCCAGGGGTTTTATCAACACACAGGGCATGATCTGGTGATCTTATGAAAATCACATGCACAATTATAAAAATAATAAAACAAAGGATTCAGGCAGATGTCTGTAATACAGAAAAGGAATATGTGACAGCTATCTGAAACACTTGTTTAGGTTTATTAGGTTTATTATCAGATTATAAGTGAGACTCCTGAGTGAAATGTACAGTATTATAAAATATAAAACTTACTTGATGGAAGCCCAGATAGTCCACTATAGTAGAGGAAGCATAGAAGACCATTCCATCACTGCTCACAACAAGAGCAAAGCCTGTTAGGGACTGAACAAGAGCAAAACAAATAAATATTTTACACCATTTTACAGCTTGTATGTTTAAAATATGGTATTTAAAAGTTATTGTAGGATAATAACTAAGCATGATTCTAGTTAATTTTGTAACTGTGGTTCTGTGAACCCAGGATAACTGCCAGGAGCGGTCAGAATCACCTGGATACCTTCTTGTGTGTGTGCATGCATGCCAAGGCCTTCAACAAGGTTTACTAGTTTGAAACATCAGTGCTATGCTGATTTGTGTTATTATGTGCATAGATGTACAGTATTTAAAGGGATACTACAAATTTAAAGTCATTACAATTGATAAAGTTCTTCACTTTTATCCTGATGAAACATTTCTGTCCTAAAGGGAGTGGTTACGTTCTGGATGACTGGGTGACTTAATGCATGACTGAGTCACTTCTCAGAGACAAGGGCTCACTGAATGGTTTGGTGAATATGAAAATGATATAAGTCTCATGCAAAGACCTTCACAACCACCATAGCTCAACTCCTTAACACCTATAAGAGATTTTGAAGTGATGGGTTAGACGGCCCTGTTCATTACCATTATCAAAACAATGGGCCTCATTTATTACTCTTTTATTAAAGTTGCTTGTAAATGTTTGTATAAGCCAAACCAAACAAAAATTTTGGATGATTTTCTTTGTACTCGCATGCGTATGTTGTGACACCCACAAAACTCCATAAAAGGTCAAGTGCGAATGAACGAACAGTGTAAAGGCTGAAAGAAGGAAAGTGGAAGTTATTTTGACTCACTTCTACGAAAATAAAAATGTATAATAATAATAATAATAATAATAATACACTCACGTAGCACTTTATTAGGAACGCTATACTAATACTGGGTATGGCAATTCCTGCAGGTTTTTCAGGTGCTTTTTCATGCTGCAAATCTCCCGTCCTACCACATCCCAAAGGTGTTCTATTGGATTCAGATCCAGTGACTGGGAAGGCCACTGAAGAACAATGAACTCATTGTCATGTTCATGAAACTAGTTTGAGATGACTTTTGTTTTGTGATATTATCATGCTGGAAGTAGCCATTAGAATATGGGTAAATTGTGGCCATGAAGGGATGCACATTGTCAATAATATTCAAATAGGCTGTGGCATTCAAGCGATGATTGATTGGTATTAACAGGCCCAAAGTGTGCCAAGAAAACATTCCCCACACCATTACACCACCTCCACCAGCCTGGACTGTTGAAACAAGGCAGGTTGGGTCCATGGATTTATGCTGTTGGCACCAAATTCTGACGCTACCATCTGTGTGCCTCAGCAGAAATCGAGATTCATCAGACCAGGCTACGTTTTTCCAGTCTTCAACTGTCCAGTATTAATGAGCCTGTGCCCACTGCAGACTCAGGTTTCTGTTCTTGGCTGATGGAAGTGGAACCCAACGTGGTCTTCTGCTGTTGTAGCCCATCCGCCTCAAGGGCCGATGTGTTGTGCATTCTGAGATGCTTTTCTGCTCACCACAATTGTACAGAGTGGTTATCTGAGTTACTGTAGCCTTTCTGTCAGCTCAAACCAGTCTGGCCATTCTCCTCTGCCATCTCTCATCAACAAGGTGTTTCCGTCCACAGAACTGCTGCTCGCTGGATGTTTTTTTCTTTATTGCAGAATTCTGAGTAAACTCTGCTGGCCCATATCTGCATGGATTTTATACAATGCATTGCTGCCACATGAATGAGTAGGTGTACAGTTGTTCTTAATAAAGTGTTTGGCGAGTGTATATAATAATAATAATAATAATAAGGCAAGCCCCATATAATGTATGCACAGACAGACCTCCATTTAGATGGTGGCATTTCTTTTGTCATAATTGAATGATTAATTTTATTTTGTTTATGGGTTTGTGTTGGGTTGATTTCTTTATTTTTTATATTCCTTAATTAATGCCAATAATACAAAACAACTGGTTTTCACAAAAATTCCAATAGTATTTTTAGTCCCTGTCCTAGTGAACTAGCATGCGCACGTGTTTTTGATAGAAACTCCAAAGCACATCTGTAAGTCTCTCTGTAAGTGCATCTGCTAAATGCTATGAACATAATAAAAATAAGCAATTTATACTTGACAGTATATTCCATATTTAAAAGTCCAGTAATCCAAATGATATGATTTGAAGTCGATCAAGTCAAGATTTACATTAGTTAAGTAGTAAGTTGTGTAAATGTACACACAGTAAGGTGCATGAGTAGAATACGGATTTTTTTCAGAATTTAGGGGATTTTCAAGAATGTCAAATATCTGATGTAAACACTCGCATGAATTATTTATGAGTAAATCCATTCATATTCAGCTTGATAAATGATATTCAATGTGATATTCATATTCAATGTGATCAGTGAAAAATAAGCTGGATGTCTTCTGAATAGCACAGGGGGACTACCACCAGGCTCTTGTCACAGTAAGAGCAGCTTATTTTTTTAGTATGTTGAAACGTCCTTAAAACAAGTATAGTAGATAGTGGAGGAGAAAGTGAAACTTGGCCTCTGAGTATTGTCATCGGTTACCAGCATTTGTTTCTACTGTGAGTTGATTATCGCGTGAGTTGAAGTGTGCTGTGGGCCAAGCCTTGTCACCTCCACTTTAGTATGAGACAGAGCAGGCCAGCAGTGTGCTGAAAGCCAGAAACTGTGAAGACAAAAGTCTAATAACTTTGTCTGTTGTGATCATCTTATTGGGCTGTACGCAGCATGTTATCATTGTGTGCATTTGGAGAATTTAGCTCATTCAGTGTATGCATTGTGTTTCTTTAGTAGCTGCTGGAATAAGCACACAAAGGAACACATTTGACTTAGTATTGTTCTAATGTTGAAATTATACATCAGTCTTAAGTTTACTCAGTTATTCATCTGATAGCCTTTGTTTCAGTAATTTCTGTGAGTGTGAAACTATTAGGAAAGGTACTACAAAAGTGAGGATTTGTAAGTTTGGCCTGAGGGGAAATTAAACCCTGGACTTTAAGAGTTTAGTATGCCATCACTACCTTAGGTTCCACTACAGGAGTTTCTTATTTAAAAAAAAAAAAAAAAGAAAGAAAGAAATGTATTATTTATTTATTTTTACTGGTACATTGTTTTATGATTTAAAAATAACATTCTTCTCTTCAGTTGTTAATAATACCAAAGTTTGAAAGATTTTTCTTCTCTTTCACCAGTTGAGCTGACATCTTCCTTTCTTTTTCACATTGTTGGTGAAACTTCAACAAAGCATCACCAGACTTCACAAGCATTTCATCCAAATTATCCAAGGAAAAGGGTGGGGTGACTCACTGGGATAGTTTTCTTGAGGCTGAGTAATCTTGACTCCCAGAAGGCCCACAACAAGGGGCAAAACTTTACCAAAGCCAACAGAAAGACTGCGCAGGACTAAATATCGCCAGGTCTGTGAGCAGCAAAATTATGTTATTGTAAGGTTTGTTTGAGGGAGAAAAAGCCTTCATTTATACTGGATGCAACACATGACGGGTCAGCCAAACTTTACCATTCATCATGAAGAAGATGAACAGCAGAAGGCATGACAATATGGTCTCTAGAGGTATATAGAACAGACCCATGATTATTGACGCCCTTTTATAATCTCAGAAAGACTGCTTGGAATACTACTAAAACAATGCAAACAATAATTGATAATTATGAAGACCTGATGTAGTCCTCCATCACAACAACTAATGATATTGAAACACATGTTAAATGCAGTTTAGTCTTTCAAAACCACAGCAATTACACTAGCTAAAAAACAGACTCCCATCACTGAGCTCATTCCAAGATATTATCCAACAATTATGACGTCCACATTATTAACTTCTTTGGCTCCTTAAGTTCTGTATAATGTCCATTTGTTGAGAAACCAATCCATCCACCAAAAGTAAAGAAAAATCAACAAGATTTTTGCTGACAAGGCCATGGCGTTTTTCCCAAGTGTCATATATCTATAAAATTAGCCTCCTATTAATCTAGTTATTCTATGTCTCTCTAGGCCTGTAACTATAAACATATATTGTTTATATATGCTGTGAATTGTAGAATAACGAAATTAATATGAAATTAATATGTGGAGGTTATTGAGGTTATCAATAAACGAGTTCAGGAATCTAGGTTATAGGAAGATGGACACTGGAGACACACACCTCCAGGAGCAGCTCACTCTCAGAGGTACAAGGCACAGGTGATGCAGTTTCAACCCTGATGTCATTAATGGACGGAGGGCTGAGGTTCTTCATCAACTGCTTCTCTTGACTGGCTGTAGAGAAAATATATAGAAAAAGAATAATTTAGTAATCATATGCTTATAATTTAATATCTTATGCTGTAGCAATAAATCTAGTATGTCCTGTAAAATTCTGCTTACTCCTAAATACAGTTAGAGGATGCTAAGAAAGAAAGTGGTGTTGATGAGAAAATAGCTCGTTTTAAGCATTTTCTGTTTTTACATGGAGCTTTGAAGAGGCACAGCTCCTGTTGATCAGGTTGAAAAGAGGATGTAATGCGCAAATCTGAAGTTGTTTACCTGCATGCTCAATACTGATAAGTGCACTTAAGTTCCTTAGATACAAGCTCAGATCACTGGTGTCCTCTCAATATTCTTTTTTATAAAAAAAATTTCTGCACAACAAAAGACTTGCTACAATAATGTTAAAATGAAATGTAATTTGTGTTCAATATTACTATGACTGGGTATTTTTAGTCATAATGTCACTTTAATTCCTAAAAGGTACTGTAATCTAATCACTAGCATTCACCACGTTTGGTGTACTGAGCTGCTGAGTATTGTGCACTGTGGTGCTTTGAGCATTCAAATGATCATAGTAGCAAGTTACTTCAGTATGGAACAGAATAATTTTTAAACAAATCATTGGAGGGAGAAGCTAGCTATACAAAAATTCAGTATAATCATGGTTTTACTCTTGCACTTGATGATAAATTTGGTTATATGTCTTTCATTCTGGGCCACCATTTCGATTTCCTTCTGAACCATTAGCTTGTTTCCTTGCTGAGTACAACTAGCCAAAGTTCATCTCATGTCTATGACTGTAACCCAATGTGAGTTCCCTACAAAAGATACCCACTGCATCGCATGTGTCCACTTTCCCATTCCTTGTCTTGTGGCGGAGTGGAAGTAGATTCAAAGATGCTGAGTATAACACTCTATCCCATCGCAGTGTACTGATGTCCATCTTTGGTGACAGAAATTCTAGTATTTGACTATTTACTATTTTTTAACATAGCTATATCATTGAAACAGATACATGGGCTATTATTTGACTGCAGGAAGAGTTTCTAATAACATAAATATGCCATAAATTTCAAACTTTTTTGAATCATTGATCTTTGTCAAGTTTCCCAACCTACTGTAATTTTAGTTCAGGATGGCGAACTGGCCCTGATGGAGCCAGATAAACGATATGATCAATGCCCAAATTTTTAGGACCGGAACATGCACAACTAGCACTTACAAAGCTTTGCCCGAACTGCAGCTTAATACTGATAACAACACATGATGCATTCCTAGCAGGCTATGGAAATACTGCTGGCTATTCATTACATTCCTCTGATGCAGCAAGGAGTGATGCGAACAGCAGTTATGGCTGCAGAGCTTGCTGGGAAATATAGTTTTTCTCAATTGCTTCAATACACTTCACTGAACATTATCCTATTTTCTCAAAACTTAAAACACAATCCCAAAACATCTCAAAGCAACCACTAAACCCAAAATCATTCACTCTTCCAGTTAAACCAAACTTTTAACTGAAAACACACAAGCAAGCAAAAAAAACACATAGACAGAATGTCTACTACACACTATCAGGAGAAAATTCAGAACACTACTCCAAAAACACATTACCACAGTGAACCAGGAATAATTGGCTAATAAGTGTAATTATAGATGTGTTGAACAACATTATACTACAGCCATCAAAATAAAATTATACAGATACCAAATGCTGCAAGTCAAAAGTACAATCAATTGCAGAACAAACATACCCACACAAATCAATGGAAAATCCATCAAAGTATAACATCATCAACTGCCAGAGACAATAACTGGCTCTGGCCTGGAGGTCACATGACCTCACCTACATCACACAAGATGTTTCCATCCCAAGGCAATAGAGGAAATAAGCTATGACTCTGCTCTGATTTTGTGATAGGTGAATAATGATGTTCACCATGACCATATTCACAAGTGATGTTTACTATTCATCTGACAAGAGTCATTGTCTGCCATTGATTTCTGCTCAATTGTGCAAAAACACAGAATGACAAGTACTGTAATTGTATTGGGACTACAGTCATATAGTTTCACATACAGTCATACAGGGTTTATGGGATACATTAAGTACATTCACCTCATAGTAAAAATTTATAGTCCTTAGTGTTCCTCCATGTAGTACACTAAACTATAGTATAACAGTACATTACATTGAATATAAACAGCGACAGTTACAGTATTGTTAGAGTCTCTCTCTCTCGCTACGCTGCGAGCAGAGGCTAGCGGAGTAGCGCACTTCCACATTCCACGCTCTGCGTTACCAAGAAGAGTAGCGCGAGCATTATTATTAAAGACCCGCTGGACTTTTCATGTATAGATCCTCTCTCTGTGTGTATTTCCATGTGCTCGTGTGTTGGTTTGCGTCATGTCTCCGCCTCCTGTGTTTTACCATGTGCTTGTGTTTTGGTTTGCGTCATGTCTCCACCTCCTTTATGTTTATTGGTTCTTTGGTTTGCGTCATGTCTCTGCCCCCGTTCGCTCATTGGTTTTCTGTTCATTGATTGATCATTAGTCTCAGGTGTTTTGAGTTTCAGTTCGTTTGCCCCTAATGTGTCTGTGTATTTAAACCCCGTTCTGTTTCCGCTTCCTTGCGGAGTATTACAGTAGAATAGTGTAGATTTAGAATGAGTATGTGCTGTAAGCCGGCTTCTTTCTTGTGTTCTCTCGCCCCTAGTTCATGGTTCCCAGACCATAGTTCTAGTTTCGTAGTTCGTAATCCTTAGCTCGTTGTTCGTGGTTCCCATACCACAGCCTAGCGTTGTATGTTTGCTCCTTTTTGTTTTCTTTTGTTCATTAATGTGTTTGTCTCCCTTATGACATTACCAACAGTTTGGATTACTGCCTCATTTGTGAAGGACTATCTCATTTTGGATTACTGCTTTTCATTCAATGGATTATGGTTTGTTGTTTTTTTTGTTCCTTTATTTTTGAATGAAAGGTTCCTAATAAACTGAAGTTTCCCCTGCGCATGCATCCTGACTCCCCGTCCAGTTTACATAACAAATATAGTACATAAATGAGAACAGAGTGAAACACTAGTGTTTCAGTTGTGTACAGTAGAGTACTGTACTATAATCTACTGTTCCTGTAAACAGCAGATTACAGTAAATTGTATGTTCTCCTGCCTGAAGGTATGGACTATAAAAGCAATAGTGGAGCTGCTCAGATTTGGTTGGATTCATTGCTCAGCTGTCACTTTGAGTACATGGACAAGGACATGATTAATCACAGTGGCCCAAAATTTAATTTTATAAAGCTTCTGTCCCTGCCTCTTCCTCTTCCTCCTTGCACTCTTTGTTGTCTTCTGTCAATGTTTTGGTCCATTGTAAAACAGACATACATCCTGAAGCTCTGATTTCTGTATGAACCATTTTGCTGCTTAGTGTTTACACTGGGAGAGCTTTAGGAGTGGGATTTGTGTGTAAAGTTCTGATCAAATAGTGCAATTGATCTGTAACATGAGTGAAAAAACATGCATAGTGGTTATAGTTCTGGGAAAGGTATGATGAGCTTATGTGCTCAGGACAGGCTATGGACTATTTCCACACTAGAACTGTGTACTGGTCAGTCCTGCACTTACTTTGTCTCTTACTGTGCCTATGGTCCTGTTTGAGTAATTATTGTACTGTCTGCTGTTTATGTAGTCCTGTGTAGGTCTTATTTAGTTCTGTGAAGTCTCATGTAGCTCTGAGTTGTTTTATGGAGTGCCCTGGTCCTGGAGGAACATTGTTTCATTTCACTGTGTACTGTACCAGCTGTATATGATTGAATGACAATAAAGCCACTTGACTTGACTTGAAAAATAAGTGAGTATTCGGGCAGAGCGACTTTATGTAATCATAATCTTTATCCTCTTCTGAAAATATCTCTGGGGATGAAGCATGTTTGTGCCCTAGAAAAAAGTAGAATATCTCTGGCTAAAATTCTGGCTATGAGCTGTGGCATTCTCTCTTCAAACACAATGATGTTATTTAAGCTAGCATGGATCTGTTTGGCTCAATAAAGTGAATAAACATGAGGTGTGACTGTGTGTTTTGGTATATTTCCAATTATTCTTAGACATATTGATTGTGTGTCTAGTTAGACACACCCTTATCCTCATTAAGTGTTACAAAATGTATAGTTACACTACATTTGAACAATTAAAGAGTGCTATTTATTTTTTGTTGTATAGTAGTGGAGGACCGTTTGGTCAACATTGTTTTATTCTGGTTATTTATCAATTTAATTATCAATTAAATAATCAATCAATGTAATAATCAATTACATTTCATTTATATTCTGCCTTGTTTTGTTTATACTAAATGTTGCTAGCACATAAAGTTGCTTACCCACATCTTTCAAGTAATTAAGCTAGTTATTAAGGGGAAATCAGTTGTTTTATTTTGGTTCAGTCTTTCTATTTGTTACCAAACTATCCAACAATTCGTATTAAAAATTTGTATACTTATTTAAATTCTTGTTGCTTCGACTTGCTAAAGTTAATATAAAACAAGTGGACTATAACAATATTAATGTAAATGTAGGTAGTGTTCAGAAGGTCTTCATCTATTTTTAGTTTATTATTTCAGTTGTTATTCCATTTAATCCATGTGAGAAGAGTCCTGCAGGTTTAGCTATGTGTTGTATTTGAATTTTGCAATGTGAGCAACACTATTAAACAATTATTAAAATTTACATGCCATTTTGCATGCAGATTATTTTCCCTTTGATGTACAGTACTATGCAAAAGTTTTAGGCACCCTATTTCTTTTAGTACAAACTTTGTTATAATTTTTTTTATTTTATGACTTCTACATTATCAAGTCAGTATAAAAAACATTTTAGATTACATTAGTTTTCTAGCACAAAATTAAATGTTACAGAAAAATGTTTGTATGTCATTAAAGAAAGCAGCATATTACGTAAGAGACACTTTTCAGACAAAAAACACAATGAAGGCTGCCGGGTTTTGCTGGAAAAATAAGAAGCAAGTGCGAAAGTCTCCAGAAGAACTGTGGCTGGTTCTGCAAGATGCTCAATAAAATTTACCAGCTAATTTCCTTATAAAACTGCACTAATTGTACCGGAGACTACTATTTTTATTTTTATTTTTATTTTTTTGTCACACCAAATATTGACTTTGTTTCATTTACTACTGTTTACTGCTCTTTACAGTATTTTTTTTTTTTTTTTTTAATGTAGAAACATTTAATTTCATTATTTTGAAGGCATCTTTGCTCTACAGCATTTCTTTGAATGTGCCTAAAACTTTTGCACAGTACTGTATATACACTCTCATGTTTGAGTAGGCCTATGTCTCAGGGCAGCAGAGAAGGTTTACTCGCTGTAAGCCAACTCTTTTGATGACACGTCACTTGCTAAAAACCCCTCCTTCATTCAAAGAGGCTGGGAAGATTAGAGCAGAGAGAGACAGAGACATAGCTAGGCGCTGTTTTTAGAGCCTGGAGTTGGCTGACCAAAGTACTGTTGTCACGCGAACAAGCCTTCTGTCAATCTCCTGGTGTCCCTGACAGACTGTTGGCACCCAGCCCAGCCAAGCCCTTGCGTGCAAGCCTGTAAAACCACATTAGCAGTAAAAAAAAAAAAAAAAAAAAAAAAAAAAATAGTTCACAACAACAGCTGTTAAATATTGATGACTACTGGCAAGGCTTGAGTGCTCTTTGCAACAGGTTAGGACTGCAATGTGATGCAAACTAATTCTTTGACATTTGATAAAGAATGTGTGTGGGTGTTTTTTCTTTCTTTCACAATTCAAACTAAACACATTCTTAGCACAAGAGAAAGGTCTATCTGTTTCCATGTTATTTTAAATAGGTAACTGTAGTTCTTTCTCTCATTTGCTGTTACATAAGACACATTTCTCACAATTTAATCCCCTTCACTGCTCTTTAAAAGACAAAACTGTATTAATGATATGTGGCATCAAATTATTGTATACGCTTTTGAAGTTATGCATTGATTAGAGATATCTATGCATAAACTGGCATGTAAACTTTTAAGTGGTATTTGCTCACTTAAATTCAAAACCTTGTGTTTTGTATTGTGGCATCTTGAGAGAATAATCACATGACAAATCTAATCCAACATAAAATATATTTCATAGTAGAGTATCATATATGGTTTGAGTGATAAATATAGTAGGTGAAGCCTTGCGACTAACAAGTGCAGCAAATGGGTAGTTGCATACAGAAGCATAATATGACTCTAAATATCTATATATTTCTAGTGTTTTTGTAAAATTCACTACTGGTGAACAACTTCGGTTTTAATGACGGTGGCTTTGTGTGAATTGTACAACCTGGCACTATCATCTCATTCAAATGTTCTTAATTCACAGGCTCCAAACTCCCCACAGAGCTTTTGGGTAGGTGCTACAGTGAAACACTAGGCTTAGGGTCTGACTTCTGGCTGTAGGCAGCTGTATCCTGAGACATTATGGAAAGCACAATGAAGCCTGACCTTGATGTGTAAATGAAATGACCACCTGCATATTCATAACAAAGCACTGGAAACCTGGCAAAGGCTCACATTCCCAATGCTGATGGTGTGTGCCTGCTCTGACAGACAAACAGTGCTTCCACTTCAATTCTCACTTTTTTACTGGTAGCCTCTCCACAGTTTATAATATTGACATGTGTTAGTTGAAATATTAAATGCAAAGTCTAAAAGAAGCATAAGCATGAGTAAAAGTCTACTTGTGAATCTGAAAGGTGTTCAGATGACATTCATAGGTTCAATTTAAATAACAAAAAGGAAACAAAGGCAAAAACTATTCATTTAAAATAGAAGCATTTTCCCGATGTCTCTTCTCTCTCTTCAAAGAAATGCCAAACAACAGAGTCAGAAATGACCTTCATCGTTCATAAAAGCCTAGTCTTGATGTTACTCTCATGAGGAATTGCTAATGAGGATTTTTCCGCAGTTTCCCAGTTGAGGAAGCAAGACAAAACAGAATAAAATGTGGGGCAACAATAGACAAATAAAACAATAGACAACATAAAGCAAATATGAAGTTGCAAACTATTTAATAAACAACTGTGAGCAAGTTCTAGAAACATTAAAAGACTTATGAACACAACACAATTTTTGATAAGCACTTTCATCATTTTTCAAATCAACTAGATTCGACTAGAGCAGGGGTGTCAAACTCAAATTCTCCCTGGGCCACATCAGCATTTTTTTGAGACCCTGAAGGGCCATAATCAAAGTCTTTCATTTTTCTTTTACATATTTAACATATTGTAATGACGAACACCAATAATCTATAGGCTCTGAAATTAGAATAGGATGTTTCAATAGGAAAAAGAAGGGCTAACAGAAACTATTAAAGTGTATACCCTATTAGGTAATAACATTTATTATACTGAATATAATAAGTTTTTAATGAATGCATTTCTTTGTATAATCTCATTTTATTGGATACCAGCTGCTATGATTTAAAAAAATAAATAAACAAATAAAAAAAAACAGGATTAGCCTATTGGTATAATTTTCCTTTTTCCTGGTTCTGTTTGAAAGTTACTAGCCAGATAGCTGCACTATAAGCACAGCGATATGGAGGTTATGGAGGTTATGGAGGTGAGAGCCAGTGAAGTATTCTGCTGGAGTTTACTATATAAGAAAGTTCAAGATTTATAATATAAGGTGTAATTTTCCCCTATTATTAAGAACCGGAACTGTCATGGCAACATTATTAATATGGAAAGATTGTTTGATGGTAGCTTTTTTTAGCCTGTTCCTCAGTACAGAACAGCTTCAACTCTGGGATGTTGATGGGTTTCCTCACATGTACTGCTTGCTTCAGGTCCATCCGCAACATTTCTATTGGATTAAGGTCAGGACTTTGACTTGGCCATTACATTAACATTACATTACATTGGTCCAAAACATTAACTTTATTCTTCTTTAACCATTCTTTGGTAGAATGACTTGTGTGCTTAGGGTCGTTGTCTTGCTGCATGACCCACTTTCTCTTGAGATTCAGTTCATGAACAGATGTCCTGCCATTTTCCTTTAGAATTTGCTGGTATAATTCAGAATTCATTGTTCCATCAATGATGGCAAGCCGTCCTGGCCCAAATGCAGCAAAACAGGCCCAAACCATGATACTACCATCACCATCTTTCACAAACGAGATAAGGTTCTAATTCTGGAATGCAGTGTTTTCCTTTCTCCAAACATAACGCTTCTCATTTAAACCAAAAATTCTATTTTGATCTCATCCGTCCACAAAACATTTTTCCAGTAGCATTCTGGCTTGTCCACGTGATCTTTATCAAATGCAGATGGGCAGCGGTATTCTTTTTGGAGAGCAGTGGCTTACTCCTTGCAGCCCTGCTATGCATACCATTGTTATTCAGTGTTCTCCTGATGGTGGACTCATGAACATTAACATTAGCCAATGCATGAGAGTCCTTTAGTTGCTTAGACGTTACCCTGGGTTCCTTTGTGACCTCGTGGACTATTACACGTCTTGCTCTTGGATTGATCTTTGTTAGTCGACCACTCCTGGGGAGGGTAACAGGGGTCTTGAGTTTCCTCTGTTTGTACACAATCTGTCTGACTGTGGATTGCTGGAGTCCAAACTCTTTAGAGGTGGTTTTGCAACCTTTTCCAGTCTGATGAGCATCAATAACACTTTTTCTGAGGTCCTCAGAAATCCTTCCAAAAACATGTGTTGTGAAGATCAGACTCTGATAGATCTCTGTTCTTTAAATAAAACAAGGTGCTCACTTACACTTGATTGTCATCCCACTGATTTAAATCACCTGACTCTGATTTCACCTTCAAATTAACTGCTAATCCTAGATGTTCACATACTTTTGCCACTCACAGATATGACATTTTGGATAATTTTCCTCAATAAATAAATGACCAAATATAATACTTTTTTGTCTCATTTGTTAAATTTTGTTCTCTTTGTCTACTTTTAAGATGTGAAAATCTGATGTTTTAGGTCATATTTATGCAGAAATAATGAAAATTCTAAAGGGTTCACAAACTTTCAAGCACCACTGTACAAGTATTTGCTTTAGATCAATCAACATGCAGACATATTAGCTTGTTAAATCCATAACACTGACTATACAGTTCGCTGTTTTGAGGAAGAAAATATACATCGCTCATCACAGTTAGATGCCTAGCTTACTCCTAACAAACAACTAACTTGAAGGTGAGCAATTGGTTCAATTATGACCACCATTTAATGAGGACCTTTTGCCCAGGTTTATGGACAGTCACTGGACATATAGAATCTGCCTGCACAGCATAGTGTGATTAAAAACTGGATGAACATCAGTTATTGCATTTGTACTGTATATTACAGTCTTAAGTGATTATGTCTATTCTACTTTTGACTTTTTTATTATTATTAACTTCCTAATTGTTGTCCTTTTATCCTCATCCTTGTCTCTAAAAGCCTCCACAACTGCTTGATTCCTCTGAGGGCATTTGACGAAATGAAAAATCCTTAAAGATGGTGGATTTTGGTCTGTTTCTGGGTTATGAAAAATTGTGGAGTCAAGACAAAAATGGAACTCTGTTATTAAATCTTTTCTGGAATTTATGTACAAGAAACAAACCCCTTGCCTTGACTCCCTTTAAGTAGAACAAATACCATTCACAAACAGCTATTCACAGAGATCTCATGTTAATTTTACCAGTGAAATGGATGGTTAAACTAACCAGTTACTAGCAAATACTAAATGATAAAAGAATGAAAAGAATTGATGAAAGAATTTTTGGGAGATGGGAATAATCATCTAAAAGGAGAAGACATTTTGTAAATGCATTCTTTTACGTGTAATTCATGGCATTGCCTTCCAAACTGCTGACCCACAAAACTGAATTATGCTAAGTAAAAATTTTAAATATGAGATTTAAGTATGCTATTTCCCCAAATGTGTGATTGGTGATCCTTTATCTTTTGTCTACTAATATTGTCTATTGTCTGTTGTTGTCATTTCTCTGAGATGACGTGATTCCAAAATTTAACATCATTCTATTTTCTGGTCATAAATATCGAAGTACATAAATTACAGTATAAAATATACAGATTATCACTACTGACACTAAAGACACTAACCACTTCTGTATTTTCATGATTATTCTCACCTTTTAAACATTCTGTTCCACTTCTTTCTCTCTAAACTGGGCTCTGATTGGAAGCATCCCGGTCTCTCTTCCTAGTTCACATGCCTGCAACTAACCAGATGTCAGAACAGAAGTCCTTTATTTGTGAAACAGTACTTTTTGGCCTGATGTCTGAGTACAAGCCAAAACACACAAACGTACCAAGTTCAAGCATGACGACACATATAGTGAATGTATATACGTAAGGGGATTATCCATTTTTATATGACTGATGACCTCACCCACTTAAATTCAATCTGAACTTGCACCACTGAGAGCATCTTACGAGTGGCTCAAGTCTCTCCACTGAGTGGTCAAGACAGCAGAGCCAATCACCAGCACACCAATCCTTCATAAAGGGCCTATAATATCTTTCCACCTCACTAAACTATATGTGAGATGATCTGCAAAAATCTGTCAGATATTGTTGCAGCTGAATGCTGGAAAAACAGCTTTTTACTAAAATGGCATGGAAATGTTTTTATTTAGGTTCATTTTCTAACCTTGCCATAGCGGAGGTCTGTCTGTAGAGAAAATATTAGTTAAAGAGCCTGTTTAACAAACACCGATGTGGTCAGTCTGTCTCAAGTTAATGGATACTTTGCAAGCTAAATGTGGTTTTCTCAGATTTTACAGGCCATAGTGAAAAGTACACAAGTCTAATCAATCTATCTTCTTTTACTTTGACAACCATAGAAGGGCATGGAAAGTGAAGATTCCAATGCTCAGTTCAACCCCCTTCTCTATGCATATAGTATATGAACAACAGATCATTTACTGCACTACAGAAATAAATCTGTAGTGTGGAGTGTGTAACTATGTGGAATGAGTAGAATGTAGTAGAATAGAAGAACCCTAGGTGAATGTTCAGAAACATTTACCTTAAGTTACCTTTAATTACCACTGTCCTGTGAATGCTGAATGTCAGCAACAATCTCCTCTTACTTTGCTTAATGATTGTCTTAATGTGTTACATGCAGTTTTGTCTCTTGTACGTGCTCTATGACATTCTTTTTGGGCTTCCTCAATGGACTGCTATAGTAGTGAGATCAAATTAAGCAACCACTTAACAGAATGTTGTGATCTCCTTGCCAGAATTCTTTATTCTTTTCGTGTATATTTGGAGAGGAACACAGTCCACAACTTCTTTTTAAAGCTGTTTTTTCTTCTAAGCCTCAGTACATACTGAGCGTGTGTACACACAGAGGAAGTACCCTGTTATTTCTGCAGGGCTGGTCTCCTGCACATGATTCGTCAGATCGTTTTCATAACCACTTCTCTGAGGTTAGCTTCTAGTCAGCTGCAGTCACGCAATCCCCCCCCCCCACCCTCCACTAATACTACACACTCTCTCTCTCTCTCTCTCTCTCTCTCTCTCTCTCTCTCTCTCTCTCTCTCTCTCTCTCTTAAAGAGACAAATCCCATTTTTCACAGCCTCCCACTGCAGGCCATTAATTCTCTGTTCCCACTGATGTCTCTCTCACTCAAATAATAATCCTAATAAACCCTAGTAAACTCAATAATCCTTCTTCTTAGATTTATTATCCAGATACACATAGTATGTTCTAAATACCTTACATTTATCTAGCACAGCATTATGAATTGCAGAAACACTGAAATTAGATTAATAACTAGTCATTTATGGCTGTATTCATGGTAAAAGTACAAAGGGAAATACAAGGTGGAAGAAGTAATCTGAGAGAGTTGCGTGTGAGCATGGAGGCTAATGTCACATCTGGCTGAGTAAAGTCTCTTAATTTATTCCAAACTCTCCAACCACAGACGATTCAAAAGCCTCACAACGCATGCACCACCATGGTGGCTACAGATGGTTGAAGTATTTTTATACAAATTCTGTTGATTTCCCCTAACAACAACATGTCATGGTTACAATAATGTCCAGTCTGCAAAATCCCCTTTTCAAATGATATTTATGTGAAAATGTGGTGAAACTTTAAATGAATACGTTATAGAGTTTAATTAATGAATTTCTTTATTCTATTTATTTAATTATTTTATAAGAAATGTTTCTAGTGGTTTTATGTTATTGATAGAAAATAAATTTGTACAAGACTAAAAACAATTATTAGTGTCGTTAGATGTGGATACTACGCTATTTGCGGAGATTAGTTACACCTCTTTTACCTCGTTACTTTGCCACTCAGTATAGTTACTTCAGCAAATCATTAGACAAGTGTATTAAACAATGTTTCTCTAACTTCACATAAACAATGTGTAAAAATATGCCTATAGCTTCACCAAAAGTTGCCTCCAAATAAAGACTAGACTACACTGAAAAATCCAAAGAGCCAAGGAGTATATAGCTTTTTCATGGTATGATCATATTAGTCATTTTACCAGTTCACTAAGCATGCATGTACACAAACACACAACAAACGTTATCACTTCAAATGTAGCACAGTCATATTACACACTTACTGACCACTTTATTAGAAACGGGTGTACCTGCAGTTATCCCATTAGCCAATCAAGTGTCAGCAGCACAGTGCATAAAATCATGCAGATACAGGTCGAGCTTCAGTTACTGTTCACAGAATACATAGGAATGGGGAAAAATGTGACTTCAGTGACTTTGATTGTGGTATGGTTGTTAGTGCCAGACAGACTGGTTTGAGTATTTCAGAAACTGCTGTTCTCAATGAATTTTTATGCACAACAGTTTCTAGAGTTTGCACAGAATCGTGCAAAAAGCAGAAGACATCCAGTGGGCGGAAGTTCTGTAGGTGGAAATGCCTTCGTGGTGAGAGAGGAGAATGGCCAGACTGGTTCAAGATCATTACATCAGTGATGAGCAGAAAAAACATCTCAGAATGCATCAAACCTTGTCATCCTACCCAGTATTACTATGGTGTTCCTAATAAACTGGCCAGTGAGTGTATGTTGTCTTGGACATGTAGCCTGGTGTTAACCATCATAATTCAATAAATATAGTAATCCATGTTGAATAAGAATATGCATCTAATCTATTGTGCTTATATGTTGCTACAGAGTACACAACATTTTGCTTACCATCTACTGTGGAACATAAGTCTCCAGCATCACTATCAATTTCCACCTGCATTTCTCAGTGCATTTACATTTTTCATTGGAGCGATTGCAAAACAACAAAATATAATAATGTTTTTGTGTGGATTTGTTGCTGTTTTGTTGCTCTTTGTTGGCGATTTGAGTGGGTTAGTCTACTAGTGACAAATGTTAAAGCAGCCAATGCTAAGTGAGTAGTTACACAGGACAACTGCTGTGTAAAAAAACAGCACCAGTGAAAAAAAAAAACTGCAGTAGCAAAGGTGAATAGTGGTTGCAAATTCATGTTCACTGACTTGCAAACATACAATAACCAAATAGTTACTAATAGCTGTAAAGCATCCCTATGATACATTCATAAACAGCCAAGAGGTGCATTCAGACTGTCTATTGCAACTGTTATACATGGTGGTTGATCCATAACTGCGTGGTCATCATTAGGTTCAATGCACTACAAGGTTAAATAACAACAAGGAATATGGATCATATTTACAAAAGATAGGTTTGTCCTGTGGTACCTTATGGTGTTCAGTATTCATTGAATTTGAAGAGCTGTTTTAATAAGTCAAAGTATCTACTTGATCTTCAAACTGACCAGATGCAAGCATCATTGTCCGATTATGAAAAGTGGTAGAATGCAATGTTTAAAATGTTTATGTTAACTACATAACATGTTTACTATGTTCAAATTGGTCTGACTTTCTCCTCACACCAAATATGGGAGAAATATTTCCCATATTTGCAGATGTTATGAGGTGAGCCAGGGAACTGAGTCTAGCATGTGATGGATCAGCTTGACAGTAATTTCCTCAGCAAACTTACTAACACTTCTACCTGATGAAAGTAAATGCATTATTCACAAGTAAAGGATGAATAAGTATTTCAAATAATGGGCCTATAATTTCTTGTATGTTGTAATACTATGTCAAATCAGATCAAATACAGAAATACAATAATGCACATATTATATTGCTGTGGTTCACCAATATGGCTCCACTGTCTTATTTGACAAGAAAAAAGGCCATTATATATTTAGACCACACTGAAGTCTGGGACCCAAAGTCAAAACATTGCGTGCAAAGGACTGGCTAACATGAAGATCTGGTGACCAGCTAGAAGGGAAGATGCATCTTCATGAATGTGTCCTTTGAGTGGCGCCAACCATGGACTGGCTGCATTTATATTCTAATGGAGGGTAATGAAACTTCAAACAGGCCCCTTCAGTGTGAGTTGTGTTATTATGGTCTAACATAATAGGCTAGCTTAGTCATATCCATGGTCTCTGCTATTTGTGTCCCTAAATTAGTGTTACAGTGAATCAGTGCAAAGGTTACTGTGGAGACAGAACAGACAGAAGAGAGAAAGGAGAAATATAAAAAGAATTCCACACAAATCTCATGCCTACTCTCCCCATCTGGGAAGCATCCTATCTTGATTGGGAAAAAAACATGTAGTGTGTGAGACTGCATCTGTAATATATATTTTTTTAATGGGGCATTAGGTGAAACATACATTGCATTCAGAAAGTATGCAAACACCTTCACTTTTCCTCATTTTGTTATGTTACACCCTTAATATGAATTGGAATACATTCATTATTTATCAAAAAATACACCGTAATAAAAAGTATAGGTATTCATAAAGTTTTGTAAATGTTTCATGTTTCTCTTTATTCTGCCTCCCAATCCCTGCTGTGGACAAACATCCCCACAGTGCTGCCACCACTTTGCTTTACTGTAGGGGTGCAACTGGCCAGGTGATGAGCAGTGCCTTGTTTCCTCCAGATATACATTTTACGCTTAACTTCAAGCCAATCAGACCATAGAATTTTGTTTTATGGAACCTTCAAAGATGCAGAACACAGATCTTTGCCTCAACAGAATCCTGCCTTTATGGTCTACAGGCAGTGATCATTTTTGCTCTGACTGTTAATCAAGTTCTAAAAAAATCTCAAGGGAGATCAGTGGAAATCACATGTACCTAAGCTCTATTTTAAGCATAATAGGAAATACCTATTTAAATGTGATATTACAAAACCTCACGAGAACCTGCTTATGTGTTTAATACATTTTAGTGTATGACTGCAATGTAATAAAATGAGGGAAAAATCAAGGGCTCTGAATACTTTCTGAATGCACTGTACCTTCAGATTATTAACAAACAGTTTCTTATCTGCATGGAAACAATATAATGGTAAGCCAGACAATGACAGCTGCAGAATGGGCACAATAATCCTCCAACATCAAATCAGCATTTAAACACGACACTCAAGGCCATAACATAAAGATGGGCATCAAATTCCACTAAGTCTGTACATAGCAAGGTATTGATTCTATGCATCAGTCACCATTCATTCCATTTGCCATTTATGATTTAGGAGGTTAATAGATGGGTGAAGAAATTACTTGGTTCATTCATTCATTCATGAGATACTGGCTACACTCCTCTTTAATTAAAAATATCACACAAGAATTTATTTATAACATACTACATACTGCAGCGTTGAGTTTATTTCCAATTTACACTTTCTTTGACATTGATAGTGCCATTGACACCCATTGATATATTTTAATACTTTTTTCAGCTAAAGATTCTGATGTTAAAAGTTAGAAATTAGTCATTATTATATATTTAGTACCTGTTCTGGATTTTTTTTTTTATATTGTTCATTGAAATAAAAAAAAAAAAAGCTATTTGTTAAAAGAAATGTCACAGTGCTCTGAACATCTATTGTGATTAAGGCATTTACAAGCTATTTATCCATTTACAACTAATGTTTAGCTCTGTATATCACCAGCTGCATGTCTACTTTTACATTTAGTACTAACCCCATTTCCATAAAAGTTGGGATTTTTTTCTAAAATGCAATAAAAACAAAAATCTGTGATTTGTCTTGAAACTTTAATTAACTGACAAAAGTACAAAGATATTCAATGTTTTCACTGACCAACTTAATTGTATTTTGTAAATATAAACAAATTTAAAATTTGAGGCCTTCAACACACTCAAAAAAATTTGGGACAGAGGCATGTTTACCACTGTGTTACATCACCATTCTTTTTAATTACTCTTTTTAATCGTTTGGGAACTGAGGATACTAATTGTTGCAGTTTTGCAAGTGGAATTTTTGCCCATTCTTGCTTGATACAAGACTTCAGCTGCTCAACAGTCCTTGGTTGCCATTGTCTGATTCTCCCCTTCATGATGCACCATAGGAGACAGATCTGGATTGCTGGCAGACCAGTCAAGCACATGCACTCTGTGTCTATGAAGTGGATGCTACTTTTATGCCCAATCCTGATACCCTCCCCTGTTACCAATTAACCTGATCCTCCAAAATGGTGTTACTTGAATATTCTATAAACTTTTCTGTCTTATTTTGCCTCTGTCCCAACTTTTTTTGAGTGTGTTGCAGGCATCAAATTCTAAATTTGTTTATATTTACAAAATACAATTAAGTTGGTCATTGAAAACATTGAATATCTTTTCTTTGTACTTTTGTCAGTTAACTAAAGTCTCAAGAGACTTGACGAATCACAGATTTTTGTTTTTACTGAATTTTTAAAACAATCCCAGCTTTTATGAAAATGGGGTTAGTACAATCTACATACAACAACAACAACAACAACAAAATCTAGAGTTTAAGTTACTGGGAACAGGTAAATCACTCATACATGATGCTCCAGCTTCTTACTAGAACCAGACATTTAAAACACATCATATCTAGTTTATAGGCTACCAGTTTAGGGGAAAAAATGTTTTAAAAATTGCTTTATATAAAATATCTAAAAATTACAATGGTTCAGCTCTTAGTTGGTTATAATCACTTTGCCTTCTACAGACCCTATATACAGGTCTCCTGATGTGAAGAAAAACTCATATGAAGTAATACAGTAATACAGAAACATTAAATATGGTGCCCTCAGGTGGACCATCATCCCATCCAGTGTTAATTCCCACATCATGCCCAGTGTTCCTGGAATAGGCTTCAGGATAAATTGGATACTGAGGATGATAATGACTGAAAATCAAATATTAATTTATCACTGCATATTTGTTACTGGTCATTATCCCCTTTTTTCCTTTTGAAAAAAATCCAAATCTTCTTGTATGGCTTGTCTAATGGTTGAAACTATGGTGCACTATGAAACATAAGAAGAAGAAGAATTGGCCACTTTAATAGGAACATCTGTACCCCTAGTCATTCAAGAAATTATCCAATCAGCCAATCATGTGGCAGCAGTGTAATGCATAAAATCACACAGATACAGACCAAGAGCTTCAGTTAATGTTTATATCAAACATCAGAATGAGGAAAAATGTGATTTCAGTGGCTTTGACTGTGGCATGGTTGTTGGTGCCAGACGGTCTGGTTTGGGTATTTCAGAAACTGCTGGTTTCCTGGGATTTTCATGCACAACAGTCTAATGTTTAGATGAGAGAGGTCAGAGGAGAATGGCCAGACTGACAGGAAGGCAGAAAAAGCCTCACAGAAACTGTGCAAAGATGGACATTTCATGCTGGATGAGATACCACTCCATCACACTATCACAGGGCACCATTCACATACACATTCACACACTCATTCACACCTAGTGCCAATCTAGTGTAGCCATTTCTCCTACTTGCATTTGGACCATGGGAAGAAACCAGAGAACCCTTAGGAAACCAATGGTTACAACCATGGTGAGCAGAAAAGCATCTCAGAGTGCACGACACATCACACATTGATTCAGATGGGCTACAACAGCAGAAGACCACATCATGTTCCTCTCATGTCAGCCAAGAACAGGAATCTTGAGGCTACAGTGGGCATGGCCTCACTGAAAACATCACCTGGACTTTTTCCAATCTTCAACTGTCCAATTTCAATGAGCCTGTTTCTTTATCTCAACTGTGTCTCAGTATATGCAAATATTGTCCTTTAAATGATTCCACCAATAAAAGTAATAACTGCCATAATTAATTCATTGCAGAATGGCACAGATGATTGTATAGTTTTCAGAATAAGATTAACTAATTGAAGGAAATTCTTTACATTTTTTTTTAGAGTTTTGGTGAGTATTGGAATACACTGACAGATGTGTTAAAAATTATTACTAATATGACTATGCATACATACCAGGACAGTTTTATTATACAATATATGATTAATCCTTTAATACAGTTTATTTTTATGGTTATACTGACTCTTTTTTTTGGGAAAAGTTAGTTTAATGTTCATAATGCACTGCTGCAGTAATGAACCCAGGATGGTAAACCTCAATTTTTTTTCTTGTGCTAAGCAAATCATTTTAACTATTTTTCCTTCATCACTTGGGATACCTTCACAGGTAAGAAGTGTAGAGTAACGGATTAAAAATGAACATTTAATTTCTGAATATTATGACAACTAGATATACAGTCCCCTCAGAAACTACTGGATTTGTTGTTAAAAAGGATAAGCCAGCATGAAGATCAGAGAGCTGTCTATGGGAGAAAAGCAAGTCATTTTGAAGCTGAAAAAGAGGGAAAATCAATCAGAGACATTGTACAAACATTGGGCATAGCCAATACAAGAATTTGGAATGCCCTGATAAACAAAGAAACCACTGAGTAACAGACATCGAATGGGTTGGCCAAGGAAAACAACAACAGTTGGTGACAGAAACATTGTGAGAGCTGTGAAGAAAAACCCAAAAAACAACAGCCTGTGATATCACCAACAACTTCCACAGTGCAGGGCTGAAGATATCACAATCCACTGTTCGAAGAAGACTTAGAGAGCAGAAATATAGAGGTCATACCACAAGATGCAAACCACTCATCAGCAGTAAGAATCAGAAATCCAAATTGGAATTTGCAAAGAAATACAGAGATGAGCCACAAACATTCTGGAACCAAGACTAACCTCTACCAAAGTGATGGAAATGCCAAAGTGTGGAGAAAGAAAGGATCTGCTCATGATTCAAAACATACAAGCTCTTCTGTGAAACATGGTGGCGGTAGTGTCATGGCTGCTACTGGAACAGGCTCACTAATCTTTATTGATGGCAAAACTCAGGATGGTAGCAGCAGAATTAGTTCAAAAGTTTACAATAACATTTATCTGCCAATTTACAGAAAAATGCATCCAAATTAATTGGGAGGAACATTATCGTGCAGCAAGACAATGATCCAAAACACACTGCCAACACAACAAAGAACTTTATCAGGAGAAAAAAGTGGAAGGTTTTAAACTGGCTAAGTCAATCACCAGACCTTAACCCAATTGAGCAGCATTTAACCTCCTGAAGAGGAGACTGAACACCCCAAAACAAACAACCACTGAAAGAGGCTACGGTAAAAGCCTGCAAAAGCATCACAAAAGAAGAAACCAACAATTTGGTGATGTCAATTAGTCACACGCTTGAGACGGTTATTGCAAGCAAGGAATATGCAACCAAATATTAAGTGTTGTTTACTTTAATTCACGTCAAGACTTACCTGTTCCTATACTTTTGCTCACCTAAAAATCGAGTGGTATGATACAAAAGGTTGTATGTTTTACGTTGTTTAACACATCTAGATGTGAATACCAGGAAATTAAAAGTGGAAATGGTAAACTATATCTTTTGATCTCAAACCCAAATGTTTTTGGTGTATAGCACAAACAATTGAATATGCCTTGCCATTCCAATAGTTTCGGAGGGGACTGTATACCAAAGAAACACCACTCTAAAATTTTCAACAGCCCCCCAACGCTCCACCATTATAAATTAATTATAATGTGACTGTTGTAAACTAAACATCACATATCATAGTTTTTATATACTTTGACAAAACTTACTTCGACTGAGTTGACTTTCACATTATATAGTTCAAACTAGTACTAGTAAACACAACCCTCACCTGAGGTTATAGGGAGTGACATATGAATAAGCACTGTAACATATTAATTAAATCATGATAAGCTTATAATTCAATAGGACTTACCAAAGACTAACAGTGGGTTTTAAAATTTATATAAAATATTCTAGTTACAGTACATAACTAATAATGCATAATATTCATGGGGACGTAGTATGCAGCATTCATCCTGGCAAATGTTCAACTAAAAATGTACAATCTTTTTATTACAGTCCTGATTGTGCTTAATGGTATTGTTTTATATTTTATGTATTTTTACCCAACAAAGATATGTGTGCAAACTATGTTATATATTATTTAGGGTTCGTCCAAACTGTACCAGCCAGTATTTGTACATGAATTAAACATTCTAAGCAGGCCCATTTTATGGAATATACCTTGGCTAATTGTTATGTTAAGCAATTAGGTTCCATTAATGGTGCACAATTCAGATTTTCCTCTAACTGTAAATGTAGTCCTCATCAATGTCTAGAATAGCAAAAAAAAAAACAAAAAAACAACCCACATCTATCCGTTTATATACGGCTCTTTGAAATCATCTTCCTGTCAATGTTTGAGACTGCCAGTTCCTGCTTCCTCTCACTGTTTCCTTTATCTGTCAATAATCTTTATTTATTTCTTGTATAAGGAGTTTAGTGATAACTAGAATATCAATATTGCTAATAATTAACTTGCATTCATGTAAACTAGGATTCTTAAACCATTTTATTTATTTTGTTTTTGTGTTGGTTAACACCATATTGGAGCTTTGAAATCCTGATTAGGTTACTGGGTACACCAAGTTCAAAGGATATTATTTAGGCTATTACATACATCATTCTGATGTTTATTAATGTTAAACTTAAATGCCAATTAACATGTATATATTTGGTAAACATTTATCCAAAACTATTTATACTGTAAGAGGGATCTGACCTCACAACATTTCAGTCACAACTTTACAAGGACCAGCTTCTCAACACCACTTATTATCTGATAGTTAATGGTTACACTAAAAGGTACTAAAAGTCATGGCTGACAAAAAAACAGACATACAATAGGCAAATAAGTAAATAAATCACTGTAATAATGTAAAATTAGATAATAATCACTAAATGCACCTGAGCGGAAAAACAGATACAGTTAATGAACATATTCAGGAGCCATTTTCAATCACTCAAATATTAGACTTTACCTAACCTACATATTGTTTGTTTACCACTGCTTTTATCACTATGCAGAAACCAAATCACATCATGAACTTGATGTTGGCCTTTTTCCTACTGCCAACCAATATCCAAAACCTTTATGTTCATACACTAAAAACATAAATTCAGTGATAGAGATGGTAGAATCACTAAAAACTTGGGACTACTCTGAAACATCATTTAAGAACCTATATCTAACAAAATGCCATATATCTAACAAAATGTGAAAAGACAGGCTCAAGCTGTACAACAGAGTTATGGTATATAATAAAACATATCAGTTTTATTATATATTTTAATAGAGAATCTCAGATAATAATAAAAAAACATACCTGATTAATAACAAACAAGAAAAGACTACAGTGGAAGTTGGACAAATGCATTTGAAATTCATTATACTGTATATTATATGTTCTTTATAAAACAAAAACTTTCAATCAATGGATAGTTTGTGTTCTAAGTAATGCTTAGAAAAAGGAACTGTGCACTTACAGCTAAGCATGAACTGCACACCCTTGTAACCTTAGAAGCTTTTTCCAGTTTATAGAAACAATTGCTGTGTTGTGAATGTCATGACTGTAGCAGTACTGTGGAATACTACTTAGAGAACATCAAAATGAATAATTATCCCGTTCAGTACTGCTTTATGGAAGTAATTCAACCAATATATAAATAATACATTCAGTTTAATGTATTAATATTACAACATAAAATATTTATAAATAACATTATAAATATTTTTTGGAATTGGGGCTGCAGATTACAATAGTGTTAAATGTTAAATCCAGCAAAACGATGATCACACACAAACACTAGTGCAAAGCAGGCTTGAAAGTCAACTGCTGTTAGACTGGAACAACAAAATCAAATATTTATCTAAGTGTAAAAAATGTAGTGCATATTTTACCCCACATTAACAGTTGATTTTATAACACTGCAATGTAAACTGAATCTTCACCTCTCAAACTTCACCTCAAATATCACCTCTCAAACTAACTGGTCATGAGAAAAATCTCATAATCAATCCAAAGCCACTTTCATGTGAGTCGCACTAATTTTCTTCTTTAGCCCTTTGCTTAAACAAGATTTTTCAGTCTTTGCATTACAATTATATTTAAAAGTAGGTATCTTACTATGGAAGTAGCTCTTGACACGAAGATAACTGACACTGAGACGCAGCACGGAAAGCTTGTCCAGCTTGGAGATGATCTCTGGTGGGAAAGGTAGCAGACTGGCCAGCCGATCTAGCTCTGCATTCAGCCGGTCTCGATGCCGTTTTGATGGGTTGGACTTCTCGCTCACAGGTGCAGGCTTTCTGCTACACAGAACAAAATACAATACAGTCAATTGATGTGAGCCATGTAGCCATTAGGCTGGACGTTGACACTTGTTTTACAATAAAGTGTAAATGTCTACATATTAAAAATAATTCCATGATTTTGTGGCCCAACAACAGGTGTTTCACAGGTTCTCATGTGCCACAGACAAACGTAATATGACTAACTATATGAACTTAATGACAATTTCAAAAACGTCAAAAAAAAAATAATTGTGTATCACTGTGTATTACTTTGATCAGAAATGTAATAGACAGAAATGACCAACAGAGGAGTTCTGCACACTCATTACCACCACGTTAATACAGACTTCAGCACAAGCCAACTGACAGTAACACATGTATAGCCTATGCTACACCAGACCCATGCACAAGCTTGATCACATTTTATCTCAGTTATTCACCCATAAATAGCAAATAAAATACAATATTATACTTAACTGCTTCTGCATGGGCTTCCTCCGTTTCCGGCCGGCATACATGCAGTCTCCCGGTGGTATCATCTCGCACTCGGTCTAGGGAAAAGGTGTGCTATAAGAATGAAATCTAAAAGTTTTCATCTCCAGAAAGTTAGTTTTACAAAGTTTTAAGAATCGTATCGTAGAACGGTATCAACTTAAATATGTGCAACATCAATATGCCTATTATTTGTCGGAAGGGTTGTTCAGGCTGCAGATTTAACTCGAGTTTAAAAAAAAAAAAAAAATTTAAAAAAAAAAAAAGGGAATTAAAAAGAGTTGCCTATTCAATGTGTGCAAAATTCATAGCTAGTTATTTTGTTCCAAATGGTATGGCATCATCTAATCACCATACATATGTTTACACACATTCCATTCCATCTTGTAATAAATATGACTTATATCTGGTTAAAAATACTTACCAAGATACTCGACCAGGTCCCAAATATGAGAAATATCAATCAAAGAAGGATTTTATATTCCATGGACTTAATTACATGGAATTAATGTTCAATTATTCTATGAGAATAACGTTCATCAGTTTGTAAAGCACCAGGCAGATGACTGTTTTATACCCGACTTTACTTCCTCGCGTTTCAGGTGGCGGATTCCTCTGAATGACAAGCTGCTCTCTTCGCACGCAATGCTGAGCCTCAGCGCGCGCGCGCACACACACACACACACACACACTCAGTTACTCTCACTCCCACTTTCTCTCACGCTGCACTGTCGTTCAAGGGACAATTTGCAACTTAAAGGAAATGAAATGATTGTTTTAATCAAAGTTGACGGTGCGGTAGATTGAATATTTAAGATATCTTTAATGTAGGCTATTTCTATGCGGTTCACAGCTCACTATACACCAACAGTCTTACGGCATTTTAAACCCAAGGACTCGCTGCTTTGGTTTCACTATTTGTAAATCGAGTTAATTTTATGTAGTCATCCAGTACATTAGTGGAACTGTACATTACAGTCAGCAGTTTCCTAATTGTTCTTATTACATTTTTTTGGGACTTGAATGTGGACTAGGGTTTGGGTCTAATACAGACTGTTTAAAATCGTAAAATGTCTTTCTAGGGTTGGTTGGTGTTATAGTAAACCTTAAAGTAAAAACAATATTGCTTTTACTTTTTCATCCCCATACAGTATGTACACTATTTGTATACTGCATAGACCCGCCTTTCCAGCAGTGCAAACTGATTGCAGTGAACTTCCAGAAACAGCAAGGGGAAGAGGAAACCACATTCATTCAATTAAAACCACACTAAAGTGTTGTAAGCCACATATTTGTGATTTACATAAACGTTGGGCCTCACTATGAATTTCAGGCCTACCTGACAACACTCGTTTACTTCTTCTTCAGTGGGGGAGAGAGGAGGCTTTATTTAGCACCAGTAAACCCTGGCAGTTAGAGTACAGTTGCAAGATTTTGCAAGCAACCTGGCTAATTTTTAGTGTATGGCCCACGACACTGGCTTATTGACAAATGACTTCCAGCTGTCGGATTCAATGAATGGATATTTCATGGGTGCTGAACAAATAACTCACTTTCAGTAACCACTGTATATCCTGGTCAGGGCCACAGTGAATCCAGAGCCTAACATTGGGTGTGAGGCAAGAATACACCTTGGATGGGATGCCAGTCCACCTCAGGGCACCATGCATACACATTCACACACTCATTCACACCTAGGGGGGGATTTATCTTAGCTAATTCAGCCACTGCCATGTTTTTGGGAGGTGGGAGGGAACACAAAAACCTGCACTAATTGGAAAATAAAGGTTCCAGTTAGAACCCCAAAAGGGTTTTTCAGCCTTATGCCATAGGAGAACCCTTTTAAGTTGCACAAAGAACCTTTTACTCTCAAGTTCTTTAGAGAACCATCTATTTACTGCTGCTTTATAGAACCCAGAAATAGTTCTTCACAGCAGTGCCATAAGCAACAATGTTATCATAAGTTCTCTCTAAAAAAAAACAAAAAAACTTTATGTAGTGCTTTAAGGAACCAAAGTAAGGTTCTTAAGAGTGATACCAGGAGAACCTTTTGCAGTCCCACAAAGAACTTTATAGGGTTCACTTGAACCTGTTAAGGGACGATACCTCAAAGAACCAATACACTGCTCTGAGGAGCATATAACGATATCCAAAGGACCATACAGCTCAACTCAAGAACCCTATACCATGAAAAATGGTTCTTGACAAGAAGAAGGTTCTTTGCAAAACCTATGGTGCTGTAAAAAAGCATTAAAGAACCTATATTTTTAAGAGTGTGGAGGAAACCCATACAGACATGGGGAGAATATGAACAGAAACTTCACACAGACGGTAACTCAAGCTCATGACATTACCATTATGTTATAGGCTACTATCTAGTGATTTTTTAGAGCAATACCTTAATGGACAGTTGACAGCCGACAACATACAGTCATCAGGAATATGGTCTAGCAGTTTAGTCTGATTGGTTTATATGTCCCTTTGTTCAACGGTGTTTGATACAGCAGGTGTGTTTCCCATAGCAGTGTGCAAGGCAAATACAGAAGAGCTGATATCATTAACCTGGGTTACCAGGTTTCAGCTAAATTTCCAGTCCAAGCACATCTCAAAAACCACACAAAAGACCCAAAAACTAGTCCATAAAAAGAAAAGGAAGACATATTCCTTGCCAAATGGGCCTTTATTAGTGCTTGTACCAGTTCCCCCCCTCCCTTTTTTTTTTTTTTTTTTTTTTTTTTACCACTAGGTGTAATAATAACTCCCTGGAGCTAAATGGTGCAGTGCACACACTGCCCAATGATTGCACAACATCTAGCAAGCTTATATTTGTGAAATATATTTTTAAAATTCATTGATCACTCAAAAGAGTAATTAGTATTTCAACAGAATGAGGACTTTATAAAAAAAAAAAAACAAACAAACAAACAAAAAAAACATTTGTGGAATGTTATTTCAAATGTCATTTGAGACCAACTTTGCAGTGATGATATACAAAAATATATGTATATAAACACTCATAACTCACAACTCACACATTCAAAATAACTTACATGGTAACAGTAAGGAAAATTATTAGTTTTTATTTCTCTTATTATTTTACATTATACACAATTATTATTATTATTATTATTATTATTATTATTATTATTATTATTATTATTATTATACAAAAACTACAACATCTTTAGAAAACACCACATACAACAGCATTCTTGCTTGATGTCACTGTGTGTTTTTAAAAAAGGGTCTGTTCTCTCTAAACAGAAACCCTGCTCTTAAATTCCACCAAATTGTTTTGCCTGTTCCTGCTGAAGAAGGACTAGGAACCTCCATTTTACACTGTGTCCATCCATGGAGACAACCAATGGTTGTATATATGAGTGGACAACATGGTGCTATTCACTCCCATGGTGCATTTCTGAAGACTTTTTTGGCAGTGGGTCTGCCTCTCACCCACTCATGTTAGTGTACATGTGTGTCCATGATTCATTATCTAAAATGCATCTTAAAACGGTGCCTTGACTAACTCTTGTGGTAAGTACAGGGTTATTAATTAATATGTAAAATGCTAAACTGGAATTGTATAATTTTCACAGGTATTTTCATTTTGCATTGTCAGAAAAAGATTTTAGAGCTTTGAGTCATGAGTGACTGAGCTACTGTTTGGTAGCCAGTTGATCATTTTAATCAAAGTAATATAAGTTGTGCATGTAAGGTACCAACTGAAAATATACTGGTAAACAGCAGTCAATTTACACCCAACACCACCTATTTTTTTTAATGGAGAAATATTGCAGTTCTCCATGATTTTCATCTAGCTGACACCTGCAATCAGTAAGTTACCCATGTGAACGAAGAAGTGCTCTTATATTCTCTGCTAATTCTGTCAGTGGATTTAGTTTAAAAAGGAATGACTAGATAACCGTACCAAGATATTTCAAGTGTCCACTAAGGTCATATAGTAAATAGTAGATTTTTATGAAATTTAGCTAGTATTAGCTGCTTCGCTGTCACTTTATTCACCCACTTTGGTTTGCCAGTTATAATATCCGTACAATGAGCCAGCTTAGACATCAAAATGATCAACATACCAGAAAAAAACAGCAAAGAACCCCACTGAGGGTCTATTAGAACAGTTTACAGCAGAACAATACACAGCTTTGCTACAGAACTGTCCAGAGCTTCAAGTTGGGGTGTGTGTGTGTGTGTGTGTGTGTGTGTGTCAGTGAGGCTCGACTGTGATGGCCAAAACCGTCAAATACTTCATCAAACACTCCATTTTATTTATCACAAAATAAATCCTATAAATGTATTTATCATAAGGAAAAATATTGGGCGAGATATTAAGGTCAACTGAACTTTTAAGATGTAACTTATCATGGAAGTTTGCCCTGGGTCCCATTTCCTAACATGGGAATAAGTGAGCTTAAAAATTGTACTGCAGACAGCCACAAGAGGGCCTCAGAGACATTTTGGCTTCACATTTGACTCCTTGTTAGGACGCCCACGCTTACATACAGTGATTGGATCGAACACACTCCTATGAATGAGAATGAATGCATATCAGAAAATATCCCTTAGGTTCACTGCCAATCACAAGTCAACTTAGGAACAGTAATCATCATCATTTTACAACAATACAGCAAGGGGGAGGGGGATTAAATTAAATTTTTAAATGTTTAAATTAAATCTTTTTAAATTAAAGTGCTGAAGTCCTGAGCCGTTGAATGGCCCATAACCTGCGACCCATAATACTGCGTTCAGTCCAGTAACATGTGAACATCTAGTTGTTTTGTTTTTGGTTCAAGTCAAACATCTCTATAAATCATTGATCTTTGCCATATATGCTGTTTTATCCTTTCCGCACAGAAAAGTCTGCACTAACTCTGAATTTACGAACATTGCTTTAATAAATACATCATACGTTCCCTTGTTGGATTTCTCACTCTGCATTTGCAATTCAACTGCATTTATTCCCATTGTACAGAGTTTAAAAGTGGGCTTCAAAGTCTCTTGCAGACACTGGTCTTAGCCAGAACAAGTATTAGCTGTTCTCCAGCCACTTTGGTTTAAATTTATATTTATCCATGTTGACGGTGTCTCTGCACACTAGCATTAGCTTAGCACACCCCTGCATCATGACAGCGACCAACCAGAATAATGTGTGTGCAACATTAGAATAGAATTCAAATATATTTGTCCAAAAACTGAATAAATGAAAACAGAACACTAACATTTGTAACAGATTGAAGAGACTGACAGATACAGTCCCCTCCTTTGGTGGAAGACCACCCAATCGTTTGGTGAGCAAAAGTACTGGAACAGATAGTCTTAAAGTAAATAACAATTTGCAACAATTTTGGTTGCATATCCCTTGCTTGCAATAACTGCATCAATCCAGCAACCCACTGACATCACCAAGCTGTTGCATTCTTCTTTTGTGATGCTTGTGCCAAGGAGTGCAAGACCTCACTGCAAGTCAAAAACCAAAAACCTTAAAACCATGTTAGTAATGGCAATTAGTGGGGCTTTAAGTGGGCCATAAACATCTAGTGTCTGGCTATAGAGAGAGAAACTATGAAGAAACTCATGATATTAGGAGTACGATCCACCGCACCAAATTAGGGCCAAATAGCACTGCATCCACTTGGAATCAATAAAGCTGATACAGTGTCTTCTTGCATAACGTCCCAATACTAGAATTAATACTTTTTCTGTATCTGCGCTGTGCCAAAACAGACTTAGAACCAGCCCACATTAATATCATTACAATAGAGGCCAAACATTTACATACACCTAAGCTAAAGATATTCAATTTCAGTTTTTCACAACTTCACCCATTTTATGTAACCAAGTTAAGTAGGGTTTCTAGGGCATTTACTTTGTTCACATCAGAGGTCATCTTAAAACAATCGATTTATATATACACAGTACAGATTTATTGTGGCTTTAATTTAGCACGGCAGTGGTGGCACAACGGTTAAGGCTCTGGGTTACTGATCAGAAGGTTGGCTTTAAGCAAGGCCCTTGACTTTAAGAAAGGCCCTTAACCCTATCTGCTCCAGGGGTGCCATATCATGGCTGACCCTGCCTTCTGATATGAAGAAAAGAATTTCGCTGTAATGTGTATGTGACAAATAAAGGCTTCTTCTTCTTCTTCAATTCACTATATCAGAATTACAGTGGGTCAAAAGTTTACATACACCAAGTTGACTGTTTGTTTAAACAGTCTGTAAGATTACAGAAATTGATGTAATGATTTTAGAAGCCTCTGATTGGCCAATTGTTATAATTAGGACTTAATAGGAGTGTACCTGTGGTTGTATTTAACAGCCAGTGCCTCCACAAGTCTGGTTCCTCATTAGGAGTAATTAGGAGCAATTACCAACTAACAACTGAAGGTATCATGAGCATCTATCAAGCAATTTTATGCAAATATAAAAATATTGGGACCACACAGACACTGTGTCATTCAGAAATGAGGCACAAATTAACTCCCAGGATGAACGAACTTGGTCCAACCCATTAAACTACAAGGAGTTGGAGGAATCAGGTACCAAAGTATATACATCCACCGTAATGGCAGTCCTACATTGCCATGGCCCAAAAGGCTGCTGTGCAAGGAAGTAGCCCCTACTCCAAGACCAACATTAAAAATCCAGACTGAAGTTTGCAGGTGATCACCAGGACAAATTCCTAGCCTTTTGGAGAGTTCTCTGGTGAGATAAAACAAAACTGTAGGCTATAATGATAAGCGCTATGGATGGAGGTACAAGGGTGAGGCTTTTAATCCAAAAACATAGATTCCCTAAATGACTTAACCCAGGAAAAGCATGGCAATATGAAATGTGTGGAAATTTAAAATTTAGTTTGAATGTCTTTTGCCTAGGTCTATGTAAACATTTGGCATCAACTTTATATCTGGCCCAAATGAGAAACAGCCCTGCTACAGAAGTTGCTAAACTCAAGTCAGTGAAAACAAATTGTCAAATGTAAATTAAATTAGGTGAAGAGGTTATTTATGTTATTTGACTATGTATAAGAATATAGTTATATAAAATGATTGAAATTTAGCTAAAATACACAGTTAACATCAGTTAACTATATTTACTTGAGATGCCCAAAAACATTTTGGCCAAATATATATATATATATATATATATATATATATATATATATATATATATATATATATATATATTTTTTTTTTTATTTTATAACTATACTATATAACTATACACTGATCAGCCATAACATTAAAACCACTGAGAGGTGAAGTGCATAACATTGCTTATCTTGTTCCAATGGCACCTGTCAATGGGTGGGATATATTATGCAGTAAGTGAACAGTGGACCAGCAACAGGGTCATGGGGGCCCAAGGCTCACTGATGAGCATGGGGAGCGAAGGCTAGTCCATTTGGTCTGATCCCACAGAAGTGCATTAGTAGCACAAATTGCTGAAAAAGTTAATGCTGGCTATGATAGAAAGGTGTCAGAACACACTGTGCATCGCACTGCTGCGTATGGGGCTGCATACCTGCAGACTAGTCAGAGTGCTGAAAGCTGCCGAAAGCACCTACAATAGGTGAGCATTAGAACTGGACCATGGAGTAATGGAAGAAGGTGGCCTGGTCTGATGAATCACGTTTTCTTTTACATCATGTAGATTTACATTTACATTTAAGGCATTTGGCAGACGCCCTTATCCAGAGCGACTTACATTTATTTCATTTATACATTTATTTCATTTATACATGTAGATGGCTGGGTGAGTGCTTATCTGGGGAAGATATGGCATCAGGATACACTATGGGAAGAAAGCATGCTGGTGGAGGAAGTGTGATGCCCTGGGCAATGTTCTGCTGTGAAACCTTGGGTCCTGGCATTTATGTGGCTGTTACTTTGACATGTACTGTTAGGTCACGCAAAAAGCGCGACTCCAGTTCCCAGAACTCTCAGCGGCTCAAGGACATGGCCGCCACCGACTCTCTTGCACACACCCCACACTACACTTCCCAGCAAGCTCAGCGGCCTACAAGTATGGCTGCTAGAGACCACAACACCCAGAGCACCCACACACTGCCACGTTCACAATCACCATCGTTTTAAGCCCGCACACCTGTTGCCACTCTCACTGCACATTATTTAAGGACTTTTGTTTTCCAGGCTCGGGGCGAAGTATTGTTTGTTCTCTCTGAATCTCACATTACCGAGCGATTAACCCTGGACTGATTTCCTTGGCATTTGACTGCAAGCTAAGTATTTTGGATTACGATTTCATCTAAGCCCTCTCCTAAGGAATAACTTTTCTGTGATAATTAACATACACTTGATATCCTGAGTGTTTGCTATAGCTAGTACTTCGTAGTTGCATACTGTATGTTAGCTACTGCTAGTTATTGTAGTATTATACTGTGTGTTTACAACTGCTAGTCATTGTAGTTCCATACCGTGTGTTTTGCAAGCTAAGTATTTTGGTTTACGATTTCGTTTAAGTCCTCTACTAAGGAATAACCTTTCTGTGATAATTAACATACACTTGATATCCTGATTGTTTGCTACAGCCAGTACTTCGTAGTTGCATACCGTATGTTAGCTACTGCTAGTTATCGTAGTGTCATGCTGTGTGTTTTCTACTGTTGGTTCATGTAGTATCTTGCTGTATGCATTCTACTGTTAGTTCTTGTAGTTCCATACTGTGTGTTTACTACTGCTAGTTCTAGCTATTTGAGAAACTGTATAATCTTTGTTACTGCACCTTACGAAGTCACGACGTCTTCCTAAAATATTGCTGTTGCCCTGTGTCCCTCTTCACATGTTTGCCGAATAAAGTGACAGACTTTTGACCGCAACTGTGTCCAGCTCTCTTCCTGTGGCGTAACATGTACCACCTACTTAAACAATGTTGCAGACCAAGTACACCCCTTCATGGCAGTGGTATTCCCTAGTGGCAGTGACCTCTTTCAGCAGGATAATACGCCTGGCCACACTGCAAAAATTGTTCGGGAATAGTTTGAGGAACATAAAGAGTTCATGGTGTTGACCTGGCCTCCAAATTCACCAGATCTCAATCCGACTGAGCATCTGTGGGATGTGCTTGACAAACAAGTCTGACAAGGCCCCACCTCGCAACTTGCAGGACTTAAAGGATCTGCTGCTAAAGTCTTGGTGCCAGATACCACAGCACACATTCATGGGTCTTGTGGAGTCCATGCCTCAACGAGTCAGAGCTGTTATGGCGGCACAAGCGGGACCTACACAATATTAGGCAGGTGGTTTTAATATTATGGCTGATCAATGTGCCTCATCTGAGATATGTTATTTGTGATCACGCCCCAACTTAGCTGAAAACAGAAGCAATGGCTGGAGAACACTAATTGGATGGCAAAATACACACATCAGATAATAAAAATGCAAACCAAAGGCAAAAACAAAAGAAATGACCTAGACATTATCATAAACAGTTATGACATTTCACATTTGTCATCAAACTTTGTGACCCAATGTCAGTGCTTGTATGTATTATTCTAAGATGTGACCATTTATGCAGAATAATCTGTGAGGTCCTTTGCGATTTCTCGTTTGCTTTGGGTACGATGACACAATCAGTCTTGGCTGTAATGAGGATGTTCTTTGTCTTGGAGGTGGACAGATCTTCCAGCAGCTCGTTAGCAATTGAACGTCACAGTTTCTTGAAAAAGTTAAAACACTAAATAGAAGTTCCAGAACTAGCACTGTGAGAAGGCACCATTCTCCAATCCCTCATCTGGCCAAATGTGTTACCTTTTGTTAAGGGTGTGCAGCTGATGTCTTGCCCAAACTGGATTTAAAAAAATATAGAGAAAGTGAATAGAATATCCAGATACACTGAAATGGTAATAAGTAAACAAAGATTCTGCAACAACTGTGAAAATATACAGTATATCTCTAAAGGCTGAGCTTTGTGTGTAATACTCAAAATGTGAATAACCTGCAGGATGCTGGTTACTTGCACTACTCCCAAAAGATGACTGGAAATTGTGGATAGTTTCCTGCAGTATCTGTCTTTCTCTTCCCTGAAATTAATTTTTTTTAAAAGTTTTAATTACTTTGAATATTAATAGCAAGAGTTATCAAAATTAAGAAAAGTTGACTACCAGTTTTTAACAGAAAAAACCCCACCTTTCCAGCATTAAGTTCAGAAATGGCTGCCAGAATCTGTTGTCTGGGCCCATCTGTTTTAATCCCCAGCTCCTGCAGATCTCGGTCAGTCAGAGTCAAGAAGGCCTCCATGTCTACCTGCAGATAAAACAATAAGGTAATTTACAGACGAATAAATGCAAGCATGCAATTACAGTGTTTGGTAATAGGTGTACCTTAGTCAAAGAGGAAATAAAACTTTATTCATTTGTTAAATCCACTGAAAAACTTTGTACTTATTCTCAACATTTGCTTCCTTTGCCATAATATATATATTTTTTTAAATAACGTAAATACAAGAAAAAGTTAGACTTTACAGATAGCCATGTCTATACCTCCTGTTCTTCAAAGATGGGCTGATATTTCTCCAGGGAAAGTTTTCTTAGTATACCTGAAAGCTCATCTGTAGAAAGGGATAAGGGTAAAAATCACAATATTAACACAGTGATTTGTGCACACTTTACTGTGTTATATATTTATGACTACAGCTTACAGGTTTTCACAGAGGTTTTTTGTGATTGTTGCGGCCAAAAATGCTTGATTTTTGGTGCTTTTTTGCTTGAATTGGCAAAATTGCAATTGCACAAAATTGTTTTGCACAGTCTTTCACAGTGATGTTTGTTGATAAATGAGACCTTTTAGCTGTACTCATATTTGATGCACATGTATCAAAGAGGGCTTTAGCTGAATATGCATTGTGATTATGTCACATGACGCATTTTGGCTCAAATCTGCGGGAAAATCTGCGGTAATTTTGAAAAATTGCAAGCTCTGCAAATACTGAGGAGTTTCCTTGATTTTGCGTTAATTTTTGTGATTGCAAAATCCAGGAGGGACTGCCATAGGATTCATAGGATTCAAGTCTGGGATTTGGCTGGGCCACTCAAGGACATTCAGAGACTTGTTCCAAAGCCAATCCAGCGTTGTCTTGGCTGTATTCCTCAAGTCATTGTCATGCTGAAAGGTTAAACCTCGCCACAGTCTGAGGTTGTGTCCACTTTGGAGCAGGTTTTCTTCAAGAATCTCTCTGTATTTGGCTGAATTCATCCTTCCCTCAATTCTGACCAGTCTCCCGTTCCTGCCGCTGAGAAGTACTCCCATATCGTGATGCTGTTGCCGCCATACTTCACCATAGGGTATTAGCCACTTGATGAGCGGTACTTTTACACAGCAGTGGATTTCATTTAGGCACTCTACCATGAAGCCCTGATTGATGGAGTATTTCTGAGATGGCTGCCCTTCCACCAGGACCTCCCTTCTCTGCAGAGGACTTCTAAAGCTCTGTTAGAGTAGGTTCTTGTTCACTCCCTGACCAAAGCCATTCTAGCATGGTTACTGAGTTTGACTGGACAGCCAGCTCTAGGAAGAGTCCTGGTGATTCCGAACTTTGTTTGTTTCAAATGGTGGAACACACTGTGCTCATTGTAACATCCAAAACTATGATTATATACCCTTGCCCAGATCTATGTCTTGACACAGGGTGGTCTTTGGAGAGTTCCTTGGACTTCATGGCTTGGTTTTTGGTCTGACATGCACTGTGAATACACGCCATATACAGACAGATATGTGCCTTTCTAAATACCCTGTCTACGTCCTTGATCCAGTATAACACCACATAGTCCATACTGGTAAGGAGCTCAAGCTCCAGACACAACTGTACCAGGTAATATAGGCTGATGATACTGGCTCAGGTATGTTAGGAACTGCTACACACACCAAAAAAATCCTGATAGCTCTAGCATACCTAGTCAAATCATAGTAGTGTGAATGACAGTGCATTCCTAAACACCATTTAAGTCTGATCATTTTTATATGCACTGACCTTCGTCAGTGATGGTGCCACTGCTGGATCCACCACTACTTTTAGAACATGGCTGGGAGGAAGCAGAAGATAGGGTTTCACCAATGAGAGGTTTAGGAGTTGGGGACGGCGATGGAGTCAGGGTGGGGGATGTACTCTTAGATGTGGAGGAATTCCCAGACTGTGGCCTCTTCTTTAGATCAACCTTCTGTGGAGATTGGAGGCTGATGTTAGACTTATGGAACGCAACAATACTCATAAGACACACTTACTTGGTTTAGCTAATATGGTTTCCGAAAGAGCTACAGACTCACTGGCCACATTATTAAGAAAACCTGTACAGTCCCCTCCAAAAGTACAGTGCTGTGAAAAAGTATTTCTTGTGATTTTTCTGATTTCTTGTGTTTTTGTGTATATCTCGTATTAAATTGTTTCAGAAATTAAAACAAAATCTAAGATAAAACAAAGGCAACCTGAGTAAACACAAAATACAGTTTTTAAATGATAATGTTATTTATTGAAGCAAAAAAGTTATCCAATACCAACTGGGACTGTGTGAAAATGTATTTGCCCCCATAGTTACTAATGAAGTTGTTTAAAAGGTCTTACCCAGTAACACACTATGCCAAATTTGAAAAAAATTCCAGAAATGATGAGGAAGAAGGTGATTGAAATACATCAGTCTGGGTTATAAAGCTATTTCAAAGGCTCTGGGACTCCAAAGGACCACAATGAGAGCCATTATCTCCAAATCGAAAAACTCAGCACAGTAGAGAACCTTCCCAGAAGTGGTCAACTTTCCAAAATTCCTCGAAGAGCACAGAAACAACTCATCCAGCAAGTCACAAAAGAGTCAAGGGCAACATCAAAGGAACTACAGGCCTCTGTTGCATCAATAAAGGTCACTGTTCATGACTCCACTATCAGAAAGACACTGGGCAAAAATGGCATCCATGGAATAGTGGCGAGATGAAAACCACTGCTAACCCAGAAGAACATTAAGGCTTGTCTGAATTTTGCCAAAACACATCTTGATTATCCTCAAACCTTTTGGGAGAATGTTCTGTGGATTCGTAAGTGGAACTGTTTGGAAGACAGGCATCCCGTTACATCTGGATTACACCAAATACAGAATTCCACAAAAGAACATCATACCTACGGTCTAGCATGGTGGTGGCAGTGTGATGGTGTGGGGATGCTTTGCTGCTTCAGGGCCTGGGCAACTTGCAATAATTGTGGGAAACATGAATTCTGCTCTCTACCAGAAAATCCTAAAGGAGAATGTCCAGGCTTCAGTCTGTAAGTTGAAACTCAAGCACAACTGGACTATGCAGCAAGACAATGATCCAAAGCATGGGAGTAAATCCTAGTCTTAGAAGTAAGTGAAAGACTGATCTCCAGTTATCGGAAGCGTTTGGTTGCAGTTATTGCTGCTAAAGGTGGCACAACCAGATTTTAAGTTTAAGGGGGCAATTAATTTTTCACATTAGTTTTAGGTGTTGGATGACTTTTTTGCTTCATTTAAAAAAACTGTATTGTGTGTTTACTCAGATTGCCTTTGTTTTATGTTGTATTTCACTTGAAGGTCTAAAACTATTTCGTATGAGACATTAGTATGAGATATTTAGTATGAGACGTACACAAAACAGCAAGGCCAATTCTTTTGTTTTTGCTATACATTGAAGACAATTTGGGTTTGAGATCAAAAGATGAATATGAGATGATAGATCAGAATTTCAGCTTCATTTCCTAACCTATACAGTGGGGGGAAAAAAGTATTTGATCCTCTGCTGATTTTGTACATTACATACATGATTCTTGCATCCAAATGTTGCACAAATGTGTTGGAATTTTTTTCACATTTCATCTACCTGCCTAAGAGGCACCTACCTTTTCATATCTGTGGTTAGCAACATGTAAATGATTTAAAGGCAATATAAAAATAGATCTCGTGATAAGGAAAAACATATCAGCAGGACCATACCCATCTGGAGTGCAAGTCACTTGTCACCAGGCTTGGGTTGCTTTGAATGCTGGGCAGGCTGATGTCAGGCACTGTGGGCAGGGGTGTAGAGACTGATGCCTCATGGGTTGGTGCTTTGACATCAAGCAGGCCTGCAGCCCTCTTCCTTTGGGCAGCAATTTGAGACAGTACGCTGTCAGATGCACTGCCTCCTGAGGAGAGAGTCGAATGAGACAAAATGGTTAAGACGATTATGGGTAAGAACAGCTCCCTGAAGCAAGCACCCAGAGCAAGGGTTTCATCTCTGCAGCATAAAGACATCATACTAGTATTAATCCTGATGTAAAACAAGATGCATTATGTGTCAGACAAGGTAAATTGAGTCCAAACACTGAGCTTTTTCCAACAAAACGTATTAAAACCTATTAATCAGAAAGATTTTCTTTTAGTATATTGGGATGATTTCATGTTTCATCAAAATCCAATTTCCTGCAAAATGGGTGAGCTTAGCTAAAGTTAACTGGCTAACGTTAAATACTGTTTCTTCATTAAATCACAATCTCCACCGTCCTATCTTTTAAACTGGCTGTTTGATTAGGTTAAAGGTTGAATACCATTATATGGCATATGCACCTCTTAAGAGACTCATTTTGTTTATATTTAGCTTTTAAAAGAGTAATCATATTAATTACCCAGGAGCAGTTTTATACATGTTAACAATTACAGGCTTATAATATGGCTCAAAATGTGATCCACATAAACATGTTAAATTTAACCCAATTTCTCACAGGAATATTGATATAGTTAGGCTAAATCCCAAATGGCTTCCTATTCACTGTTTACACTCACTACTTGAGGTATAACAATGACGCTGTAGGACATACACTTTGTCCAACTGGAAGCCATATGTAATTCAGCCACCAGAAAATGCAACTCAGATAATGCCCGTTGGAAATTAAACAAGCAACCTAATATTACTTTAATATAACTACATCAAATTGTACATAATTTATAGACTTTATTTACAGACTTTATTGCTTCATGCAGCAAGCACCTGTGCACACATGCTAGACTGCTCTTACTTCTGCCACATAACATAGCATTAATACATTAGCCATGCGGCACAGAGGACATGTAGGCAGTACCAATTTGCACAGCGGATGTATTCAAACCAGGTGTGGCATTGTGGTGCACATATTCAATGACTGCCTTCAGTTCCGTGACATCTGAGCTCATAGAGACATGCATGGTAACAATATGTGGCCAGGGCAGAGCATGACTCCGGCTCGAAAGCAGCCGTGGCTGTCAAGCACCTCTGTGGCCAGGAGGATGCACTGAGGTTGTGTGTCATTGGTTAGAAAGTTAAGAAAAAAACGCATTTACACAGACCCTCAAAACCTTCTGCAGCTCTTTAAATGCACTACCAGAATTTGTACTACTACTACTACTACTACTACTAATAATAATAATAATAATATTTATTTTGGGGAAAAGATGATTTATGCGATTCAATTTCTGACTACATTGTTGGCTATAATCAATAAAAGCAAAAATTAGCAAAAGTTTTCTTTTGTGTGTTTGGATATACCTGAACGGTTATGCAAGTCTGATGTATGGCGATTGACCCCTCCTACTCCGTTGGAACCCCCTGATGAGTGAGGTGAGTTATAGTTGCCCGAGTTGGAGGGGGAGGAGGATGGGATCTTACTGATACTGGGAAACTTCATGGATCTGCTCACTACTCGACTTATGGATGTCTAAAACATCAGTGGAAAAAATCAGGTACAGATGATCAGAAAAAACTTTGGCGCCAATATTACTGCATCCCTTCTGTATGAATCTCTGCTCCTTAAATAAGATTGCAACTATTTACATTTTAGAACACTGACTGAAATGTGTTTCTTCACAGTCCATTGATTCTATATAGCCTATGTGAAAAACATCTTAATGCTGAACTCACACTACACAATTTTAGCCCCGATTTGTTATGTCATACCCTAATGGTTGCAAAAAATACAGGAAAAAAAAACCCTGAATAAAATAGCTAAATGGCAGAATAAAAGTCAAGTGGTGTGACCAGTAATGCAATTCTGAGATATTGAAAGCTATGTAGCTATGTAGAAATGTAGTGTCCACCATATCAGACACTTACAATATCAGAGTTTCCACTGGTGTTGAAGTTGGCTTTGCTTGGTCTCTGAGGCATAGTCAGACGAGACTGCTCACTTGTCTTGCCTCCCTCCTTCAAAACCCGTGAGCGGTCTGAGTTCCATGGCTCAAAGTTGGATGGAGGCAGGAAGGGTGGGATAACAGCTTTAAGCTTGTCATTGGGCAAGCGAGTCAGAGGTGCACCATTTCTCAGCTAAAAGGAGAGATCGTTATACTTATTGCAAAAGAAGCTCTCAAATCCATGATAGGTCATGAAAATGCTTACCATTGTGGCAATGAGAAAGTCATCTTTGTCACTGCTGTTTCTGCCAAGACCTTCAAAAATCATAGAATAGCACAACTGACTTATATTCTTCATACATCTTATACGTTCTGTGACAATTTGAGAAAGTTAGTATTGTTTTTAATCATATTTTAAATCATCCAGCAGTTTCCACAGTGAAATATCACACATCTTGAAGATTGATTCCCTTTAAAGAATCTTAAATTAAACAAAGATTCTAATTAAATCATTAGATTATTTTTATCTGCATAATTTTTCAGGACTGAACAAGAGATAATCTGAATAAATATTACACTGAGTGGCAGTACATAAAATAACATAGCATTTTACCACTGTCTTTGCTCTTATCAGTCCATGCAATGGTGAGGTCATCCATAGGTGCTCCAGCAGGAGAAACCATTGCACCACTTGGTTCAGAGCGGTTTGTGTCTGTTCTGTTCTCTGCTTTCATGGTAGCATCCAGCAGAACCCCTGGGTTATCATGGAATGGAGCTAAGCGATTGGGAGGGAGCCCATGTCTTAATGTGTGTGTTAGCTTCAATCTACGAAAGCGATTAGACATGCGGTTCCACCAGGACTGCAGAGGAAGAGAGGAGAAGAAGAGTATGAAAGGCTGTCTGTAAACCTACGAAATATCTGGTTTGTAAGGGGCCACGTCCCAGCAAAGCATGAACATTAGTACATCACTTAAAATATGGTGAGGCAATTGTTACATGGATCTACTACCCATAGGACATAGAGACATTCAATTATACATCAGATACTGTGTACATGTACACAGAGCCCCACCTTTAGGCCTCCTTTATCATCTGGTGGTACAAGTACACTGGGAGACAGGTGTTTCTTGGTGGAGATCTTGTCTCTGTGCCTACTCTTGTCTTTATCTACCATCATGCATACAGCGGCCAACAGTCTCACTAATTCAGTGTCTTGAGTAAGATAGAGAAGAATCGGGCAATTAGATATTTTTTATTTAGTTACTCCACAGAAAAAAACAATGTGTGATAATTATGATAAGTACTTTTCACTCTACCTGGGTCATTTAATAGCATGACTAGATCAAAGGCTGTGTATCCATTCTTCGCTCTTAGATTTACATCAGCTCCCTGACTCAGCAGATATTTCACCACATCCTTATTCCTACAAAAGGACAAAAGAGGAGGATATCTAAACATTCTGTGTTTCTAAGAAGTGCAGTATGTATTACAAAAAAATATTTTATGGCAAAATGTTGAGGAAATTGTGTGGGTTTTATTTTTAACAGAAAATAACCAGTATTAGTGAAAATTCAGAGATGCAAGCCTTACCCATGATATGTTGCCTGCATAAGAGCTGTCCAGCCATGGACCCCATCCTGTTTGTCTATGTCTGCATTCCTCTCAACCAGAAGCTGCACCACTTCCAACAGTCCGCTCACAGCTGCAATCATCAAAGGCGATGCCCCATCTGCATTAGCCATGTTCACCTGAGATGGATCCTCCTCTAGTATCTCCTTCACCAGCTGAGCATTTCCTAGAACACACACACACACACACACACACACACACACACACACACACAAGCCTGGGGCATCAGTACATATAATTTACTGTTTATACATTCATCTAGGACTGCAAAAACTAATCGATAAAATTGATAATAATCAATAACTAAAATAATCCACAACAAATTTCATTACTGATTAGTTGGGTCTGTGACATCACTGTGGATAACCCACCTCAGTGACGTCACTTCGCAATGGTGAAAAACGCATATCTATGAATAAGACACATCTGAAAAAACATCTGACGTCACAGAGTGAGCTGCTGTGGGAAAATTATACGATCCAGGTTGTCCAAAACATGAGAATGTTTTATATTAAGCGTTTCAAACAAACTCGTAAGTGTATTAACATGGCTTGTCGTGTCAGATGCTGCGACAGATGCATGTGCTGTCTAATGTTTTCCAGACGTTTTCCTCGGCGCAGAAATGACATTTTTATGTTTATATCCTTATCTGTAAATGTTAGAAATTCACGCCAGTATTTCCATTTTACATAAAGCCTAGTCCTGACAGCAAGCGAGTCTCCATTAAACTTCACTGAATGAGCGCGAGTCCGCACATGGGCGTCAATCAAACAGCACGCAATAACTCTGACTAAAATATTCGTTTTGATTAAATATGTTATTTGATGCTATATTTAGCTATATTTAGAAACAAAAGTAATTGTGTTTTTTTATGAGAGCAGTAACTGTAAAGGGGTTATAACATGTAATTGTATATAAATGTAAGTGTCATACATTTACAGAATAAAGTAACATGTTACTGTGTTCAAATGAGTGAATGTGTGTGTTACTGCAGAACATTCAACCTCTTACCAGTTAACACTTATATAACAAAATATAATGCTAATATTTTTTAAAAATCCTTTGCACACTGTATAGCATAGCCCACATAGATACATTTAATACCTTTTTCATAGCCTTCAATTTGCACAATGTTTGAAGGACAACATTGGGCAGAATGTGAAATAACGTTTTTTCGAGAGAAAAAAAAATACAGAAAATAAAAATTGGCCTTTTAATCCAACTAATCGATTACTCTAAGAAATAATCAACAAATTAATCGATTGTCAAAATAATTGTTAGTTGCAGCCCTACATTCATCCATATCATATTATTATATTATCAGAGAAGCCCTATTCAGTGGGTTATTTTAAAACATTGATTATCCTGAGTGGCACTCACCTAGCTTTAGAGCACTGAAAACATCAGGCCTTTTCTTCTCATCATCTAGTGGGAAAAGGACAGAAAGAAAAAATAGCAGGAAAATAAAGAAATATTTATAGGATTAAATTTATTTATAATCACCCTTTTTTAAACAGATCTCTCTATTCCAAACACATACGTCTCTATTTCAAACAGCTGAAATAGCTGGGGTTATATTTACAATAGATACTGACCCATGTCCGTGATGAACTGCTCTGCGATTTCCTTTCAAACAATGATGGACGTCACAGTTTTCAATGCAAAAATTTTCATTGCTCTTTCCCAGATGGGGAAGAGATCTTACCAAGCTTTGGAAAGCACCACAGAGTTTGGCAAAAGGCCCAATGTACTCTATATATTATAAAATATATAGATATTTTGCCATATAACTGCCCATATCTCTGGTGTATTAGCACAGTCGGTAAAAGTTGCCTGTGTGTAATATGGCCTAAATACTTTTCTAGTTTACAGTAGGTTGTATGCTCTCTGTATGCTCCAAAACCACCTCTGGTGTTTATTGCCAAAAAGCTCGATTTTGGTTTTATCTGACCATAGAACCTGATCCCATTTGAAGTTCCAGGAGTGTCTGGCAAACTGAAGAGGCTTGAGTTTGTTTTTGGATGAGAGTAGAGGCTTTTTTCATGAAACTCTTCCAAACAACTTGTGGTGATGTAGGTGACTTCTGATTGTAGTTTTGGAGACTTTCTGACCCCAAGACACAACTAACTTCTGCAATTCTCCAGCTGTGATCCTTGGAGATTTTTTGGCCACTCAAACCATCCTCTTCACAGTGCGTTGAGACAATATAGACACAAGTCCAATTCCAGGTTGATTCATAACATTTCCAGTTGACTGGAACTTCTTAATTATTGCCCTGGTGGTGGAAATGGGCATTTTCAATGCTTGTGCTATTTTCTTATAGCCATTTTGTGAAGCTCAACAACCTTTTGCTGCACATCACAGCTATATTCCTTGGTGTTACCTAATGTTATGAATGACTAAGGGAATTTGGCCTATGTGTTACCTCATATTTATACCCCTGTGAAACAGGAAGTCATGGTTGAACAATTTCTTTTTTCTAGTCACCCAGGTGTACTAAGAAAAATGTAAAATAACAATGGGAATATACTTCAAATATATTTTTCTCACATGAATTCATAGGGGTGCCAATAATTGTTGATGCGTACCTGTTGAGAGGTTGAATATAATGGCCAGATATTACTCTAATATTATTATTGTAGAGTGGCCTCCACAAGAGGTCAATATGCATACGGTACAGGTGGTGTCTGTCTGAATGTTGATGTCACCAGTATAGATTAGGTTGACAGCTACCCAGAACATTAAATAACATATGAGCAAAGATAATGTCATCCATCATCCCATTCTCCTTCCATCTAACCGATCTTACCTGGTTGTGGACGAACTGTGGTGATGGAATCCAGATAACTCTTCACCTCTTTTTGCTTGAGATGCAGTGCCACTTCAAAAGCTGTTTTGGACAGAACGTTAAGATGATCAGGATCAGCACCCCTCTCTACTAGCTGCTGAGCTATACTAGCCTTCCCACTCAGTGTGGCTAACATTAGTGCACTCCAACCCGTGGTCTTCTGTGAAAAGTTCACATCAGCTCCCCACTCCAAAAGCAATCTGACCATAGCCTCATGACCCTGCTGAGCACTAACCAATAAAGACGTGATATCCAAGAAGTTCTTCCCATTATCACTGTGGTTACTGTTATTCCCATTAGCATTTCTTTCAGCTGCAGAAAGGTGGTCAAAGTCATCCACAAATGCTCCATTCTCAAGGAGGAGTTTGGCAACATGTGTGTGGCCCCCACGGGCTGCCATGGTGAGCACACTAGCTCCCATGCGATTCCTGCCATTGATCTCTGCCCCATTCTCAAGCAAGATGTGAGACACATTCAAATGGCCAAACCTGTACAAAAAAAACCAAAAAAACAGAGAAAGTCAATTCAGAGAGGTCCGGGAACTGAGTTCTTATACTGTAAACTCATTATAAATAAAATCCTTCAGTATTTAAGAAATAGTGTACATGTTGTATATGTAGCTATCTATCTATACCTTTGAAAACACCATGTGTGTAAAAAAATTAGCAAAATATTAGGGGTGTAACATTAGGCTCTTGATTTGATATGTCTCTGTATCAAACAATACATGCAAGAGCCTGCAGAATAAAGCAGGTTATTCATCATAAAATACCACTTATATTATGCAAGGTGTAATAAACATTTACATTTAATCAAGTCCACATTGGCTCCTCTGAAAAAGTAGCTTCCCCTTTATCTAATATCAGGAGAGGCTACTTGGGTTTAAAGGGGAAAAAAACACTCCTACTAAGCACACAGTTTTTCACGAGCCAATACACTAGCACAGGGATTCTCAACCTTTTGAAATTAAAACTCCCCCCTTAAGTATTTTCAAGCATATGGATCCCCCCACTCCACACACCCCACTCTACCCTCATTCTACAAGCAGATGATCAGAAAACCATGGGAAAAGAACACTTAGCACTTGAACTGTAGGCTGTTTTAACATTTACTTGTTTGTGTAGGCTACATATAGGCCTAAGCTAGTTGCTTGCAATTAAAAGGAAACTGCATTGTCAGCAGTGTGAAACAGAATGGTGTGAAATTTGACAATAGAACGCTAGGCAAGAATTTTATTGTCAAATTTATTAGTGAGACACCTGTGCTTGCTTCTTGTTTCAAAGAAGCCCAATGCGGGGCTCAATGTCAGTAAGTGCAAATCTGAGGTCATCTTCGACCTGGAGGAGATTTCATTACTTGGCTTTCAGCGCTGCCAATTTAGAAAAACCTACCTCGCACAGGTATGTTGATGCGAATGGAACGAAAAATCTGATTGAAGAATCTGACAGTTGAGAGTATTATTTCATCATCAACAACCAAAATGAGGACAGTGAGCAAGTGACAAAGAGATGTCTCAATCGGTTATCACTCCATTTCTACAGCTTGGTCTTTGCATGGGCAACTGAAGGGGTCCCGGACCCATGCAAATGAAGTGTAATCGTCACTGAAATAGCCAAATTGCTGTTTCAGTCCAACATTTATGGTGTGTATCAAAGGAAAGGTATTCCCCATCCCTGTCTCTTGCCCACAGTCGGAAAAGGTTGCAAACATGTCAATATTTTTGTTTACTAGCCAATCACAAACTTTGTCTGCCAGCAGCCAGATATTTGCATCTCTCCCTTGCATCGATGTATTGAGCGAGTTCAGTCGATCAAAAATGTCCACTAGGTATGACAGCTGTGCTTTATCTGCTTTATAACAGTCTCAAGAGACTCTGCCATTTTCTTTGTAGCGAGAGCTTTGTGATGGGTCCACTTTGCTAAAGGGGCAATCTGCTGAACGCATGTGACCAACCCGCTCACCCTCCCAGGCATTGGATGGGTGCAGTTTGTGCATATTTCGTATTTCAACTTTTTTGGGGGTAGGTGGCAATGCAGAGGAAGCACTGTCATGTAAACTCCTTCTGGCACGTGTCACGTGTTGCCATTGCACTGCATAAACCCTGTCTGCATAAATATTTCTCATGCTTAATTGGGCCATACATAGTTTGTAAGTATTTAGATGCTTTTGCAGTTGCTCCTTTTGCTAACAACATGGAGAATTCACCTCAGTACATCAGTGTAGATGAGCTTGTTGTGTCCCAATTCTCATAGTCCTAAGGTTCTTTTTAATACAATAAATGCAGTAATGAATACTGCTCTCACATCTATCCCAGAAGCCACTGTGAACAATTGTGAAGAGTTTTTCATTTTGAAGTTTTCATTGACATCATTAAGCTCACTTATTTGACCACCAGACCATGAGCCCTCTGATCAACTGTCATATTCTGCTCTCCTACGCCAGTCTGAGCCCGTGTCACTGTTCTACTCGGCAGATTTAATCCTGCATATGAGGCCTACTACCTGAGCACTGTTCCATCTTGTTTTGAACATGCAGTTCTAAACAATTTTAGACCAATCTCAGAACTATCTTTCTTTTAAAGGTTTTAGGGAAGGTAGTTTTATTGTAACTTTCTTCATTCTTAACCAGGAACAATATTTTTCAACATTTCCAGTCAACCTTTAGACAACACCATAGCATGGAATCTGCCCTCCTCAAGGGAGCGAATTATTTATTGCTGATTGTTGATTCTGGAAAGTGTACTGTTTTAATTTATTGCAGCTATTGATACGGTTGACCACAGAATTCTTCTGGATCATCTAAAATGTGATGTAGTCATCCAGATCACACACAGCTTTAAAGTGGTTTGTCTCCTTACTTAATAACAGGACTTTCTCAGTTAGGATTGGTAACTTCTCTTCTCTAGCTACTATTAACTCTGGGGTACCCCAGAGCTCTATCCTGGGCCGTATTTTGTTTTCCTTCTAGTGTCTCCCAATTGTAACTGTTAATATATTGGATTTCTTAATTGTGTTGATTTTATTTTATTCTGTCTTACTCTTATACTGATTTAATTTTTCTATGCAGCACTTTGGTTGACACTTGCTGTCTTTCAAATGTGCTATAGAAATAAAGCTTACCATAGCCTGATAGCTGATATGGTATGCAACGACCAACACTCATTATACGTTATATGGTTACATGACCATGTTATAACATTTAGAAAGAGCTCTTCAGTAGCTTTCAAACAACACCAAAGGCTGTTGAAATCGGGCTGTCGAAATTTTAGCCAACTTTAGAGCTCTATTTCTGCTACAGAGCTCATTATGTTTGATTATGATTCATTGTTTATGATTTTCCTTCATTCAAATTTTAAATCTGAGAATCAAACTAAATCAAAATCATGAAGCCAGTATAATGAAAATCATGACTGGAATGTAGTTACACCCTTAGTGCTAAGTCAATATATAATACTTCATGTTGCTATCAAGAATGACAAAATGATCATGGAAAAGACAAAGGAATGCACTAGTAAAAATGCCTTAATGTCAAAGGGTTAATGAGCTCCTATGCATAGAATAAGATAGTATAGCAGCACCAAACAATATGGTGAGACACTGACCAATTAGAATCTGCCAGGACCACAAGTGAGCAGTGCCATGCTCTTTTATGTGGAAAATAAGCTCATATGCCATAAGACTACAGAAAAAGGAAGCTGAAAATGCATTAAACCTTTTTTTTTTTTTCCTCCAAACAAGTTAGTTATGGTCCTCTAATTTGATTGGACAAGCACTGTTCCAAGAGTGCCAATATTTAGTATAACAGCACTGGGACACTTCACTGTTTGTATCACCACAATTCTAGCAATAGTTCGTTTCAATGAAACCGTTACTCCACTTACTATGGGCTGTTAATCAGTCTGTGCGTTGGCATGGCAACACGCAACGCTCTATCCAGCTGTGGCTTCTTTGGGAACTGTTTTCGTTGACGGAGCAAAAATAAACAAAATATTTGGCCATATTGTGTCTGAAATGTTACTTGATATTAGTTTTTTTGTTTACAGAACTGTTGTATAAAAGCGGTATCACACTCGCAATCTTGTTGTACTGAATATAAGCACAGCTGTAATTACCTGTGGAACTCGGCCTACAGCCTCGTGCCTACAGCCGGATCACAGTTGTGTCGATATTCTCTACAACAGTACTCTTGCTCGTGCTTAAATATGTACGGATAGTGAAATAAATACCTGCGCGAGGTAGTATCAAGTAAATAAAGAGTAACTGTCATACCTCGCTGCCTGCATTAGCGGTGTCCAGCCATAATTGTTCCGGCTATCCACAGACGCCCCTTTTCTTAGTAAGAATCTAACTAAATGCTCGTGTCCACTTGCAGCCGCGAAGTGTAATGCTGTGTTCCCTTCTTCGTCGGTACAATCGACGGGTACAAGCGGCAGTCCTCCCCGCACGATGTCCACACTACACTCCGACACAGAATCCAGACGTGTTTTGGACTGTCTCCCCGAATCGGTCCCAGCGGGCTCGAGAATGCTCTTTGCACTCTCATAGTCGCCCTCATCGCAAGCACGGAACAACAAGAGGGAATTTGCTGGAACGCCGAAATTCATTTCGGAATTTTCAGTAAAGCGACAATTTTTTCCTCGTTCTACGTATCGGTGCGTACACCAACGACATCATCGGCATACAGTGATGTCGTTAACCGCAGGAGCAGGAAAAACACATTGGTCAACAACCAGTACTTGTCGGAGGACTTGGAAACTTTTTCCATGCAACGTCTGCGCGCGCACGCTCATGGCTGCGCATGCTCATTAAAGGGTCATTCAGCCTCCACAGACGACCACGAGCCAGTTCCGCTCGTCAAAATACATATTGTGCAAAACTTTTCTAGGCATCGTTCCTTGTCGTATCAAACATCCAAAAGAGTCTCGTCAGGTATAGCATGTAATTCGTAAGTCTTAGATGGGAGATGCAACAATTAGTAGATTTGTATGATAACTGCACAATAATTAACATTAAAAGTGTTAATAATAGTGCAGTGGGGCTTGGATTAACAGGGACAACACTACAACGCCCAGAAATGTAGTTGACACGCATGTGAGCCATTCCACCGAGTGGGTGACATTTGTCTGTTGTAACTTTTAAAAATTAAACTTCTTTTTTTTTCTTTTTTTTTTTTTAAATCTTTTTTCAACACTGAATCTAATAGCACACATATTCCACTGTTCAAAATGTATACTGGTCAATCTCGGGTAACTTTATTTCATTTTTTACAAGGTTTCAAACTGGGAGATGGATGCATTTTTCTCAGTCCTGTTACCAAAAATCATGTGTCTTTTAAAAAGCAAGTTTAAAAGCAATGTCAACTAATTTCTTTGTTTTCCTCTCACAAAAGTGTTTATTTTAAAGAAATGGTTGGTTGCGTGTTTAAATAATTGATATTTATCACAAAAAAATCACTATATATGCACACAATGTGTATTTTTTTTTTTTTTTTTAATGCAAAGCCATTTTTTCATTTCAAAGGAGACCTAAACCTCAGGGTTAATTTTTTTTTCATCATGTAATTAATTAAACTATTGGTTCAATGATGGACAAAACACAATTGAGAAAAGCAGTGGTTTAACTTTTTAGAGAAAAACAATTTAATAACAGGAATGAACATTGCGTAACAGGAATGTGTATCCGGACTCTGTGTGTGTGTGTGTGTGTGTGTGTGTGTGTGTGTGTGTGTGTGTGTGTATGTCTGTGAGTGTGAGTGTGTGTGTCTGTGTGTCTGTGAGTGTGTGTGTGTATGTCTGTTTGTGTGTATGTCTGTGTGTGTGTGTACGTCTGTGAGTGTGTGTCTGTTTGTGTGTGTGTGTATGTCTGTGTGTGTGTGTGTTTGTGTGTGTGTGTGTGTCTGTGAGTGTGTATGTGTGTGTGTATATCTGTGAGTGTGTGTGTGTGTGTGTCTGTGAGTGTGTGTGTGTGTATGTCTGTTTGCGTGTATGTCTGTGAGTGTGTATGTCTGTGTGTGTGTGTCTGTATGTCTGTGTGTGTGTGTGTGTGTGTGTTTGTGTGTGTGTATGTGTGTGTGTGTGTGTGTGTGTGTATATCTGTGAGGGTGTGCGTGTGTGTCTGTGAGTGTGTGTGTGTGTATGTCTGTTTGCGTGTATGTCTGTGTGTGTGTGTGTGTGTGTGTGTGTGTGTGTGTGTACGTCTGTGAGTGTGTATGTCTGTTTGTGTGTATGTCTGTGTGTGTGTTTGTGTGTGTGTGTGTCTGTGAGTGTGTATGTGTGTGTGTATGTCTGTGAGTGTGTGTGTGTCCCACACCATCTGGAGCACCCTTCCCGTGGCTCGCCTCGAAAAAGTTCCACGTACTGGCAGTGAATCCTCGCCTGAAGAGCTTTTCTGCAGCACTTAGTGGTGATTGGCTCCCTGTAAACACGGCATTCACACTGTAAAACTGATACTTCTATATCTTAAGTAACAGTAACTGTAAAACTTTAAAAATCAAGTAAATTGTATTACATAAACTAATATTCACACTAATAAATCAATACACAATAGGATGCTACTCACTCCTGTTACCTATTACTCAGTCCTGTTATGGTTTATATGAGTAACAGGACTGAAGGTAACAGGACTGAGTTTTTAGCATAGAATTAGCAAATACATGAAATATAGCCACATGGCATACATGCTTATAGCATGAGGATACTGAGCAAATTCTAGTGATTTACCAAAAATGTGTATATTTAAAATAAATAACATCTAAAAAATAATTTAGGTAACAGGACAGTACGTTGAGATTGACCCTCTCAGACATAGCTGCAATATCATCAAATACACAGAAAAGAAAATGAGAGGACTTACTTTTGGTCTTCCCATTGCCTTCAGAAGATTCAAATGATGCAACTTCCTGTTGAAAACGTGTCTTGTGGAATGTTCCAGGTTTTTCAAGGAGGGCAATGCGCTAGGGTAACAGGACTGAGTGAAAAACCCGGGGACACGACTAAAATGTGTATTTTATCTAAAATGTTATGGATTTCTCATGAAAAAAAAAAAACATTTTAAATCATAGATTGGATATAAAGTCACAGAACAATGGGGAAAAAAAATAAGATTTCTGAAGGACTTTAATCATTATATTTCAATGTAAAGTATAGAGATAGAGAGTGGGGACATGCAAAAAATGCTATTTTGTAGTGTTCTAGGTAGTTTTTATTAATGTTTTTAATTATATATTTTAAATTTGCAGTTAGGTTCATGTGCAGGACACTTTGCTTAATAATAAAATGTATTTTAGAGTTAATTGTCATGCATTTTTATACATATAATGTTCTGGGGACAGAAATGTCACCCATTCGGTGGAATGGCTCATGTAATGTAATGTTTGTGGTCCAGCTGCATGATATTACATTTCTGTTGTATCTTTGCTTCCTGCACTGTTACTCCTACAGTTGATGGCGTGTGAAGACCAGAGAAATGCAAGAGGTAGACTACATGTCCACTGCACGCAAATCCGACACCCGAAATTTCGCTCCCGTTCATTTCAAACGGGCAGCAGTGCACTAATGCACGGTTGTGGAATAGTGAGCAGTGAGATGTCCAGGTTCAGTCCCACAGAACAACCCCTGGGCAAAGCTACAGTCATCCTCAGTCTACAGTCACTGAGGAGCGGGCACTGGGTTATAGTGCCCCTCAGTCTATGGTCACAGAGGAGCGGACATGGGCTACAGTGCCCCTCAGTCTGTGGTCACAGAGGAGCGGACATGGGCTACAGTGCCCCCCAGTCTACAGTCACTGGCTACAGTGCCCCTCAGTCTACGTTCACCAAGGAGCGGACACTGGGCTACAGTGCAGGCAGATGCCATGTAGTGTACTAATCAGTTTTTGTTTTAACTATGGAAAATTAACAGCCAAGCAACCACTAATAATTTACAAATATCAAAAATATACAGTATAACAGAAAGAAAGAGATTTAAAACTCACATGAGCTTGTACTCTAAGAACATGCATGCCCTTAGTCCACTGAGCACAACATGTCTGTCTACAATGCAGGACGTCAATGAACCTGACAATTATGAAATACTGGTTTTTAAATAAATTATCTTCTAATTCAAGTAGACTACTCTCGTAAACTTTGTTCATAAACTTAGTAACATAAGTGTGATAGACTTGTGAAGTTAAAATATTCCTTATTTATTTTATCTCTATTTCATCCATGTTGTCCAGACAATACTACACTATATGGCCAAAAGTTTGTTGACACCTTACCATCACATTCAAATGTGGTTTTTGAACATCTCATTCCAGATTTAGTCCACCCTGTGCTGTTATAATAACCTCCACTCTTCTGGGAAGGCTTTCCACTAGATTTAGGAGTGTTGCTGTGGGGATCTGTGCACATTCAGTCGCAAGAGCGGGAGAGGTTGGACACTGATGTGGGGCGAGATGGTCTGTTCCAATTTATCCCAAAGGTGTTCAGTGAAGTTGAGATCAGGAGTCAATGCAGGACACTCAAGTTCTTCCACTGCAACCTTGGCAAACCATGTCTTTATGGATCTCACTTTGTGCACAGGGGCATTGTCATGCTGAAACAGGTTTGGGCTCCTTAGTTCCAGTGAAGGGAAATTGTAATGCTACAGCATATAAAGACATTCATGACAGTTGTGTGCTTCCAACTTTGTAGCAACAGTTTGGTAAAGGCCCGCATATGGGTGTTATCCTCAGGTGTCCGCAAACTTTTGGCCTTATACTGTAGATAACAGGGGTGCAGTTTCTGTGCATGTTCTCCACTTGTCTGTGCAGGTTTCTAGTGGGTTCTCTGGTTGTCTCCCACCTCCCAAAAACATGCCAGTAGATGTATTATTGTAGTGTGTGTGTGTGTGGGGGGGGGGGGGGGGGGGCATGACATGGTGCACACATGGATAAGCAGATACTGAAAGTGAGTGTGAGTGAGAATAGATAACAATGCATTTAATAGCCCTGGGCTTGGCCTGATAATGCCTGGTCAGAATTTGAGATGGCCACCCCTGACCTAGATCATACAATATGAAGCCACTGAGTTTTTTGTTTTGTTTTGTAATTACGCAATGTGCAGTGTAGTTTGACTTTATTTTGAAGAACTATGCATGTGTTTAATAACTACAGAAACAGCTTTTCAAGGCAAAAACTTTATTGCTTTGGCGTACAGTCATTGTCATCTTGAAGATCACTTCCCTCTCTTATTCGCCAGTTTCCTTCCGGATTTTTCCTTACAGGATTTTCCAGTAGTTATGTTCTCGTGCCTGTAGATGGCGTAATTAAGCACTAATACACTTAAATCATATATATATATATATATATATATATATATACACTGTATATATACTGTATATATTGTAAAATGTGTTAGCATGTTAGATGTTGTTGATGAAAGAATAAAATGATAATACACTTTATTAATTCAAAATGTTTCTTTCATTATAAAAATAATTAAAATAATATTACTTAAACATAAAATATAAATTAAAAAGGAGTTTACCTTTGAACATTTGTTCAATCAATTCCATTCAATCAATCAGTTTCAAGCAGTGAGTGTATAGGTAGCTTCGTTTTATCCACTATTTCTTGTAGGAAAAACTTTCTACAGATTAAAAAAAAAAAAAAAAAAGCACACTTTGGGCAGCAAATCCCAAAATCCAACTTAAGTGCCACAGCATCTGTTCAAATCAGGGGTTATGATATGGCATGGCTTGATATCAGGGGTTCTCAACGTTTTGCAGCAAAGGACCCCTTAACTGTAAAATACATTTCACAGATTCCCTAATTACAGATTTTTATATTTTATGAACATAATCCAACTATTCAAATGTTAGGCTCATTATTTTAATGTGTACAGTAATATTCTGCCTATTTATTGGGGAAATAGAGCCTATTTATGTCTGAATTTTCCACTGACAGAACACAAGTACAAATGGCATTAGATGCAGATTTGCCCATAACTCTTTTAAAATAGTCCTTCTGTAGATCATAGTCATTTGTGTATTAATGGTAGGCCTAGCCCAGATTCTACTAAATCTACTAATCGGAATTACAGTATCTGGTGTCATCCAGATGAGGATGGGTTCCATTTTGAGTCTGGTTCCTCTCGAGGTTCCTTCCTCATATCATCTCAAGGAGTTTTTCCTTGCCACCGTCATCTCTGGCTTGCTCACTGGGGATGAATTTATCGATTTAAAATTCAAATGCAAAATTTATGTATTTCTGTGAAGCTCCTTTGTGACGATGTCCATTGTTAAAAGCGCTATACAAATAAAACTGAATTGAATTGAACTGAATTGAAATGTCAAATCATTACTTTAAGAATTGAAATGGTATCATATTGTATGGAACTCTGAGGTTTACACCCCTATCCAATAGTAAACTGCCTAGGCTGTGGAAGCCAATTTCATACTAAATGAAGTGTACCTATTTAGGGAGTAGGGAGCCATTACAATCCAATTTTGGTTTAGATCATTTGGCTGTTGTTATATTAACTGTATGTATATGAGATCTACCAGGCCAGAGAGAAGCGCTCTGCACGAATGCTCAGGCCAACAGTGTTGGTGTATCCTGCCACTTTCCCATAAGCCTGCATCAGATAACAGGAAAGAAAAGAGGTCACTGGGCGATATGATGATATGATGATAGAATATGTTACAATACACTTTTCTGAGATATTGTGATGTTTATTATAACAATTTATAACTTTTTGAACAAGGTTCATCCACTTTATAAGGTCTCCCAATCATCATATGGGGAAGCCGGGCATCCGGGCAGGATAAGTGAAGAGTTCCTACGTAGAGATATATATTTTTTCTATACAAAGTTCAGGAGGAGCCCATAAACACTGTGCTTCACTGTGGAGCTCTATGGCAGTGTGTCAGGGGGTTTAAAAGAGAATTACATGCAGGCTGTGCTGTCCACTGAAAACAACAGCGTTAAAACGAACACTGTGCATTTTTAAAGACATATTTAATATAGAACCATTTCATTGCCACGTTTTAGTAAACTGTTAGTGTGGCCGGCCTTCCCATGTAGTCGATAAGCAGTCCCCTGTGACTGGTAAGACATCAGATGTTAGCATTATAATTTTCAAAAGGGATTTTCAATTTTCAGAGGATTAGCACTGCTCTTAAAGAGATTGATCAATCAGGGCACAGATCACAGATCACACTAAATTGTGTTTATATTGTGTTTATTTCTCACAGTGAAAAATACAGCTTTAAAATAAGCTAATAAGATATTTGCTCAGCTTTTCTTGGTGCTATTCAAAGTTGAACTTGGAATCAGCAGTTTGGAATTTAAAGCATAAACAGGAAATTAATGCCCGAGGCGTTCATTGTATTAAAAAAAAACTTTATTTGAAACGGGTTCTCATATTAATGGCGTGCTGCTGCAACTGGTTCTAACATTTCAGCCCACACTGTACAATGCTGTATGACAGAAAATACATCATATAAAATGAAATTATACATCATGCAGCATAACAACATTTCATCAGCAAATTAGATATTTGTAACCCTGCACTTATTTTTGTACCATAAAGATTATTATAAGATAGTAATGTTGGTATAGCACTGAAACCCCACTTTTGAAAAGCCAGGACCCAAATTAAAATGTTTAGCTTAATATTTATCATAAAACATTGTGACTTGTTTCAAATGGTTAATGATTGAGTATAAATGCTGTGTCATTCACTGCAGTGAAAAAGAATTAAATTCATGAGGTTTTATTTATACTGTAGGTCTTGTAACCCTGGGGGTTGGGAATATGTCTGTGTGGATGTGTCATATCAGTTGCAGTAATATGGACAAAGAAGGAAGGAAGGCCAGTGGGGGTTGACATCCTGTTTGGATTGTCTGCTTGTGAGTGTGGGAAAAGGATAAAAATGGATGTTAGTGGGAAAGAGACAGAGCAGAAAAGGATAAAGATATTAACAAGCTATATGCTATGTGCATATACAGTATAAATAAATATATAAATATATAAATACTCTATATTTATGTTGTACCCTCAATTCACACATACTCTATAATATAATTCTATTCTATTCTATGTATATGACAGTAGTGTATATAGTTATCAAAACATGTCACAACATCTATGATCACATTTTGGCACCAGGTACAATAATGTATATATGAGACAAATAATTGTGCACAAATTGTGACCGTTTTTGCACCTCAAGCCAGCCTATTTCCATTGTCTAACTGTTGACTGTGGGAAAGATTTTTTATGTCCTTCTCAGAGTTTGAAGGACCAGTGCCTCATATTACATTCTTTAAGGGCATGAGGCAACAGAGTTGGGAATAACTTACACCATTCAGTTTGTGTCATAAGGTCCCTCACAATGCAAATCTGCCATGCACCCTGTCATACTTTATTTACTGTACATAAAATAATCTTTATACTCACAATTCAGTACACAGTTCAGATTAGGACTATGTCCTAATCATGCCCATGAACCTTTTCACATAGTAAATTCAAACCAATACATAGTAGACTCAAGGTCATATTCATATGTTTTATGGTTGTTTATTCTCTGTCCTACTCCTTGTCATCAACAATTTTCCTTTGGAAGAAAGCAAATGAGGGAAAACACTGTAGGATGTATACCATATGTCTATCATTTTAGGTTCACGTTTGTGCAAGGTTGTTTAATAAATCATTGTAACATTATCTCCTAAAAAGTCAATTTCAACCAGATTAGTCCGGTGATTGTGATCATTTACACACACTGCACCACTGAATACTGGAGTTAAACTACCATTAGCTTTGTTAGAGGCTGTGAGTTCAAATCCCAGTATCACCAAGCTGCCACTATTGGGTCCTTGAGCAAGGCCTTTAGGCCTCAATTGCTCAGTTGCATCTTCTCTCATTTGTAAGTCACTTTGGTTAAAGGCATTAGCCAAATGATTGAAATACAAATACAAAACTCATAGAGCCAGGTTTAATTTGTAAGTGGTACTCTTGGTAAAACAGGTCTTGTATATAGTATACATAACATTTTCAACCTATAGGTACTATCTTTGCTTGCTGCACCATACCACTGATGTGACCATGGCCACTGTTAGAAAGACTGGAACTATGATAAGAATATCTATGGTTAAGGTCAAAGTGTCTTCTGGATTGTCACTCCAGACCATGAAAGTAGAAGTGCAGTTGGAAAAGAATTGTTTGTGGATAAGGATAACATACTGCTCTACGACTGGGTGAGGCCAAAAGCAGCCGATCTTCACTGCATTGCTCTCTGTGCAGGATGTAAAATAGTGGTACTGGCTGTAGAGAGAAACAACAGATGTCAGAGAGTCATTGCATTCAGTCATTAATTCAGACACACTATGCACGTTACTGATCATATTTACAACTGATCAAATGAGCAATAAATATATTTACATTTGCAATATATCATACATTCAGAGATTTCTGCAGAATAGTTATCTATTGGAAGCATTCATAATGTTTAAATAATGCTTATTTCACATAAAGGAAAACCTATTCAGATGCACACAATTTGTTCAAACTGTACTGAGAGACCTTGTGGTTGAACCCTGAGTTTCTGCCCTGTATCACCCACATTTATTAAAGCCACCTCCCCAGTGGCTTTTTTGGGATCAATAGTTGGGTCACAGTCCAGAGTGTGCCACAGATAACAGCAGCTTTTTCCAACATGAATAGCTGTTCGCTCATTGTTGGAGTGGTGGGACAGGAGGAAGGAGACATGAAACTCTTTAGGACAACTTCATCCATAGCTTGCTCGTCCATGATTCAGCTAATCCACAGTAAACATGTCTTGGCACAGTGCACACTACACACAAGCTTGCAGAGGGCATGCTTTCCTGCAACTGTGTTATACACGCAACACTGATACTATTATATAATAGTCAGAACACCTCACTTTTAAGGCTTTTTCAAAATAATCAATTATTTTATTAAATGATAATCACAAATAACTAATTTCCTATTAAACCCTAGACTTTGTCAACAAAGTCTAAGGAAAAAACAACTTTCTTTACCCTGTTAGGTTCACACCAATTTCTTTAGAGCTTTGAAAGCAGCACAAATATCAAAGAACCCATGCTTTCTCACTCTTTCATTCACGTTTTTCAGTGTACCAGCAATAGTTCCAATGGCTAATGGACTGGATATTATGGCTGCACAGTGCATATGCTGCTGCTTATTTAGATGACATAATAAACTGTAGTACAAATTGGCAGTGGCATACAGTATGCAACATGTGAGGAAAGTCCTAAAGTCTGAGCTCACAGTGAACCCAGTGAAGTGTGTGATTGTGTGTGTGAAGGTATTCTATCTGGGATTTCACTTGGCTAATGGGCAGGTGCATCGCAAAATTGATTGCTTTGATTGTGGCCCGTGGCTCAAGACCAAAAGAAAGAGGTGAGACAATTTCTTCCCTCTGACTTGATAGCACTAAAAGCCAGATCCAGTCTAGAGGGCCAGGAGCAGTGCCAGAGGTCCTTTATGAGTGTTAAGGTGTTATGAGTGTTTGTGGGGGGTCCTGCTTCTCTTGCCTTTCACTTGACTACTCACTAAAAATATTAGAATGGAATATTACTTGAGCAAATAATGGAGATTATTTATTATAGTCATTATATTAATATACACAAAAAGTATAAGAGACACCTGGATAGTAAATGATAGACAAATGATTTTCCTAGTGACAAATAAGATTCACAGAGGGTGAACTATTATGTTGCTTTTGTAAAGGTTAATGGCTACCTAATTTATTTGAATGTACAAAGATTGGCTACATGAAGGTTATGTATGAGAGTCTTATACTGTTAACTGTAATCCAGCATGATGTAAAAATATAAATCTGATTAAAGTGGTTACCTAATAAAATGTGTTAAGTTGCACCAATTCTGGGGGTCTAACTCAGCCATATAAGTCTTGAAGCGTCCTTCACACTCCTCCATCTCCAGGTGAAGAGCTGTCTTATTACACTCCAGAACTCGAGGACTGCATGTGACTTTCAACTCAATGTTCTCTTGTGCTATAAAGAAGAGATTTGTCAGAAACATGTCATCTGCACATCAAAAGTCTTTATTAACACATTTGTCTTGAATACATACCTGTAGTTAATATATATATAATTCTCACTGCCTCCATTAATACAATATTTTTATGACTGTAAGAAAATAATTTGGGATTTTTATGTTAAGTGCACGTATGGTTTTGCGTCTTTTTATTTTTTCCTCTGCTCCTCAATGCATTGTTCACACTGTGTCATCTGTGTTTATAAACACTAATGAACCCTACAGTGTTCAGAGCATAACCTGCTGTAGGTTTCACTTAGGAAGGAATACAGAATATATATGATGTAATCGCTTAGTTTTGCCTATTATGCAATTCAGTTAGTAATGATGTTTGAAGCCAATTTAATGTACAGATGGATGACAAACTTAAAAAGAAAAAAACAGCTGTGGAGGGCATTTTGTTCGGATGGTTTGGGTCCACTTCTCCCCTTGTCACTGCAAATCGGTTTTTCTGAGTACTTTTAGCTTATGATGGATCATTCTTATCCAGGTTATTATTATTATTATTATTAGTAGTAGTAGTAGTAGTAGTAGTAGTAGTAGTAGTAGGAGTAGTAGTAATAATAATAATAATAATAATAATAATAATAATAATAATAATAATAACAGGCCTAATGAAGTTTACCTGTCCAATACCAGACTGAAAACAAATATATTGAGAGAAATTTACTCAAGAAAAATGTGATCATTTCCACACAAAAAAGTAAATTTAATTAAACATATTTTAGATAAGATTCAAATGGCACCAAGGATTTCATTCCTAAAAAAAAATGTAAGTGAATTTAACTAGCAATTTTCTTGTTTAAGTACTTGTTAAGTACATTTTACTCAAATTTGAGTTAAACGAACTGCATAAATCTCCATGCTGCAAAAAATACTCATCAGCATTACTAGTTACTGGTTACTAACACCTTTAATAGTCCCAACCAAAACTAGCACGCTTATGTAAAAACACAGTCATATCAGCCTTTCTAAACTTTATTGGACCCGAGATGATTACTTAACGATAAGGGGTGGAGTCGCGTGCACACCATACACCTGACTGAAAAACACAAAGAGGGTGAACCAAGACAACTTTGCCGAAACGCTTGATCTTTCAAAACATTTCATAATGCAATAACCCTTAGGCCTTAAACCCAACACAAAACATGAAATCTTGAAAACAACCTATATATAATGCTCAGAATGAACTCTGTTTAAAGTTATGTGAACACCTAATTGAGTTCAAAAACCACGCCCCCATTTCACTATGTAATCGGTTCAAGTAAACATGACTTCTTTTTCTCTAGTTTTGTGAGCACTTACAGAATAATAGTAAGTTTAACCCAGTAAAGTAGCTAGGTAAAACATACTCTTTGGGTTTTAGTCACGTATTTACATGAATTAATTCAGTACAGAACTTAAAGCATTTAAGTCATTCTAATAATTTGCTTTTTTTGTGTAAAAATCACAGATTTGTTTTTGTTAAAGGCCTATCCACTGAATCATATTTTCAGTGAGTTATAGAGGAATATATAACAATATCTGTTCAAATAATCAAGAAATCACATCCAGGTGAGACAAATGGCGATATTCTTGGTGTTAAATAATGTATTCTACCAATAAATAATATATACAGTATACTACTAGATTTAAATAATATATAGTAGCCTAATTAAGCCGCCTGTGGCAGAGACTCTAAACAATAAAACTGGACGCGGCTGTTCAGTTCCGCTGCTTTCACTGAAATTTCACAGCTGAACTCTAAGCTGCACATGCGAATGATGTGTAAATGCAGAGGAAGTAGAATTATAACTTTATAACAGATATTTTCAGAGAACTTTTTAATCTACAGATCAATAAAATTAAATTAAATCAATTCAATCCCGCATTTTATTCTCGGCGCAAATGGCAATAAAGAGAGACTTCACCAGGAGCAAAGCTTTCTTTTTCTTCAACAGACAGTAAATGTTGCTAAATATGAATAGGCTTCTGCTGTTAAAAAAAAAAAAAATGTAATTATACTCACCTAAAATTCCAAATACAAAAAATAACAGCAGGTTTGTGGTATTAATATCCATTCGGAAAAAAAAATCGAGTGCTACAGTGTGTTTCCTTATCCTCAGATTGTGGACAAAAGTTAATTTAAAACCATAAATCGAGCGATCATAAGCTAATAATAATAATAATAATAATAATAATAATAATAATAATAATAATAATAATAATAATAATCTGAGCACTCTAAAGCCACACGTTTGGAGAACGTGTACAAATGAAAGGAGAAAGCAGGAAAAACGACGGATAGAGAACAACTCGATGGTCTTAAGCAGAAGCTTCCGCCGGACCGACGCTGGCCTCCTCCTCCTTTTCTGTGGGAACTTCTGCAGGTCAAACCATCCGCGCTTCAAATTCTGCTCGCATCTATATAGGACATTACGGTAGTGATCGCGCAAAAACACTCCCAAACAATGGCTACGAGAGACAGTAGACGCGTTTGCGTTTGAAGATATATTCCTGGGGGAAAAAGGACAAGAAAACAATTAAACAGTAAGAATTAAAATACATGGGGGTGTGCAGTTATAGTAAAATAATACACGACGGGTTTGATTATTACAGCAGTACATCCCCAAGTGTTTTATTCCTCTTATACCACAGCAATTTAAAGGGATAGTTCACCCAGAAATAAAAATTCTGTCAATAATTACTCACCCTCATGTCGTTCCAAAACCCATAAGACTTTCGTTCATCTTCGGAACACAAATGAAGACATTTCTAATGAAACCTGGGAGATTTCTGTTCCTCCATTTACAGTCCATGTAACCAAAACTTTCAAGCTCCAAAACGTTCAGAAAGGCATCGTAATCCATGAGACTCCAGTGGTTTAATCCCAATTTTGTGAAGCTATACGAATGCTTTGTTTGCGCAAAACACTAAAATTAAGTCTTTATTCACAAACTATATTCATTTCCACATAGATCTCCGGCGCATGTTCGCAAGAGAACCACGACGCATACGTGTTGTGTTGATGCGAGAGCAGACAAAAAATATCTGCGAGATTGGACAAAAAAACGCAAGTCCCCTATGTCAAAATCTGCAGATATCTTTGTTACAAAGATTGTTCTATGTGACTCAGTTTGTGTACACCGTCCCCCTTCCTCTGCTGTAAACAGTGCAGCGCTTCCGGGTCGCCGCTGGAAAGTCCGCACTCACGAAAATGTGATACAACGTGATTTTGACATAGAGGAGGACTTGATTTTTTGTCTGCTCTCGCGGACATTTTTTTTGTCAGCTCTCACGTCAACGCAACACGCATGCAGGGAGCATCGTTGCTCACTATGACATCATGTTTTCTGAAGCCTCGCAGCTGGAAAAAAATGAGGGACGAACGCTCAGCCAACTTTGTCTACAAATTTAAGCAGCTTATTATTGTTGTTGTAGCTCTCAAATGATTACTTGCGGTAGCAATTTTTAATTTTATTTGACGTTCTGTACACAGCAGGGGTCGGGAGCCAGTGATTGCCTATGGCTTGACAGCAGGAAAAAAAATTATAAAAACAATCACAAATCATGAAAGCTAGTGACTCAATTAAAAATCTACATATTACACATTTTACAATATTACATAATTAATAATCAAAGCCCGTTTGTCATGTATACACCAACCAATCGTGATGTGGCACAACAAGCTCAAATTTCACTGGACAATATGGAATGGAGCAGTAATTTCCTGGTCTAATTCGTAAACGTCGCATTAATGGTAAGTAGCGTTCAATTTACTCTCACTTACATACTGCATTTTGTATTCATTTACCATTTGATGAAGCTATCATAGTTGGTTAAATGAAGTCCAAGTGCCACCTACAGGCCTATTGGATAAAGTGTAGGCTGTTAGGTCAAGAACACACAAAAAGTAACACAACAGCAGATCAGGATGACAGATACAATCTGTATAATTACAAAATAATTAAGCTTTTGTGACAATCATAGAAGAGTTATACATTTGAACAGGTTTTTTTTAGGCTTTCTTTGGTTCAACAATCTAAGGGTGTTGATTAGTGAGGCAAAGTCTATTAAAAGATGACATTTGGGGATCGTTACATAGCAGAAATTTCAGACCAGCCATACTTCTCAAGATATTTTGAGTAATACAGGACTATATGTTGGTGAGTTAATACAGCTGTTGACACAGTTTGCTTTGAAAGGTGTTATTCTTTTTTTTTTTTTTCAAAATCTAATCTGCTTTCTCAATCTTTACACATAAATGTTTATTTTTCCAGGAAAAAAAATATTTTATTAATTTCTGTACAAGTTGTACATCACTACTCTCATCATTAGCATCTACCTACAGACAACCATGAGGGCTTAATTCTGAAGTTTTATTACACTTTATTAGAAGGTGCATGTGTTAACTTCTATTTAAAACCATTCCTGTCCTATTCTTCTCTCCGCTCTCTTTCAGCTGTCCCTCATCCGCCTGTCCTGCCTGCCGTGTCAGTGGCTTAGGGCCGGATTCAGTAGCCTTGCGTCCCAGTGGGATCGTGGGACATCCGGGGGCATCCAGGAGAGGAACATTTCTGCCTTGCCTTGACCCAGGTGTTCTCCACAGCAGTGTGGAGGAGACAGAGATTAGGGTCGCTGGGAGAGGGCATGCATTAGCGTTGTACTTTGAGGTTGGTGAGAGTGTTCTCTAGCTAGTAGGAGATGTGCAGTTCTGCTGCAGTAGCTGCTGCTGACAGCACTGTTGCATCTGGGAGAAATCCTGAGTGTTGATCAAAAGTGAAGAAGCAGCACCTCCTTCTTCCTAGACTGCTTAACTTTGTCTGAAAATGACATTTGGCACAGTTCTTTCCCCGAGTCCAGAATTACTCATTACTTCAAAATGCCTTTTGACGATCATGCCCATTTGGTCATTTGTTATCCTTGACTGTCATGGGCTATCTACAAGCATTTTGCTGAAGAGGACTAGTTAACTAGCTATATAACAGACATTATCAGAGGGAGCATAGTCTCAGGTGATCAAAAATAAGGATACACCTGCCATCTGGAGGAGCCGTGAGCATGAGGCCTTTTGTCCTGGACATCTACATGAGTTCCCAGACGTCCCGTCCCCTCTTTCAGTTCTGTCAGTTTGATCAGATTTGGCATGCTGAAATGAACCATCTTCTTCATCTGCACTTTAGTTTTCTGGTGCACAAACTACAGCAGCTTGTGTACCTGCAAGATCTCCATTCGGCCCTCGGCCACCATGCACCTCCTCAGCTGCCATTTTCCAAAGTTAACAGACATTTTTACTCCTCAAGAGACGGAACTTCGAGTTTACATCTGCATTAGACGTTTAGTAAAACTGTCTGAATGGGAGAGGTTAAGCACTGACTCTATGTATTGGGATTGGTTCATCTCTCTAAAATCCTCATGCAGAGGTTCTCACACTCATTTGCCTGTTCCCTGTGTAGGAGACGTTGTTAACCTCTACATTCATGTTAACCGCCATAACTAACCTGCAGGCATCGTGGCTGCCTTTTAGTAGAGGAAATGCATGAAATCCTGAATGAAATGAGAAACACAAAAAAGGGACAAGACATGGAAAAAAATGACAATCATAATTGGCCTATTGTTCTTTAATTACCCATCAACCATTATTTTATAATATTACTATTTTATAATGTTATATACTGCATATTAATGCATTAATAAGTATAATCATGTAAGCATATCGTTACTGGTTTTCTTCATCCCTCCATTATTTTTTGGGTGTCCTGTACTGGCCTGTGCGTGTGTTTCTCTCCTCACTGTTCCTAGTTGGAGCTGTTTCCATTCTAGGACTGCTGTGTGCTAAATGGTGGTTTATAAAGGAAACAGGAAAAGGAAGGAGAGAGACTCCAGCTAACCTTAACTCCATGTTGCATGCCATGTGGCTGACCTGTTTGTATACTGGCCTGAGCAATATTGTCTTGTGTAAAAGTTGTTACCTAGAAGAAGAAGAAGTAGTTTTATTTAGATAGCGCATTTCCAAAGCTCAAGGTCACTTACCTAGATTGTTTGAGAGCAGAATTTGGTGTTTGTGTGTTGTGTTAGTGTTTGTTACCCTGGCTGGAAGGGGGAAGTGCCTATTTGTTGATTGTGTCTTTTTCTCCTGGTTTTGGTTTAGGTAGGGAGATAGAGAAGTGAATTGTATTGAATTTTTTGTTTGTTTAGGGAAGGTAGGTTTTGGGGTAGAGTCAGTGGTGGGTTTTGTTTGTTGTTTTGGCATTTACTTACCCCTGGAGTGATGGCCTGTTTGTTTCATTGGTTGTTTGTCATGTGATGACTGTATTATTTCTTACGTATGTCTCTATTCGTGAGTCAATGGGTTCCTCACGCATAGACACAATACATTACAGACTTTGGCTGTGAAATGATTGTCGTAACTGTGGGCCACCGGGGTCAGGCATTAGGCAACTTTTTTCCGCTTTAGTTTGGATGAGCTGGCAGACCCCTGCAACCACTGTGTGCACCGGTCGTCTCGGGTTCTCCCGTGCCACCGGATTAATGCCGTGGCCAAGGTAGTGGACTAAGGATTGCGCAACCTTCCTCCACTTTAAACATCCGAGCGCTGGAATTTGCATTGTTACCACTTTTTTAAGTCCTGTGGCGACGGACCCCATGGGTGACGGATGCAGGCTCAGGATGGAGGTGGATGTCTCTAGTCCGTGATCTGCACACAGGCGGCTCCGGTCAGATGGCCCTCATCTTTTAGATTGCTTGCACCATTTTATTACCAGTGCTTGGACCTCCGGCAAAATACCACAGCAGTGGAAGGATGTTAACATCATCACAATATATAAATGTAAGGGAGACAAAGCCGGCTGCAGCAATAGCAGAGGCATCTCACTTCTCTCCACTGCTGGTAAAGTACTTGCTCATGTAATGCTTAGCTGCCTTCTTTCAAATGTGGCGGACATTATTCTTCCAGAATCTCAATGTGGCTTCATGCGCAACCATAGTACTTTGGACATGATCTTCGTTGCGAGACTGCTACAAGAAAAATGTAGACAGCAGCATAAGGATCTCTACCTGGCATTTATAGACCTAACAAAGACCTTCGACACAGTGAATAGAGCTGTTGGGAAAATTCGGCTGCCCTCCTCTTTTTGTGTCAGTTTTATGTGAATTTCACGATGGTATGATGGCCAGAATCATCTCTGATGGGCTTGAGTCAGAGCCCTTTGAAGTCCTTGTTGGTGTTAAACAAGGGTGTGTACTTGCTCCCGTCATCTTCAATTTTTTCCTGGCAGCTGTGACATTGCTGTTCCGCGACAGTATGCAATTTAATTACCTCTTTGACGGCAGTCTCTTCAACCCTCGTCGTCTGAAAGCCAAGTCAAAAGTCACAACATCATCAGTGTTTGAACTCCAGTATGCGGATGACGCTGCTTTCGTCAGCAACACTGCTGCTGGTTTGCAGCAAAACCTCGATGTCCAGGGCTAATCGTTAATAACAAGGAAACAGAGGTCCGGTCATGTCTCTCGCCTGAGTCGGCTGTGTCCTGTCAGCCTTTCTTCGTTCGTGAACAATTTAAGTATCTGGGCAGTGTTCTCACTTCTAGCTATGATCTATATTATGAAATTCAACATCGACTTAAACAAGCTTCTACCTCTTTCGGTTGTCTGATTCACCGGGTGTTCCTAAATCGCAGCTTGGCCTTGTCAACCAAGATCAGAGTGTACAAAGCAATTTGCCTATCCGCTCTTTTGTATGGCTGCGAAACCTGAACCCCCTATCGTCACCATATCAAAGCACTAGAAGCCTTCCATACCCACTGCCTTCAAAACATTGGCATCTTGGCATTCTCTGGTGGCATCATGTCACCCATAATGAACTTCGGCGCAAAGCCAACATCACCTCTTTGGAGCATAACAACTGCGCTGGGTCGGTCATGTTATCAGATTGTCTTCTGACTGGATGCAACTGCAGCTGCTGTATGATGAGCTTCTGCAAGGACAGCGTACTGTGGGCCGCCCTAAAAAACATTATGCAGATCATCTGAAATTTATACTGAAGGCTTCTGGCATCCCAGTAACGTCCCTTGAAGGTCTGGCGGCTGACAGAGTTGCCTTGGAAGTCCACCTGTAAGACCAGTCTTGATGCCTGGGAAGCGGCCACGACCCAGGCAGCAGAGGAACACCACCAGCACAGGCATGCTGCTGTACTTGTCACCCCAAAGGGTCCGAAGTGTCAATACTGTGGGCGCATCTGCGCCTCAGACTTTGGTCTCCGGAGTCATTTACGTGTCCACTCTAAGAATGATCAATAGCAATGCATCGTCCTCGTCAGAACCGACGGCCTTACGAGAGAGAGAGAGAGAGAGAGAGAGAGAGAGAGAGAGAGAGAGAGAGAGAGAGAAATGAAAAAGAATTTAAGAAATAATTAAGGCTATTCCCAGTGACATGGGCGTAGAATCTGTGGGGGACATGGGGGACGTGTCCCCCGTACTTTTAATAAAACGTAAATTCGTTCCCTGCACTTTTTCACTGGCCATGGCCAATTTGTGTATCTTTGATTTCTGTACGTGTACGTGTATAAGTCTTTACGTGACCTGACGTGGCCATGACAATTGGTCACTCACGTCACTTCAAAGCTGCAAAAAACCATTCGCTCTTTTTTTACTAAGTCGTAGTGATGGGAATTCCAGCTCTTTTTATTGAGCCGGCTCTTTTGGCTCCCAAACGGCTCTTCATTTAGTACCACTTCTGGCTTTTATAATTCAGCCAGGTTTAGCAATATTTTGACCTATGATTAGTATGTGAGAACATATATCACTTAAATTATGTACATATATCACTTAAATGGTGAATAATTTGCTACATATTTCTTTTTAAACGCTGCCTATTTCCATTGATGAATAATTAGTAAGATTTGATGGTAATATTGGCCTACCCGCAGTTAAGATGGTGAATTGTTAATGTTGAATTCGGATTTGCATGGATTACATATGTCTGGATCAGGCAGCGTTGCATGTTACATAATGGTTTCTTTTACTATGTTGACACTAAATATTAATAGAAATATTATAGAATAGAACACATTATCATTTCATAAATACAATGACTGAATCATAACAGGCTGCTACAATAACTTAAAGCGGTATGCAGCAGTTTAAGTTAGTAGTAGGTTAGTAGTATAGGGAAAAAAAAGTGTAACCCTGCCATTTTTACATTACTGTTTGATTCAATAGAAAAGGGAGAGAACTGAAACAAAATCATCCATAATATACAAGTATATATTATATACTGTGTGCTGTGTATATGCAATACAATGTACACTAAACAGAATTTGCAATATTTAAATAATACCGTGCAATACACAATGTAACATGCAAGTACAGAATCATAAATTGCATATTAAGCCAATTAAGAGCAAGAAGAGATATAACTCATCAATTAGACAACGGTCAGAAAAAAAGAATACCCTTGACATTCTGTTAACCCCCCTCCCCCCCATCACACATTCCCCCCACACATCTGAAATGATGGCCACGCCCCTGCCCAGTGACATACCAACTTTAACCAAATCTTCAGCTGTAGATATTAATGATTCAACCTTACAAAGTCCCCAACTTATGGTCTTTTCATTTTTGATAAACATTTTAATAATAATTTTATAAGAAATTCCATTATGTAAATCAAGATGGCTTAAACCTCACCATTTATCATCTGGAGATTACCTTTTAAATATAAATCTGTTATCTCTACCTCATTCAAGGTTGACTTTAAAATGGACAGGATAATAAATTTTTTTTAAAACCATGATATTTTACTTTGTTTACAAAACTCAAAGTTTTCTGAAAAACAAAATTACATCAGTAATCTTTTAATAATTTTTAACAAAATTTTACATTCACAACACAAGAGGAACTAAAAAAAAAAAAAAAACCCTCATATATTATCTTCTGTAACACTGATCTTAAGGTACACTTTGAAACCCGTTCAAACATGAGAATCAATACAAAACAAGAAACTTATGAAAATCGTAAAAAAAATAAAATAAAAAAAACAAATCTAAAGCTTTTCAAATTCATGTAACTGCCCAAACGTTAATATGTTATTTTCTATTGCTGTTGTTGTTTTTACTTTCGTTTTTTGTTTTTATTTCAAATCTCAATAAAACTGGCTGGCGCAGGCTTTTTGTTATTACCTGTAATAACCGTGGGAAGGCGAAATACACTACAGCACTGATATTATTGTGAGGCTGTGAGCAGACAGTATCACTGCATTGGGGAAAATAGTGAACGTTCATGTAAAAAACCAAGTCGCTTGTCAGATTTTCCTAACAAGCGACCATACAAAAACCATATTTTTTTAAAACAAGCCGCGTGAGAGCGTGAAACAGAGCCTGTAAGCGTGTGTCTCACGCCAAATGCGTGAGACTTGGCAACCCTGCAGGTTATGTCGAATGGACATAACACTGGACACTCGTATAAAGGAAGAATTACCCAGTTGTTGGTGCCAAAGAGCCACATGACAATACAGGATAAAACAACCAAATGAGTGATGTGTGAAAATTTTACTGACAATCAGAGTGTACCTGTAATTATAACAGAAAAAATGAATCTTTGGATTTGCTGTCTTTTTTAATTTTTTTAATGACTTTGTACTACTCACTGGTACTACATTCCCACCCTGTCATTTTTGGTTCGTGTAAATTCAGTATGTTGGTCGAATTAGAGTAGGCAAAGGGACTAATAGGAGAGAAAGTATTTGTGGTTAAAACAATAAAGATTAAGTGGTAAAACTGATTTTTATCAAGTAATTTTATCAGTTAATTTTTGTTACCGTCAGCTTTCATAAGAAAGCTAGAATCGTTGCTATGGTAGGACTCATGTAGAGGCGGAACCTTTAAAAAAGACCTTCTTTCTACACGGAGCATTACTTTGTGTGCATCAGTGGCGCGAGTTGCTCGAATTTTTTTTAATTTTTTTTTTATTATTATTATTACACAGTGACAGTTGAAATTAATGTTTATTTAAAGTAATTTTGAATAACAGTAATAAAAAGTAGTCGCCCACTGTCAAAGTGCAACATTACCAGCTGAAGTGACAATGAAGTTCCGAGCGAAGATAAATGATGTGGGATGTCTCAATCATTTCACACGTAGGTATATAGTCAACAGTAGTTAAGTTATCCGACAAGCTGTTTTCTCCTGTTATTTTACACATGACGTAACATGGCATTGCGGCTCTTCGATTATAGTAATAGAATGAACTGTTTTAATGAATGAATGTATTTGTGCGAACTGTAAATTATTCCCCGCATTAACATGACGTTATGTTTGAATAAGATGATGTTAGAACAGTGCCGATATCCTGCCTGTGGTAATTCTCAGCGCCTTAAGAGGTGACATGTCTTAGTTTTACACTGATCAGCCATAACATTAAACCCACCTGCCTAATAATGTGTATAGCTATGGACCCCATTGTGTTGCCAAAACAGCTCTGACCCTTCGAGGCATGGACTCCACAAGACCTCTGAAGGTTTGCTGTGGTATCTGGCACCAAGACGTTACATGGGGCCTCCATGGATCAGACTTGTTTGTAAGGCATGTTATCCTGCTTAAAGAGGTCACTGCCATTAGGGAATACGTTGCCATGAAGGGATGTACTTGGTCTGCAGCAACGTTTAGGTAGGTGGTACAGGTAGGTGGTCAAAGTAACATCCACATGAATGCCAGGACCCAAGGTCTCCCAGCAGAACATTGCCCAGAGCATCTCACTGCCTCTGCCGGCTTGCCTTCTTCCCATAGTGCATCCTGGTACCATCTTTTGCCCAGGTAAGCGACGCACGTGTACCCGGCCGCCCACGTGACATAAAAGAAAACGTGATTCATCAGACCAGGCCACCTTCTTCAATTGCTCCATGGTCCAGTTCTGTTGCTCACCTGCCCATTGTAGGCACTTTCGGTGGTGGACAGGGGTCAGCATGGGCACTCTGACCGGTCTGCAGTTACGCAGCCCCATACACGGCAAGCTGTGATGTACTGTGTTCTGACACCTTTCTATTATAGCCAGCATTAACCTTTTCAGCAATTTGTGAAAATGACCCATGACCCTGTTGCCGGTTCACCAGTTGTCCTTCCTTGGATCACTTTTGGTAGGTAAGAAGCACTGAGACACATACCAAGACCTGCCGTTTTGGAGATGATCTGACCCAGGCATCTAGCAATCAAAATTTGGCCCTGGTCAAAGTCGCTCAGATCCTTACGCTTACCCATTTGTTCTGCTTCCAATACATCAACTTCGAGAACAGACTGTTCACTTGCTGCCTAATATATCCCATCCCTTGACAGGTGCCATTGTAACAAGATAAACAATGTTATTCACTTCACCTGTCAGTGGTTTTAATGTTATGACTCTTTCAAGTATATGCTGATGTATTATTAATGAGGGTTTTTATTTCAGACTCTTATTTTTTACGGCCATATGTTAGGGTTTAGTTAGGAATAGTTTTGACTGTAATGGTAAATGGGATGGAAACTCATTTGCATAGCGATTGACTCGTCATGGTGTTATCACAACTTTACATGCGGATGGAAGATTTCTGAAGAAGAATAAAATAGAATAGAGTTCAATCAGAATAGAACATTTAGATTATTATAGATTATAACATTTCTTATAGTAAGAAGAGGTCATCTTTGACCTATCACAAATGACCTATATATGTATTTACAAAACAGAGTCAAACCAACTGTTTACAGAAAATTCCATTCCTATAAAGTCTGTCACGAAACAGTTACAGATGGAATAACTCATTTTTACTGTAAACATGGTTAAGAAGATAGAAGTGATGGGTGGGACGAACATTGGTGATCAGTCATTGGCTGTTGAGAACAATGGTGATCAGTAATTGGTCCTTTACACACTGATGTTGAGTCAAGCAAACCTGCCCTCAGGTATCCAACCCACATGGGAAGGTGCTGCTCTTAATTCTTGTAGCATATTTCACAGTTTTAAGACAGGCCTGTCTAGTTAATCACTGACAATCCAGATCTGGATCAGGCAGCAAAGGCTAAACCAGCCTTTTTCTCTAGCTAATTTTCTTATTCTAGTAATCTACTTAACGTATAATTAGATAATGGTAAACACACTGACCATACCCATAATCTGAAATTAGGACTGCTCAATATTAGATCTTGAGCTTGTAGCTTTGAATGTAGCTAATGCCCCTGGATAAAGCTATATACACCACCCTTCTCTAACTGGCAGAGGATGAGGCATCACAACTATTTACAATACCCTAAGCATTATCCAGAAACCTAGATACAAAATTAACTAATATGAAGTAGTTTTATTAATATAATTGATGTAACCACAAAAAGGAAGTCTATTCAGTCATTGTCACTAATTAGTATTTATAGGCCATTAGTGCCCTGTTCTGAATGAGATACACTCTAGATCCACTGCCACCCTGAACAGGATAAAGAGCTTACTGAAAATGAGCAAATGAATGTGTCAGTAAAAATATTCACTTTCATAATCCACATGACCCTCTGACCCTACTTTCACACTAGCAAGCAACAAGTCACTCGTGTCACTTGTAGATGTCTCTTGTGGGTCTGTAAAGACTGATGCTGTTGTCACGTATGGCCTGTCCAGCGGCTCAACAGATTAGTTAAGCCACCATTAATTTCTGCTAGTTGCAATTCAATTGTTGCGGTCACTGAAACGGCAGCTCCGTGTCATGCGCGCACAGAGAAAATAAATGGTCGACTGTGGCTGTGTTGCTTGTTGGTGTGAATGTAGGGTTAGAGCTGTTTTGTTGTTGTTGTTTGTTTTTTTTTCCTTCTATATTTGACTCAGTGGGTGTCATTATATACAGTGATGGAAAATGAGTATTAAGACATTTGTGTTTTCGTTATTATTGTACTTTCATATATTTACAATGTCTTTTGACTTTGTACTTATAAATATGAACAAAAACGTGTATTCATAAGCAGAATTAATATAGCCTATTAATAACAATGATTATAATATAGTTTAATAACAAAAAGTATTTAGGCACTATACCAATATATAGTGGTGAAGGTGACAGCTTTCTAAAATTTTCAGGGACAGTGTTATTAAACAACACTCAAATGGCAAAAGCTACAGAACCATAGCAAAGACCTTAAACATCCCTGTCAGTACAATTAGTTTGAGAATATGCAGGTGTAAAGTTTGTCCCCAGATAGGTCCGCCACACGAGATTTCACAACAAGAGAGAAGCCAGCAGTCACTCAAAGAGTTGCAGGATGACCTGAAAGCAGCATGGACAACAGTTACACAGAGAACAATAAACAGTGAACAGCACCACAATCATCTCTATTCCTACACCTCATACAAAACTTTTCTGCTAAAGAAATAAGCCCAGATATGTGTTTCTAAAAGCATTTAGACAAATCAGAGCTCTTGGAATGATATACGCTGGTCAGACAAACAAAACTGAACTCTTTGAGCTCATCATGTTTGGAGAAAGAAGGGTTGTATGTATGATCCCAAGAACACCATACCCAAATGCATACCCATGATGCTGCTTCTCTGCGGGTAGTGGGCCATACTCCTGACTTGAATCCCATTGAAAATTTATGGAGGTTTTTGAAATTATGGGCCTCTATCAAGTTCTGTTTTAAGCATGTATATATATATATATATATATATATATATATATATATATATATATATATATATATATATATATATATATATATATATATATATATATTATGAATATATACTTCATATTTATAAGTACAAAGTCAAAAGAGGTGTGTACATTTGCAGTGGATATACAGTGTCCTCCACTAATATTGGCACCCTTGGTAAATATGAGCAAAGAAAAATTGTTTAACCTTTTGATTTTTATTCAAAAAATTCACAAAAATACTCTGCTCTCATGGATATCAAACAATTGCAAACACAACACAGGTTTATAAAAAAAAATCTTTATTAAATATAGGTGTACAACAATTATTGGCACCCGTTTAACAGCTCTGAGTCTTCTCCTATAATGCCTGACAAGGTTGGAGGGATGGCAAGGGATCAGGCTTTTTTCTTGAAACCCTTCCAAACAACTTGTGGTGATGTAGGTGACTTCTGATTGTAGTTTTGCAGACTTTCTGACCCCAAGACACAACTAACTTCTGCAATTCTCCAGCTGTGATCCTTGGAGATTTTTTTGGCCACTCAAACCATCCTCTTCACAGTGCGTTGAGACAATATAGACACAAGTTCAATTCCTGATTGAGTCATAACATTTCCAGTTGACTGGAACTTCTTAATTATTGCCCTGATGGTGGAAATGGGCATTTTCAATGCTTGTGCTATTTTCTTATAGCCATTTCCCATTTTGTGAAGCTCAACAACCTTTTGCCGCACATCGCGGCTATATTCCTTGGTCTTACCCATTGCTATGAATGACTAAGGGAATTTGGCCTATGTGTTACCTCATATTTATACCCCTGTGAAACAGGAAGTCATGGTTGAACAATTTCCTGTTCCTAGTCACCCAGGTGTACTAAAAAAATTAAAACATATGGGAATATACTTCAAATATATTTTTCTCATATGAATTCACATATATTTTTCTCATATGAATTTTTTGATAAACCTGTGCTGTGTTTGCAATTGTTTGATATCCATGAGAGCAGAGTATATTTGTAAAAAAAAAATTTAACAAAAGGTTAAACAATAAAGACAAATTTTCACAGCCTTCTTTGCTCATATTTACCAAGGGTGCCAATATTAGTGGAGGGCACTGTATGCACTGAAAGTACAGTATATAAAAATAACAAAAACAAAAGTGTCTGAATACTTATTTAATTTCATTTCATTATATAGAAAAAAACTTGCATGTGTAAGTTGTGCTCAAAGTAGTTCATAACTAGCTATGGGTGTTTGAGCATGAGCAATAGAGTCAACCACAAATGATTTTAGAGCTTATGTAGCTTTTTATTCCTCACCAAGGAATGTAAATGTTTATCAGGATCATTGTGTCTACAGGCGTGGTGAATACCATTACAAAACTCACAAAGACCTGTGTTGTACGACTTACTGTTGACAACATTTTCTTCGTCCTTTCTGGAAAAGTCGCCAATGGAGGGGTCAGTATGTGGTGTGAGTTACTGCAGGTAAGCCCATATTCATTCTTTCATTGTTTTGGTTGTCAAAAACAAACAAGTGACACATTAAAATAAAATCCAACATAAAATGGGCCACCATGAGCTGCCAGAACAGCTTTATTGTGCCCTGGCCTAGATTCTATACATCTCTAGAACTGTAGTGGAGAGATGAACTATTTCTTTCAGAACATATTATCTCATTTTTGAGATAATACATGTTTTGATGATGGTGGTGGAGAGTGCTATCTAACACATCAGTCCAACATCTCCCCTAGGTGACTGTGAAGGGCATAGCATTGATTTACATCATTTTCACCCTCATCAAAACTTGTATAGATTTTGCAGTGAACCTTCCCTCAAGATCAAATATATTTATACTGTGGGGCATGCAAAAAATTGCATGAGTGAGGAACACCAGACAATAAATATTTAAATTACTACCGGATCTATTACTATCAGACCTGCCGACCTTCATGTACAAAAGCTCCTCATTTTATCATCTGACTATGCTGGAATGCAAAAAAAAAAAAAATAGTCAGGTCTATGATTAAACAATTACACCAAACAGGTGCTAATGATCATCAATTCAATATATAGGTTGAAACACAAAAGGGTGGTCACACCAAATATTGATTTGATATAGATTTTTCTTCTGTTCACTCACTTAGCATTTTGTTAATTGATAAATATAAACTATTAACGTCTATTTTTTAACACATTCATACAGCATTTTTCCACAGCTGCCTAAAACTTGTACTGTATGAATATGGAATGATTGACAGTTGCACAGTTCCGATATTAACAGACACTCTAGAAACCCCTCCCCTTTTCCAGTGGAAAATGTTTTGAGTTCATTAATGTGAAATAAAATGTAGCAATGTGTTTGAGTTAGCTATAAATAAATAAGTATATTGTTGACATCAGTTAATTATATTTATTAGGGATGCACTGAAATGGTCGGGAAAAAATGGTAGAAAATTGCACATTAATTTTTCGTGGGGTGCATTGGGGGGCTCAAGTTCTCAAAATACTATGAAGTGAGCTTCATGGGGAGAAGTTTGTATACGTCTGCACTAACCAAACCATGCCATCAAAATGCCTCAGCATAACAGAGTCACTGTTTTTTTTCTTTCACCTGTCTGTATGTATAAGATATCACATGTTTAATTTTTAGTTGATTGGTTGCCTTACAAACACATTCTGCATGCTTGAGTCATGAGTCCTGAGTAATCTTCCATTTTATTCTCTCAAAGGTTAATTTTTTTGATGAATATCAACTGGAAGGTGTGTCAGAAGACGCTAATGAAATATGTTTAGAAGTAAATCCAGAGAACCTGTCCAGAGCTTTAAAAACTGCACAGACTGCCAAGTCCATCAAAATAAAACTGACAAAGAAGCACTATCCATGCCTCACTCTAGCTGCAGAACTGGTAAGGTTCTTTAAAAATATATATATTAACATTTTTTAATAATCTTTTTCTTGGAAGTGGTGTTAGAGCGTTAAAATATTCAATTTGTATGAATGGTTATAGTGATGTCTATAATAAAGCAGCAACTCAAGATTCATAAAAATCATATGTTTAAGAAATTTTGATTCATAAGCTTATGACTAAAATGTTAAACAGCACCAATTTATTTTTGTTGTATGGAGACAAAAATGTGGATTGTACCACTGATTTTCTCTGGTTCTATTATTTACCTGAGCATAGTTGCAAAATCTGTGCATACTTTATAGGAAATTCAACCCTGACTACCACCTGTGATCTAAAACAATATTATAATTAACTCTTGTTGATGACTCAGTTTTATTACTTTTCTCTCTCTCTTCCAAGCCTTCCCTCTCGTCCATTAGTCGCATTGTCACCCATGACATCCCTGTGGACGTCATTCCCAGAAGGCTTTGGCATGACTTTAAAGAGCCCAGTATGCCAGACTTTGATGTAAGTGAAATCTCCTCTGGTCACTGAATAAAGGGGAATTTAAGGCATCTTTATGCTGACATAGGTGCCAATGTACCAGGTAAGAGGAAGTTTGGATGCTGGTTAAAAGCTTTGCTAGACGTGCAGTCATATATTATAGCTGGTATAAATTATAATTCTGTGGGATTTAAATGTATCAAATGGTTTTAAATTGTAAAATAATGTAGACTGTGAAAAAGGTAAAATATTGAATATGGTCCTGCGGTAAAGACCTACTATAATGTATAGCTACAGTGGGGTCCAAACGTCTGAGACCACATTGAAAATGTTGAGAATTTTTGAGAATTGAGAATGTTTTTAATTTAAATTTGGAAATAAAAAGAAGGTTTTAGAATTCTGAAATATTTAAAACAAAGAAAGTAAATGTTCAATATCGTCAATATTTAGTATTCAAGATTCTGCGCTATTTCTTATTCCCTATTTAGATGTAAGCAGATTTGTGAAATTGACCACGTTAACTGCTTTGTACAGATTTTCATCATGCCTAATCTCATCTATTGAAGCATGTGTTCAGACGACGAAGGATTTGATCGAAAATGGATCATAAGGTTTTACACAAACTTTTGGAATCCATGCCAGCTCGAGTGCATACTGTCGAGCAATAAGGGGACATAATAAATACAAAGAAATTCATGTAAATATTTCAAAGATTGTACTTTTCACTCAAGTTGTTGTCAGTAATATGATCTGTAATGCAAATTGTTGTATTAAATGAGAGAAGAATGCAAAATAGAAGTATTTTCACTAACGCTCTCAAACTTTTGGACCCCACTGTATGAATAGGCGGTACACTCTCTCACACTATAACTTGTGTGTGTGTGTGGGTGTGTGCATGTACAAGTGGGACCACAAAGCAAAAACAATACAAAAGTGAACCAAAATCTGCTGTCATTAGCTATTACACTTAGCTATTACAAAAGTTTCAGAAAACGGCAAGGCATGAAAATGTAAGCGAGACTGAAATAATAATTTTACTGAAAGTTGTAGGCGCTCATCAGTTTTAATCAAGATGAAAATCACTCGTTTTGTGTAAAACATTTCGAACAGTTTTTTTTTTTAATTAAAAATGTACTTGAAGATTGATTTGTAAATGTAAACTGAGTGAACAGAAGAAGAATCTACATCAAATCAATATTTGGTGTGACCACCCTTTGCCTTCAGAACAGCATCAGTCAGCAACATTCTTCTAGGTACACTTGCACAGTTTTTGAAGGAACTCAACAGGTAGGTTGGCCCAAACATCTTGGATAACTAACCACAGTTCTTCTGTGGATTTAGGCAGCCTCAGTTGCTTCTCTCTCTTCATATAATCCCAGACAGACTCGATGATGTTGAGATCAGGGCTCTGTGGGGGCCATACCATCACTTCCAGGATTTCTTGTTCTTCTTTACGCTAAAGATAGTTCTTAATGACTTTCGCTGTATGTTTGGGGTTGTTTTCATGCTGCAGAATAAATTTGGGTCCAATCAGATGCCTCTCTGATGGTATTGCATGATGGATAAGTATCTGCCTGTACTTCTCAGCATTGAGGAGACCATTAATTCTGACCAAATCCCCAACTCCATTTGCAGAAATGCAGCCCCAAATTTGCAAGGAACCTCCACCATGCTTCACTGTTGCCTGCAGACACTCATTCATGTACTGCTCTTCAGCCCTTCGGCAAACAAACTGTCTCAACGTTGCCTGTTTCTTTGTGCTTCTTCAAAAGAGCTTGGACAGCACATCTGGAAACCCCTGTCTGCCTTGAAATTTCTGCCTGGGAGAGACCTTGCTGATGCAGTATAACTACCTTCTGTCTTGTTGCTGTGCTCAGTCTTGCCATGGTGTATGACTTTTGACAGTAAACTGTCCTCACCCAGTTTTATTCCTCCTACACAGCCGTTTCTGTTTCAGTTAATGATTGTGTGTCAACCTACATATTGAGCTGATGATCATTAGCTCATTATTGGTATAATTGTTTAATCATACACTTGACTATATGCCTACAAAATCCCTGATTTTGTGCAAGTGTACCTAGAAGAATTGATGCTGTTTTGAAGTCAAAGGGTGGTCACACCAAATATTGATTTGATGTAGATTTTTCTTCTGTTAGCTCACTTTGCATTTTGTTAATTGATAAATATAAGCTGTTAACATGTCTATTTCTGAATGCATTCTTACTTTACAGCATTTCTTTACACCTGCCTAAAGCTTTTGCACAGTACTGTGTATATACTATAAACTAAATATGAGAAATTTTGCACGACTTTGGAAGATTTTGCTAAAAAGTGTTAATTTCCCCTATGTATGGAGACTTTTGGGACACCCTGTAGGACAAGATTAGCTAACATCAGCAAAAGCAGGCTGTAGCAGCAGTAGCCAAAATTCAGAAATAACAGACTATCAGTGTTTTGACCAGTTGAACTGAGCCAATTAATTAAAATGGGTGATTGATTGTAACAAAAGTGTACACCCTTGGAGCTGATTTGCAGCAGGAGAGCAGGTTATGAAATCATTTTTTTAATGTGCCAAACACTATTAAGCAAGCCTTCAAGTTTTAAAATGTAAAGTATGATTTTCTGAAGATGTAAATCTTAAGATGTTTGTCTGTATTTTCATACATGTTTTTAGTGCTGCTGTGAAGTGGAAGTGTCTACATTTTTCCTCTGTCATTCTTCTTCCGGAGGTCTAAAGCTGTGAACAATTTCTTTTAGGTTAGCATATATTTACCCCCTCTGAAGACTATGAAGAGTGTGGTAGACAGAATGAAGAACCTCTCGAACTATTTGGTGAGTACCAGAAAGATTTACTATTTAATATAGGAGCCAATCTCTTGAATTTGGACCTTGGCATACTGGACCTTGGCAACCATCTAATGTGTGGACAGAAGAACTTGAGATTACACTATAGAGATCTTTTCACTGGACCCTGTAATAGTACAGTGCACCAGCCAAACTAATATACAGTACAAAATACTTTCATATTTATACTCACCAGCCAATTTAATAGGAACACCTGTACACCTGCTCATTCAAGCAATTATGCAATCATCCAGTCATGTGATTTTCACACACAATAGTCTCTAGAGTTTACAGAGAATGGTGTAGAAATTTTTTTTTTTTTTAAATCCAGTAAATGGCACTTCTGCAGGTAGAGACACCATGTTGATGAGAGGAGAATGACCAGATTGGTTTCAGATGACAGAAAGACTAAGGTTACTGAAAGAACCACTCTTTACAAATTTGGTAGGTAGAAAAGCATCTTAGATGCTTTTCAACACAGTGAACCTTGAGACTGATGGGCTACAACAGCAGAACCACATTGGGTTCCTCTCCTGTCAGCCAAGAACAGCATTCTGAGACTACACTGGGCACAGTCTCACTGAAACTGGACAGTTCTATGAGCTATGCCATGTCAGCTGACATCACATCGATCTGATCCTCCTTTCCCAAATACTTACCTTGAATACTGTGAGCCAAGAATTCTAGCTTTAGTCTATTGAGATATTTCTGTGCATGCCAATTGTCCATATTAAATCTAATTAATTAACCTATGCTAGATAGTTTTCTTTTTGTTGTAAATCACCTCAGCAAAATAGTACCATCTCTCTCTCTCTCTCTCTCTCTCTCTCTCTCTCTCTCACTCAGGTAGTGGAGGCTAACCTAAGTGGTGAAATGAATCTGAAGATTGAAACTGATCTTGTGTCTGTGACAACACACTTCAAAGATCTTGGCAATCCTCCATGGGGTGAGTTTGTTAATTAAGGAAGTTCACATCTGATTGTATACTAATTTACAATGTGGTGGGATAGCAGTGGTAAGTTGTTTAGCTCCAGCAGTCATTCAGGATCGTCATTCATCTTGTGAACCCAAGCTTTCAAAAGAGCAATTTAAAATATCACCAAAATAAACTGAAAACAAATTCATATGACTATTCATGCAGAAATATAGAAAGACTCAAGCTTGATTAGCGTTTAGGTTCCAGTGAATAATTCAGTAATGAAAAGTACTTGAAATGGGTAAAATCAAAATTATAATATCATTTGTATGAAACCTCATAGCACCAGAAGTGTTTAATCAAGTTACTATAGCTACATTCAACTGGGTACAAGTCAAATTTGTGAGTATAAAAACAAATCCAAATTATTAATTAAATTAATATAGATCTCTAATCTGACGTAATAACAGCACTTTTTTGCCAGGTGCTACTGTGCCAGAATATTAAATAGAGAACCATAGAAAGAATGCAAAAAATTGGAGTGTACTAGCTAGCATTCCAGAGCAGTAGTAATCTGGTGTACATGATGTTAAGACTGATATTAAGTACCTGCTCTGGTAGAAAACATTTTTAAGCAGTATTAAGTAGCACAAATGTTTCAACTTCTTTA